>VZRQ01005556.1:162946-372751 GCA_013397975.1 Machaerirhynchus nigripectus | reverse complement strand
GCCTGGGTTTTCCTACCTAGCCTGAGCATATATACCCATCGGATTCTGTGCTTTTTGGGGGAACCTTCACCACTGAGCAGACCGGCTGGAGAGGATCACTGCAACAGTGTTGGGATCCACGGATAGTGATATTTTCCTTATTCTGTCCCTGTCACTCTCCTTCTGTCCCCCACACCTATTTTCTACTTCTTTCTTTCTCTCTCTCTCTCTCTCATATTTACCATCAAATAAAACCCATACTATTGACTGGCATATGGTCTCTTTTGCACCTTAATTCAGGCAGAAGTATTTCTAAGAACCTCAATAATCAGATCATAACAGCTGAGCCACTAAAGTCTCCCTGGAGAAGTATAAAAGGAATTACTGTAATCAATTCCATGAGCAAGATGTTACCTCCATATTGAGAAAACTTAGGTCTGTAGGCAGCTCCATGTTACATAAACGATAAAATCTGTTTTGACAGTGTAATTAATGTTAGTCTCAAAACAGAAATGCAAATCAAACAAGACATCAAGATCAGAAACTGTAGGGCTTTGCTAAAATTAAAAGAGATGTGGGCAACACAAACCTCATAGATTGCTGATGGACTGGTTACAAAGGGTTCTATTTTAGATCAGTTAATTATCGAGAAATTACAGCCTAACCAGTATCCTGTAGATGGCACGGCGAAGTGCTGACAGCTGTACTGCTCTTCTAAACAGTTCCTATGTGCCTCTGAAATACTGAAGCTGCATTAAAAAATACCACCTCAGTTTTTCAGTTACAGGAAGGAAAAATGTTCCTTTAACTATATTTCATTTTCAAAATGTATGTGCGGCTTTTCAGGAACACAGATTGCCTTTGTCACATCATCAACACAGTAAGAGACAAAGAGAAAAAAAGTTCCAAACACTAAGAATCACTCTTCTTGCGCTACTCTTTTCACATTGAAATAAAAAAAAATTGAAAATGTGTTTCAGTAGAATTTCTTCTTGAACTCCCACATACCCTTCTCATTCAGGTAAATTAATTTCCATAAGCCTCCTAAACCCCCTCATGAATATATTATGTAAGCTTATAATGGCTTTGTTTTTATATTTTCTATTATCTTTCTTACAGTACCTATGTGTAGCTTGTAATTTTATTTGACTTACAGTAAGGAATTCTAAGATGAATAGGATGAGAAAAACAATTTGCTTACTTACCGTTAAGAAAATGTTGCATAATTTTATCACTTCATTATGATAATAATCTGACATTAAAGAACTTAAGTGATTACAAAATATTTTTTAAAATGTAATTTAATACCTTTAAACAATTAATTTAATCCACAGAGAGCTACAAGTCTGGACACAAACTCAGAGTGCTCTTTTTCGTCAAATCAAATAATCATTTTACCCGAGAAGCAGATGGAGTCAGTATGAGTGTCAAAACCAGTGCTAAGAAAGCTACTTGCAGGCTCCCAGCCCTGTATTGAGGTGTAGAAAATGATGCTACTGTGTTTTGACCTCTCAGCTTTGTAAGTCGGGGCGTGGTTCTCTCAGTTATCCTTGTTTTCAGTGGGACCAGAATTTAACCTTTGTTTTAATCCTATAATGCAGTTAGAATAGGTTTAACTTTTGCCTTCGATTTATGAAAGTTAGCTAGCTATACAGTGCTATCACTGTAGGCTATTTTAACAGACAACAGAGAGAAACAGGGATGTCCAGAGGACCACTTCTTTAATAATGAGCACAAGTTAAAAAGGACATATAATATCTATTGGCTATAATTGCATATTAATGTGATTGCCTTTGACACCTACATTTTAGATATATGTATCATGTGAGATGAACTTTTATGACTGAAATTTGTATAATTTCTTTGATTGGGGGAAGGAGACAGAGAATGGAAATATATGTATTTTTCTGGACACAGGAATGCCCCAGAGGTGAAGAAATGCATATAAAAATCATGACTTGTTGATGTGTCCTTGATATGCTGTTTTCATTCTCTGAAAGCCAAGTGATAGGTTACTCACTTCAAACTCAGTATCTTCCCAAACCCTGGATGTCCCCTAGTTGCCCTTGAGGAGGAGTAGTGTGCTGTTGGGATTGCTCTGCTATTTGTGGTTTCCAATGTGTGTATTTTAGTGGACTATATACTGAGACTGAACCTTGGCCTCACAACAAGTAAGACTTTGTTAAGAACTATCAAAGTGCTATTAGGTGACAATAAAACACCTCAGTGTAGGCTGGGGCTTGTTGATTCTCTGTTGATACACAATAGGATCCATACATTATATTCAGTCTGAGTCAAAGACTGCCTAGACAACAGCTTCTTGTCCAGAATGATGCAATTCTCTTCTAGGTCCTGTGTAGGTGTCCCAAATGTCTCAAATGTCTCAAATGGTACCAGCCAATTGTCCTTGAACTAACCAGAGTTTGTTGTCATGGGAACTTAGACAACTGGATTGCACAAAACCATCTATGTTTAGCTGACTTGGCCTGGATGCTATCCCAACACGGTTCAACTAACCTGTCTGGTCAAAGGCTAATTCTGTCAGGTTATGCTCTAGGAATGACACCAGTTTTAGTATCTTTATTTTCTCTGATGCTCTGGAAAAAATATTTCAAGTACATTATAAGTACCAGGTTTATCAACTGTCTTTCTATGGTAGATGTGAGTCTGAATAAGTTTCCTGATGCAGAAATGGATGAAATGATGTTTGTATACCTAGCACAGCAAGGAATGTAGTTGCAGTGCACATATCATCATTACAGCTCCTGACGTACATATCTTCAACATAAACCAGGACTGAATACACGCAGAGCTTCTGAGAAGACTCCTTAGAGGTTATTTTCTTTCACAGAGGAACACAGGAGAAGCATGGGCAGGATCCTTCCTTCTTTTTCACTGCAAGGAAGCATGATGAACTGTTGCTTCTAGGGTCACCCATCCTGTGTGCTTCCCCCAGCTGCACAGACCCACCAGAGGACAAAGCCCTCTGGCAACCTCAGGGTAAATAGCTGGGCTGAGATTTACATCTGCCACTGTCAGCTTCTACCATGTCAGGAAGGGTTCAAACACTTAGCAGTGAATCACCTTCTTTGCATGTTATATTTTTCTCATAAATTCTCTCCTCTTTTACCATATAATACCATAAAGAAAACATAGCTGAGAAAACTCTGTGAACAGACTAGCTTTGAAGCCAAATTCTGTCAGGGGAGGGAGCATAGGTGTCCTTTTTAATAAAAAAGAACCAGCTGTCTGGCAAATCCAGTGGGTTACAGAGGAATTTTGTCAAGCACAGAACAGCAGGAGCAAGAGAGAAACACTCATTACACATTTTTTAAACTAACCATAGATGGAAGGCAGTGACTTCATTTTTTATCTTTGACTCTGAAGATAATCTGTACCAGGGAGAATGAAAATTATGAAAAGCTCCTGGCTACTGCTCCAACTGCTTTCATGCCTCATCAGCCTGAAGAGGCCAGGCAGCCCTGATTAGCACAGGATTATTCCATCTCCAGGAATCCCAGAGTTGTGAACAGTTGTGACAGCCCCTTGACCATCCTCTGTCTGACAAAAGTGTTTGTGTCACCTTCATCCCAGTGACTCCCTGGGCCATTTCCACCATGTAGAGCTGCTAGTGAAGAGCAGAGTCAGCACAGCAGCAGAACTTCAATATGTTTAAAAAAATTAAAAACTAATTATGCCCTCCAGATACACCCAGAGCAATGATAATTATGTGTGCGTATCCAAGTGTAGAACTGGGCTCATAATTTGTTAGGATAAGATTTATTCTCACAGTATAGGAACACAAGTTGGCACAGCATCAAAGGATTAACCCAGGATGCTCAAGTGCTCCCAGAGATAGATGGTGTGTTTCCTGCAGAGAGTTGGAGTGTCAGATAATTCCATGGAGCCCCAACAGTAACTAAGGAAAGTCAACGAAACAAATTATGGTTGAGAACACAGCCTTCTAAATCTTATTTGGACTCAATATTTTGTGTTTTTAAACATACCTGTTGTGGATTCCACTGCTGGCTATTACTTAGCAGTGGATACCAGTAAAATCCTCTCAGACTGAGCATTTATTTCTATAGAGAGAACAGAAATTGTGGAGATGTAACTTCATGCATATGTTTTCCCCCATTTGGCTGGGTTTTCCTAGCATCAGATTAAGAAGATCCAAACAGCCACCTGGATGAAGTATCTCATACTTGAGGAAATAAAAGAAAATCACACAACTGTTGCTCATAAACCATTTTTCTTTTAAGAACTGAAGAGCATTTTTTTCTCAATTTTTATATTTATAGACATTTATAAAATTCCTTCTGAGCTTTCTCTTCCCCAGGTTGAGCAGTCCCAACTCTCTTTTGTTTTTCTCATGGGAGGGGTGTCATGTGTTGTAGCACCATGGCTTTTGCCCACCTTTGGTATCCTCATATATTGAAAAAAACCCAACAAGCCAGAAAAACCTAAAAATAATAACTAATATTATTAGTGTTCAGATAGCAACCAGTGAATCAGTCCTCTTAGGGTTTGAGGGGGTAGCTGTGCTAAGGAACAGTACAGTTTCTCTGTGAAACATCATATTCTCATCCATTTACTTTTGTAAGTACATGACTGTGCAATCAGTTCACTGACCATGAGATTTTTGTAGCTAAATATGAAACATGGGCTGTAAAAAATCACCCTACGTAGTCCTTTACTTGAAAATGAAAAGCTGAAAATAGCTTGAAGTCAGGACAAGGGAAACCTGCAATTCCTAGGCATCCTGAGTAATTGCAGGAGTTCTAATTGAAACCTCCCTCATCCAATGTGACCTTGTTTGAATTAATTTGTTTTGGAATTAGTGCTCAATAGTTCAGTAAATGTGGAATTCTCTGAAGTTTACTCATTGCAAAGCAGAGTCCAGCTGATTGAGAAAACTAAAATGGCCAAAAGACAGTTCTCTACTTTCCATCTTCTTCAGTGAAGTCTTTAGCAAGCATGAGCTTAGTTGAGCTACCTACTATGAATCAGATAAAAGGAAGTGCCTGTACAACTGAGAGACTCATTAAGGTTGGAAAAATCTGACAGATTTTCATTATGCTACATTTTCTACAAGAATTAAAAAAAATTATGCAGTATACTGGCAACTTAAGGCTAGTAACTATATTCCCTAAATCCAGCAATGCTTCATGCTAAGTTTCTCTCAAGATTAGCAGGAAATCCTTGAAGTGGGCAAAATTACTTTGGACTGACATTTAACATAGGACAGAAATCCAGGATGCTTTTATGTACCCTGACCAAGTCCCCATTGTCCTGAAGTTCCTAGCTAGGTGGATTTTTTATCATTAATGCAGTAAAAAAATACTGTTGTAGCCAAAAAACCTGCGTTAGAGGAAAATATGGAGTAGTTTTAAGAAACCGAAAATTATCCTGTCTTTTAACCATCAGACTAAAGACCAAAGAACTTAACCAAGGCCACCTAGTCCATGCTTGTTGCTGGGGAGGGATTTCATACACCTGATTGAGTCACATATTTAGTATTTCTGGCTTAGCGGTTTCAATTTGACTACAAAAGCAATATACGCTGAGAAGATATTCCACCTGATGGGTGAACATCCTGAGCAGTGGCCCAGAGAGGCAGTGTTTCTCTCAATAAAGATGAAAGTGTTTTATACAATGTATAATAATGTCATCAGAAGAAAATACATGTGCCCCCATGTCTGAGCAGATGATGAGTTGGTGTTCAAGTTGGCCAGAAGTGCAAACAGCAAGTTAGTCTCTCTCTCTCGGGGAAGGGATTTTAGCATGTTCTTCTGCTTCACAAGAGACCATCCTAACTGCTACCTTCACTACCACTGCAATTCAGTATTTCTGCATTCACAGTAAAACCAAACTGAAAAGCCTGTGAGGAAACATCCTGAAATAGTCTCTAACATATGGAGTGAGTAATAGAACTTGTAACAAAAATAAGCTGACCTCAGACAAAGGGGAAACAAGGGAGGGATTAATGTCTTCCAGATATCCTTATTGGTTATGTTTTCATAGTACAGTCTAGTGTTGTACCACGATACCTGAACTACTTTTCAGTAAGAGAAGCCAGGTGCTGCAGGTGGGATAACGTGTTACTGCGGCGCTGCTCCCGACATACTGTGCTCCATTTCCCGGCGGGACTCCACAGCCAGGGCTCTCCACGGGCTCAGCTGGTGGTGACACAGCCCCAACACCTTCAGCAGCCTGAGCTTCCCACAGCACAGTGCCACACTCCCCGAGTGTCACCGGGAAGGAGCCTGCTGAGCTGACAGCAGGATGATGTGCTTAGACAACAGGGAACCGGGCTGGTACTGCCTGGGAAAGTAACCCAGCTTTTATGAACTCTTCCTGAAAAGTGAAGCATTGCTTGCAGGAGTAGCAGAGCTGTAAGTCAGTAGCACTTAGGATGACTATTGCACTCAGTGACTTCCCATCCAGGAAATTACATGTTGTCTGTGATGGAGGAACGAGGTGGGAGGCAGCAGCAGCTGGAGCTGTATTTTCTCAGCTGTGCATCTGACAGCTGTGACTGGATACGGTTCAGAGACAGAAAGCATATGCTGTCATTCAGGGCTTTTAACATCAAGTATCTTTTACTGGGTTCATTATCTCTTCACAAAATGAAACGTGATGGCTAGAAGTGCCCTAACTTCAATGAAGCAAGAGTCTCAGCAGGGGTCACACAGAGCCCAGGTCTAGCTTACTGTGGGCCAGCAGTGCTGGATGCCTCCTTTGCACTGTCACTTGTCCCATTCATTTACACCTGGGGCAGCAGCGAGTGCCCTATGCCTTGTCACAATCTCCTTCAGAGGCGGAGAAGACTGGTTCCACAAATAATTAAACTACATGGATCCGTGCAGAAGTTATGTGCTCTTTGGCACCAATGTTTCACTGGGCTTTCTCTGTAAAGTTGTATGCAGTTAAGAAGAGCCCGACACTGGTAGTTCTTTTTCCATCTATTAGAAAGCCCTGTTAGCAGAGTCCATTAATAATGTCCCACATAATATTCATTATAATTACAACTTTCCTACCTTCTGAAAGCTGTTGATGCATCTAGGAATATTTTAGGAAACTGCATGCTGTAAATATATATTCTATACTTTTGTAATTGAATTCATAGATCAAATACTACTATTTTATTTTAGGTTTACATTTTTAGTTACAAGAATTAATTTTTAGCTAAGCCTATGTGTTATGAATTACTTGCTTTACAACAATGATAAGAGGTAGTCATGACCTATATCACTAAAATTGAATGGGATAATTAAATTGAAATTACTGTTAATTTTCTAAAGAATTCCTTTAGTTTCTTTCCTAAGAAGAACTTGTTACATCAGAAGCAAAAAAGAAATTAATGTAATTTTGCTAAGAATTCAAAAGACTGAATTGGAACTAAAAGCTGATGCGAAACTCTGACCTTTTTGACATTTATTTGAATGAACCCCATATAAATGTCAAATATCTGCCAACACCATTTTCACATTTCAGGCAACTGCTTCTTTTACAATTTTCAGAAAGGGATGAAGAAGTAAGATTTTGTTTTAATTATAGTAATGATAAGAAATGAAGCATCTCCCTCAAAAGTGACAGGGGCTGAAGAGAGAAAAATAGAAGAGTCACCCCTAGGGTTTTAAAAACAAGAACTTATTTGGCAACTGAAGTTTCCCATTAAAAGTGAATCACATAATCCTTACTGTTCTTGTATATCAGATAATTATTTCTGATTTTCATATTTACCTTATATAGAACACGAGGAAAAACTTGCTCAGTGGCACAGAGATGATATTTTAAATACAGGACAGCACTCAGAAATGTATACAGTCCATAGACTTGGAAATAATTTTGGATCAGGGAAACACCTCGAATAATCCTATTTCTCCAGATTGTCAATATCACCTCACCACAGAAAAGAAGAAGAATCACATTTGTGGCCAAGAAAATCTACCTGATAAATAATTTTTGAGATGAGGAAGAAATTACGTGTGAAATGAAGGTTAAAGTTTTCAAAACCACAGTATTTAACCAGTGGGCTACTAATCAATGCAAAACATTTTTCATAAGTATGAAAACACTGTGATGCAAACATACTTACTACCTAATCTTGTATTTTCCCAAAAATATTATTTTATTCAGCTTTGTCACTCGAGAGAAAATAAAAAAAATTCTTTTCAGTGTAAATTTTGGGCTTATCTATCATACAAACTCAAGACAGCCTAGGTTAAAATCAGTCCACTTGGTAACCAAGGTAATTCTGAAAATATTCCGATTCAGAACTTGGAGTCAGACTCCAAAATATGTATCTATTTGTGTCTTTTGCCAGGGAAGGTGTCTTCATAATGATCACACAGTAATGTATGATAAAGATGAAAATTAGTCTCTGGGGTAGCAATAAGATCTCATTTTATATCATGATAGCATCTCTATTAATCAAAGGACAGAAATATCCCTAGAGGGGGCACTGTGAGCAACAATTTCTAGTTTTACACAAAATTTTATATAACAATTAAAATACTATGCTTAAGATAAAATAACATTTTATGCTACTTCTGGAATGCAAATGTATGTTATTCAACTGCAGCTTCCTTTCTAAGCTCCCACAGTTCTGTTATACAACAGATATGTCAAGCAAATATTTTAAAAAGTATTTTTATATGATACAATTTGAGCTCACTTTTACCTTTTGTAAATACCTTTTTGCAGGGTAGCCTGCACTACAACTTAATAATATGTGGCAAGGACAATATTATAATTAGGAACTGATATTAACAAATTTGGAAACATAGAAGTGAATTTGAATCAGTTTACAAAGAATACATATTTCCTATAGATTTATTTTAATTATTTAGCTGCTCTCTGTGCAATCTTTTCTCTACCAATCCATGCTAATACTCTAAAATGATTAAAGCTGTCATCTTTGCTAAGCAACTCATAAGAGAAAAGAAAGTTGCCAGAAGAATGTTAAAAGACCTTAACAGTGAGTGTTGTAACAATGAATGCTGATGGTTACTGATGAGTAATAGCAGATGTGTGAAGCTTGCCAAAACGTTTACAATTCAGTGCATCGATACAATTGGTTACACCTGCCCTAAAGTAATTAATTACCTTTCAAATTAACTGCCTTCAAGTATTTAGACCAAATATTTTTGATCTTGCTTCTCTCTTTTTTGGTACTTAATTAAACTTAGCACAACGAATCTCATTTAGAAAATCAATTACTTTATAGATAAACCACATAAATGTCTAACAATATTAAAATTGTACCATTTGCACTTGTATTTTTATATTTGCGCCTAGATAACTCTATATATGTGAAATGGAGGTCAAAAATCCAGGTCCATTATATTATGCATGCAGGATTCTTCCCAGAAGGAGCTTGTTCCAAGAGGTAGCCACATTAGTATTTATAATTAAAAGTATTACAAACTTAAGAATGTTGGTATCAAACATTATCTACATAGGGAAAATGTTTCCAATGTCAAACATCCTTTTAGGAAACAAGCTGATATATTTTTACATGCAGAGCAGTGAAAGGGTCAGTGATTTGCTTACCTGTGGTTGACCTGATGGTTGAGGTGATGTTGGAAGATGTCAGTGCAGGTATACATTCATCATCTTGGGAATAGCCTGCCTGAATGGCACGCAAGTAACTGTGGCTTCTTGTTCGGAAACATCCAGGGAGGTCAAGGGCATCCATTGCCTGAGCTTCAACTTCACTAAACACTGATTCACACACCGATTCAAATTGCCCATTAACCTCTGCTTCACTCATCTGAATAAACAACAACAATGCATTTGATTTTTGACTTGCTTTTTTGTGATCATCACGGCCTCAACATCTCAAATGGACACCTGTACATTGATGAAGAACTGTTTTAGCAAATAGTTAAAATGTAGTAATCCCTTCTGATCACATTCACATTGTTTAACTGACATCAGCTGTTTACAGGTATATCTTAAGTGCATCACACATGCCATACATTAATGTTACATTTAATATCTTTGGCATAGCTGAGAAGGGACCCAAGCAAACTCACTCCCTGGTTAGCTGGGTTAGCCATTCATTACCATGGAAGAACCTTTTCTTCAGCAGCACTGTAAAAATCTGATACTTCTCCCAGCAGGTGGGCTGCAGAACCCTGCCTGGCAGAGCAGCCCAGCTGTGCCTCCTGTACCCTCTATCAGGGGTGTTTCAGTCCCCTTGGGGTATTTCAGCAGTACCCTCCAGCTCCCTGCAGGGCTTGGGCAGGACCCAGCATCTACCTGCTAACTCTGCCTTGCAGGCTGGGCATGATGCAACACTGTGCCTTTTTTAGAGGTAAATTTAATGATTAACAGGGCTTAGGCAGAGCGGCCAGGCTTGGGGAACCTCTTCGTAGGGAACCATATGTTGTTGTTTTGAAGATTAGTGCCTTAATTCTACCTACAGCATTTTTTAAAGGTTCAGTGAAGTCAACCTTAACTACCTGTAAATGTACATGAATAATCTAATATTGTGTCTATCCAAAATCAGATAGGAAATTAACGGTGAACAGATAATTGCACAACTTTCTGAAAATAATTTTTTTCTAAAAAGTGAGTGCTAGAAGTCAGAATCAGTATGAATAATTTTACAAGTTAAATTTATAGCATCACTAAATGGCACATCCAGTTGAGATTAATTTTCCTATACAGCAGTTAAGTGCTCCTAGTGCTTTATTTTTATGGAAAGAGAGTCCCTGCAAATGCTTCAAATATTTAGGATTTTGGTTAAGTAAATGGAAATTTTATACAGAAGTTCTGATGATTATGAATAAATGGTATTTTAATTTTGTATCAGATATTGTGGCTAAAACTGTTCTGAAAGGAATTACATTTTTCTTCATAAAATTTTCTTTTAATAAAGTAGACTAATGCAATCTCAAAGAGATTAAAAAAATCTTACTCTGAAATATTTTACAATATTGTGGATCAGAAAATATATGGCAATTTAGTCCATAAACTCTGTAAGTCTTAACCAGTTCTTTTAAACTAAGGTTATTGACAATAGAAAAATAAAAGTTTTCAAATTTAAATTAAAAATATAAACCATGAAAGTCAGCATTCTTCTTGAGCGTACCCTTAGTCAGGTGTGAAAAAGGAAGGCTCTCACAACAAAAAGGCACAAAAATTACCAAAAATTATACAAACTTCTACTATGTAGATGGAACAAGAAGAGGATGGTGTGATGGAAAAAGAACAGGAAGCAGCAAACATTCAGAACTTGATATTTTAATACAATTTCTTTGGGTAATATCTATTAAATGGATTTATTAATGGTCTGGAAGCAGCTGGACTGTGAGGTAGGAAGTGTGTGGCTAACACCAAGTTCCATAGGTTAGTGAACACTGAAAAAGTAAGCAACTATATCCAGCAGGTTTAGTTAATCTGGCCAATTGAGCAATCTACCTGCAAATGAAATCTATTGTGGAAGCCTTCCAGGTAATGCACACTGAAATGAAGAATTTTAACCACTACTGGAACCAATTAGTCATTATGGACAGCTCAGTGAGCATCTCTGTGCACAGACATGGTCAAAGAGGCAGAAGACATTAGAGCAGCTCTATGCAATAACACTGTTAGGTGGCAGCCAAGAGAATTTGCTTTGAATGCAGGATCTAATCCATGTGAAACTTTCTCAAAAGCAGAGTATAATAAAAACAGAAAATAACCAAACCAGCATAATAAAAACCAAGGCATGAGAATGTTGGGAACAGTTTTCACAAGGGAGCTGTGAAAAAAATAGTGAAAGGTTTGGAAAATGACTGACTGTTTCTAATTCCAATGTGTGCTACATAAGATTATACTTAGAATTACTTCATACAAATTACGGAATTTGACTGAAGGGCATTAGTCAGGTGACTTGCCTCCCCCAGCTCTCTACAGTCAGTGGAGACTGACAAGCATTTCCAGAGGGCTCTCATCCCACTTGGGATGTTCACTGTCCTGGAAGAAACTCTTTCGCTCCATTAACTACAGAGGAAGCTTTAGTTGTTGCCTCAGTTAAAAGCCTCAAATCGGACAAGTTGAATGCAGGCCTGAATAGCCATGCAGTACAAATCGAATATGAATGAAAATGAAATTGCTTTAAAAAGATTTCTCTTTTAACCTAACCATTTTGTATGTATTCCCTTAGGTGGCTCACCAAATGGTCAAAGAAATATTAAGTAACATGTCTGAGGAGAGGGCAGGGCCCATCTGTCATTAAACAACACAGGAAAGAAAAGTCAGGACCTAAAACATTAGAAACACTGGTAATTTTATGTAAAGTCCTCTGCTAAACAGAACATGCACATCTTATGGCTGCTTGCACTTCAGGTCTGATTCAGACCTCACTTTACCATGAGTTAGAACAAACAGACATAAAACTGGTAAGGAGGAAACCTCTACCTTTTCAGATATCCCCATACTTAGAATTTTTTTACGGGACTTATTCTTTCACCCAAGAAGAGTGAGGGATTTGGTTTAGGATGAATCACTGCTCTTTTGGAGCATAGTTTTTTTCAATCTCTATCTTAATCTGGCAACCCGCATTTACTGAAATCAGAGCAGGTATTTTCAGAGGATGAGTATTGTAGGAGTGTACTCCTCATCCTCGGCCTGAATCTTCCAAACATTTAAATATTTCATAAGGACTGAAAATAAAAACATCAGTATTTATATTTTTAATGAAAAAAAAATGGAAAATGGAAAATATTATGTGTAGTGTTGTCTCTTTGCCTTTAGCATCCAGAATTTTTCTTGAAATTTTGAGTTACATTCCTTAGAACTGAATTACTTTGACAATTCACATCCTCAGTTTGATATTAATTTAAAAAACCCCCCAAAACTGAAACCATCCACTAGTAACAACTCTCATATCTGCGTTTAACCTATAAGAAAAGTTATAACAAGAATTTCTCACCTGACTAACACAGCTGGCCTGACTGAGCGTGCTCACTGCTCTCATATAGCTCTGATTCCTTGAGCGAAACTTTGGGGAATTGTAGTTTGCAGAGGGATCCAGGTTGTGACCCCCAGGCACGTCACTTGCAGTTTGAAGGTAGCTCTGACTACAAAGGAAAGAGGAAGAAAAAAGGAAAGGGTGTAAAACTACAGATGGAATCAATTAGGACACTAAAGACAGTAATTTGTATGAGACTCACAAACCTGCTCCCCTGGGTCCAAATCTTATTCCATATAAAGCATCATAGATTTTTTGTAGTCAAATGCCTCAGCGCAAGCAGAGAATCTGTGGCTCTGCTACCTAGATGGTATGAAATTTTAAGCCTTTGCTGTATTTAAACATCATCAATCCTCCTGGCTATTAACATTGAACTTTACTAAAAGACAATGTCTAGGTCAACAGGAACAAAAAACAGAGCTAAAGCACAAACCAAAGTAACTAAAAATCTTTCTTCATAGATAAAATCTGCTACTTGTAATCTGGTTTTCATCAGGGCATCAAGATTATGGGCATCATGAAGGCATCAAGAGACCTTTTATCTTTAAAGGATTGATATAGTTTTACAAAAGATCAAAATATCCCATGTTCAGCTAAAAAAAAATAAATTAATACGGTGCTCAGAGCAACTACATGAAGCTCTAGAAATTGTTTTATTACAACACGTTTCCCATTTGGAGGACTGGGACTGTAACACCACACTGAGCCCTCTTAAGTACACTTTCACACCAAGGGCATGCTAGTCTTCATGTTTTGTTTTAAATGTATTGATTAACATTCCAGGAACATAAATAAACCTAAGAAAAGCTCAGTACTTTGCCGTGAATACAAAAAATTAAAGTCTCAAACATGGTACACCAGAGTTCTCAGAATCTCTGTAGATCATATTTTAGAACTTTCCCCTGCGGATCAGCGCAGAAATTAATTACTATCCCAGACAATACTTGGTTTCATGTAGTAAATAGGTAGTTTTTGTATTTATTCCTTAAAGACAGCTTTAAGAGAAACAGTTTCTGGGAAAGTAGATTTGTGCTGGTTGAATGCCCAACATTGGCCATACAGTTACTTCACGCTGAGCTGGCAGAGCTGGTCAGTCCAGCAGTGTCTGTGACGTGTGCCTGGGCTGTTGGACGTCTCCCTGTGAAGGGTGACGTTTCCTCTCTGGAAGAACCAGACCACTCAGTGAGTGAGAAAGCCACAGGTTCAACTCCTGCTGCAAGATGAAGCACAAACCAGGGTCTTGTTTCTCAGACCATATTTATCAAACACTGAGCATGACTTGTTTGCACTGAGCTTGAGGAAGAACTCAGCCTTCCTCACGGAGTGGACACAGCCTGAGTTTGGATGCAGTACCTGAGGAGCACTCAGGGAGGAATCTCAAACATTTTATCATGGCTTTGCCTAGAGAAGCAAAAAGTACTGAGATCCATCTCCCTGTGTGGCCATGTCCTTTGATGTCTGATGTGATGATCTAGTATTCCCTCACATCACCAGCTGTAAGAGCAGATGGGATTTAGAGACCCTTACACTTGGGAGGTCTGTTCTCAAGCATTTCCATGTGTTCTCCCATCTCAGGGTCAACACAGACATGGCCTTGCTTCCTCACTGCATCTGCTTTAGATTCACAGAATAATTTACTTTGGAAAAGGCCTCTAAGATCATTGAATCCAATTGTTAACTGAATGCTGTCAAGTCCACCGCTAAACCATGTTCCTAAGTACCACATCTACATGTCCTTTAAATACCCCAGGGATGGTGACTCAGACATTTCCCTGGGCAGCCTATTCCAATGCCTGATAATCCTTTCAGTGAAGAAATTTTTCCTGATAAATTTGCTGGAGCATGTCCAAAGAAGAGCAACAGAGCTGGTGAAGAAAAAAAAGGCTGGGTTTTGTTTTCATCTTTGTCCAAGGCAGGCATTCTTTCAAAATCTTAAGAAATTTCCCTGGAGAAAAAACCAATAATTTCTTCTTGTCTATTCAGTTCCTTAATAGAGTGTCTTTGTAACTTCATGCCAGAGATAAACTATGTAGAAACTATGCTATAACTGCTAAAACCAAAATGAAAATGTATGAGATTATTGCAGGTATGTGCTCAGAGGTTAATTAAGTCATTACAGTCAAAGCGATTCTATGATTAAGGTAACAGTCTGATAGTGGGTCTAATTTGGTTCTAGATGATAGAAACAAGACCTGTAGCAGTATTTTTTTGTTCCCATAGGTATGAAGACAAATAGATTAGGTGAAGTAGTGTAAAGCCTCACTAACTGCATTTTGTTGCTGGATGTAACTAAACTTCCTTTCCTCTATAGGAAGGCTGATGAGTGACACCTGCTCTGTGTGACTCTGATATTTGAATATGCTTTATTTAATCATGGAATCACAGAATGGCTTGTGTTGGAAGGGACATTAAAGATCATGTAGTTCCAACCCCTTGCCAAGGGCAAGGACATCACCCGCTAGACCACATTGCTCAAAGGCCCATCCAACCCGGCCCTGAACACATCCAGGGATGGGGCATCCAGTTTCTCTGGGCAACCTGTGCCAGTATCTCACCACCCTCACAGTCAAGAATTTCTTCCTAAGATTTAAACTAAATCTCTAAGTTGAAAACTGATCACCCCTTGTTCTATCACTAGCTGCCCATGTAAAAATTCAGTCTCCCATCTTCTTTAAAAGCCCCCTTTAGGTATGGGAAGGTTGCAAGGGTGCCTTCTCTTCTCTGGGCTGGACAACCCCAACTCTCTCAGCCTGTCTTCACAGGAGAGGTGCTCCAGCCCTCTGATCATCTTGTGGCCTCCTGCAGACCTGACCTAAGGAGTCCACATCTTTCTTCTGCTGAGGACTCCTGAACTGGATATACTACTCCAGGTGGGGTCTCACGAGGGCAGAGAGACTTTAATCTGTCTGGTATTGTCAATAATCTCTTTGATGCGGTTACATTAGTATTTTTCAAAACAAATAAGTCCCTCCTGGACCTTCTGCTTGTCATGTTCAGGTGGCAAGATCTAGATTCTGAGTTCGTAAACAGTTTGTGAATGAGATGTTTGAGATTTCATTAAAACACGGGTCACATTAAGAAATGATAGAAGGAAAAGAATTAAATTATAAATTACTGTATAAACTACTTAAAATTAATTAATTTAAACTTGATCCTTATAACTGTCCCCTTTGCTAAATAATGCTTAAAAGCCTACTATTTAATTAATCAAATTCTAGTTCCCTCTTACTTATTGCTATCATTAAATGCCATCAACAATTTTTACAGCAATAATTTCTTACGGAAAGAAGACCAGTATTCCATAGTACTTCTAAGCAGCTGAGTTTTGATGAATTAGTTTGGATATTACCTAATAGTTAAATAATTTTTCATTTATCAGAGGAGATCAATTGACTCATGGAACTGTAGCAAAGTGAAAGAACTGTTACATATATTAGGCTATAAAAACAATTTTACACTCATTTGATTAACCATTTGAAATTTTCCTGATAAAGAGAAATTATTAGTTTTTATTTCTAAGATATAATCTCAAAGTTATCCTCTAAGATGAATGTGTCGATGCATCATGAAAATTATGACCTTGCTATAAATATGATCCAGAAAATAAATACCAGAGTTACATGGGGAAGTTGCTCTCAAATATCATGATCTGTTGCTCAAGGAAGTCTCATGCTTGTCAATAATGCTAGAAAACACGATCACTATCTGGCCTTGGTAAATGCTGACTTTTTAATGCCATCCACTTTATCTATAAGCTTAGGAACAACGTTCTTGATCTTCGTTTCCAAAACATCAAAGTTCTTTTGCTTTGAAAAAAAAAAAAATTCTTTTATATTCTGTAGCAGAATAGATGATCTTATATCTCAACTGTTCACTGCAGAAGGGCAAGACAAGAATGTGCAAATGAGATGTTTCAACAGATCATCTCCAGGACCACTAAACAAATATACACAGTAACATCAAAGAGGTGGCTCTGAAAATCAGTACTATGGAAAAGGAGGAGACTAATAGGAAAAATTAAATTAGTCTGCTCTCTTCCCACTTGCTTTTCTGAATAGACAAGATTTTAGGAAGAGATGCCCTTTAAAAGCATTTCTGCCCCCAAGGGTTGCTTTCAATTTTCCATTGGCCTCAGAAGAAGTTCATGGCAGCCAGGCAGAGGTCTTAAATTTAATGAAAAATATCTTAGGTGAAAGAAAGGCTCAAAGCCTAAAGAAATTTTTGGGAAAAAGCACTTCCATGTAATGACCTTGCAGCTGTTGAGAACCTCTGTTCTAAAAGTGAAGGACTCCCAGTGAAGATAGCTAAATTTGCAACAGCACTTTCAGCACTCAGCAGATTGCCTGAGTGTGTTCAGGGAGGACAAAATACTGTGTTATAACCACATAAAGTGAGCTATAGCATGACATGCTTATCTGGGACAGTATAACTGATAGCATGTCTGATAGCATAGCTGGGATAGCCTGTCACCCCGGTACAGAGTGAATGGCGGTGAGGTTAGGCTGCACATTCCCACAAAAAATAGATCAAGAGTAAGGGAAGAGACAGTAGTCCAAAAGCAGTCCTGAGCAGGTTCTAAGAGTCTTGCATTACAGTCTTCCTTTCCTTGCATTTCTCTAAACTGGAAAAACTCAGGCTTCTGTATCCAAACCTCACATGTCCTGACGCTCCTACTTGAAAGCTGCCACATCCTCCAGCCCCAGAACTCACATTTACCAGAAACCCCAAAGACAGCTATTTTTCATTCTTGACCCACCCAGATCCTAATCCTTACTACCCCGTCTTTAGGCCCCAGCTCACAGTTTCCTGTTCAAGATCCTCTAAAACACCCCCCAGAAGTCAGCATTTGGCCACTTATCCTTCTGTCCTATCCAGATTTCAAAGTACCCCTAATACTTCTATTTGTCATCACAGTCCCGCTCAACCTGCTACAGCCACCTAATCCTACCCCCTCACTTAGAAGGCTACCACAAACCCCAAACCTCTTCAACTTCTTGTGCAAACTAACTGTTCTTTCCCACACCTCATCCAGAGTAAAATTTAAGAGCAGATTGGGGGAAAATAATTTCAGGAAAACTCCTGATATTTTAACCCTACAACAAGCAATGAAATGTGCTAAAAAAAACCCCAAACCCAAAGAAACAAAAAAGGATGATTTTTTAAAATTGACTCCAAATTCCCAATTTAAATTTGTGTTATTCCTTGTCTTTTAGTCATACTTAATAGGATTCCATACATCAAAAAATGTAGGAAGAAATTTAAGTTTCCTTGTATTGCAAACAAAAAGTGCTATATAAGGTTTGTGAAGAGATTTCAGAAGATGGAAAAAGATGTCTATATCTCCTTATCTTTTCCCAACTTAGGCCTTTCTAACAGAAGACTTGGAAAACCAGAGAGCTATTTAGAACATGTTTTAATGAAACAAACAATAATGCAAACTAATCAGATAGCTGCAATAACACATTAATGAATGATAAGGGAAGGGCATTAACTAATGATAACGGAAAGGCCCTTATTTCCTCATCTTCAGCAATCTAATATTTAACCATCTATTTCCTTTTATATTAATTGTGTGTTTGTGAAAGGAGTAAGATACTCTGTAAATAAAAGATAGCTAACATTGTATGGGGTTTTTGTGCTGCATTCCATTGTTTTATATAACTTTTGGAAAGTTTATGGGACCATGGATAGTGTCTGAAGTAGCATGGTGACTTCACGTATGGTGCTGGGGGATTTGAGGCATCCCCACAGCGATGTGTACTACAGCACCTTGCACCCCTCAGTCAAAATCTATTACTTTGTGTAGCACTCAGCCCATCCTTTGTCGTCACCGAGATCAGATGTTGATGAACATCCAGGATGGTTTGTGCCATGTTTCCTGATGTCTCTTGTCACTGCTGCATGATGAGTATTGCTGTGAGCTAGATTTACAACACACAGCACTGCATCAGGACTTATGCAAGCATTGATGTTTTGCAGAAGACAAACCTTTTTGTTATTTGGTGAGAAGTTATGTATGGTAAACAATATTCTTTCACTTTTAGGACAGCTTGAAATGCCTGAATTAGAAAATGTCATGGTTTTACATCTTATAGCTAATCCAGGGTCAGAACAACACCAAAAATCACAAAATCACAGAACCAAGTTGGAAAAGACCTCTGAGATCATCAAGTCCAACCTATGACCTAACTAGACCTCGTCAACTAGACCATGGCACTGAGTCCCATGTCCAGTCTTTCCTTAAACACCTCCAGGGACAGTGACTCAACCACCTCCCTGGGCAGCCCATTCCACTGCCCAGTCAGTCTTTTGCTGAAGAACTTCTTCCTAATGCCAACCTAAACCTCCACTGGTGCAGCTTAAGACTGTATCCTCTTGTCCTGTCACTGTTTGCTTGAGAGAAGAGACTGACCCCTATGTGGCTATAACCTCCTTTGAGGCAGCTGTAGAGAGTGGTAAGGTCTCCCCTGAGCCTCCTCTTCTCCAGGCTAAACCACCCCAGCTCCCTCTCCACTCCTCACAGGGCTTGTGCTCCAGACCCTTCACCAGCTTTGCTGCCCTTCTCTGGACATGCTCCCGCCCCTCCATGTCCTTCTTGAAGTGAGGGGCCCAAAACTGGACACATGAATTGAAGGGTGGCATCACCAGTGCCAAGTACAGGGTAGAAGCTAGAAGCACCCTAACTTCTTCCCACAAATTCTAATTCCTGAGCAGCAATACTTGACAGCCACGACAATCCCAGGGGAAGCATGGAGTGTATAACTCCTGCGAAAGGGATCTCTCAGTCACACTGGTTTTGGTTTGTTTTTCTTTTTTACAGTCTGCATTTTATTTTTTTTGACATCACATACTTTGTCATAAAACTAATACAATTGCTTAAAAAAGTATGATTGTGATGCCAAAAATGGTGCAAATGTCATACACTTGCTAAGGTCATTCCTTGATCTACTCACATTCAAAATTGCGATCACTCCCCAGAGTACCTCTTCTCTGTCAAATGTTCAGCCACCAGTGCACCCTGGGTCAAGAAGGTACTGAAAGTGAATTACCGTCTTCTGAGGCCTCTAAAAGTTGTAGCAAGGTCACCTTCTGACTCTGAATGGGTTTATCAGGTTTATTCAGGGAGCATCCAATATAAAGAAAGTCCCTGTTCCATCAAATTAATTTTCAGAACTGCCATATTCTAAAATCACACCTTTTTATTTTCATGATCATGCCTGCATTTGTGCAAAAATCTGAGAATGAATGGGAACATTAAAGAAAGTACAATCACTCCTGTTCAAATCAGTATATGCAATTCAGAAGTATCTTTCTGGGACAAAAAGATATAATTTGTAAAAGAATTCATCTTGGGTGCCTAAAAGGGAGGTGAATCAGGATTATCAACGTAGCTGTGGTTATCAAAACCTATTTTATTGAGAGATTTGCATTTCAATGGATATTCATTTCCCTATCTGGATCTATCTTAACTATGTCTTTTTAGATACATGAAATAACTCATCGACCAGAATCTAATGATTAACCTTCGCTAGCAGTGCCATTGTACAGCGGCTGCGAGTCACACTGTAGCTCCATGGAGCCCTGCTGGAGTCAATAGAGCTCTGCAAAGGGGCCCAGGTGTGCCTGCATGCAGCCCTTTGGAGAACTCCGAGCGTGGACATTAAGTCTGATTCTCCCTTTCGAATAGCACATTTAGTCTGGCTCTTTGGAAAACTGAAAGTGCACATAAATCTCATAAATTTATCTGTAGCAAAGAATTTCTTTTCTAATATTTGCCAGTCTGAAGCTTCTCCTTGATCACTGGTAGATATGAGACTTTGGGCCAAATGAAATTATTTAGATGCCTAGATACTTCATCACTGACCCATACCTTTTTAAAAAATGTGCATGAAAGATATTGAACATTTGATTTATTACAGGAATATGCTAGGAAAGAGGTTGAGACTGCTCTTTCTATCCTTACGAAATGCCTACTAATCACTGGTACGAGAGAATTCTTACCATCAGTAAGTGTTCAGGGACTTGGTACAACATGAAGCAGAAGAGAATGAGAGGAAATCATCAGAATCGTTAAACAGTCTGGTGGTTTGCTCACTCCGTGCAAAGACAGAGATGATGTTGGCTCAACCAAGCCTGTATTACAAATCACTCAAAATGTGCATGTAATAAAAACGTGGGATATGAGAAATCTAAACTCTATACTTTCTAAAAGGTGACAGATTTACACATATAGCTAATCTATAGCTAATCCTAAAAGTCTTGTTCCGATATCATATTTTGAGCTTGCCCTGGCAAGCAGGCAACAAGCTGGTCAGCATCAACAAAATTCAGGCGATGCTATGGCAAAAACTTAAAGGGCATTTAAAGAATCATGTAGCAGTTCAGCAAACAGGTCTGTGGATCTAAGCAGAACTCAAATATTGGATGTATGTTCCTAAATCCATTTATGGAATTGAAATATTCATTAATTTCTTCAGGAAGCTATCTCACTTTTTTTTTGGTTTTGGTGCATATACATGTACACAGGCAAAAAGTCCTAATTGGGCAGAACAAGTGTACACTACAGACTATGAGGACTCATTAAAGCATCTGAGCATGAGCTTAATTTAAACACACATATAAGTCCATTAAAACCAGTAGATGTAAAGAAAATAAGTGACCTTCTTGGTGAAGATATTAAAGAGACTGTATAATTTCTTGAGAAGCAATTGAGTAGAATTGGGAAAAGTGAATATATATATATATACATAATATTTCTGCCTTTTCAACCAACAGCATCTTAATTTTCAAATCCTTCCCTGAAGAAGTGTTTCTGTACACATCCTTTACAGTCCTATTTAGTTTTTGTTAAAAACTAAACAAATGAGAAAATCAGCTTTTGATCCTTTTCAAATGGAAAGTAAAACTAAGATATTTGTTGGAAGCAGGAACAAATAGGCACCAAAAACTAGAAGCATATTTTCCCTTTGATGTCACTATTTGTGCTTGTGATATTGACCTGAATCTTACTGCATTTTCACTACAATCCATCATGTAATTGCATTTTTCTGAGAAAAGCCTGCTTTATTCCTGAAAAGACTCTGGACTTTGTTTAGAGCCTTAGGATCCCCCTTCCATCCCTAATCCCAATACATTTCAGCCCTACAACATAAAGATGGTATTTACTAAAATGAGGCAGGAGATCTGGGCTCAATGACTCCCTGCATTTAGCACTATGCTGCTTCTCAGAGAACAAGATGCCTAACACTGCTTAAGAGCATTTGCTATTCTGCAAAGGAATAAAAGATGGGGATGTCTTCTGACCCCACAAAAGATGTTTCTTAGGTAGCCAGGTGACTGTCTGTCCTTCATCAGCATTCCCTCTTAACCCTGCAGACTAATCTAACCCAGATCTTACTGACTGCAGCAGAGAACACTATCACCATGCCTGTGGCCCTCTGATTGCATTATTAGTTGATAAGGCTTTGTAATTAGCCCTCAAACTCTCCTCAGTAAATCTCCAATTTCACCCCTCAGAGGCTCTGAGTAGATGCTACTACACTACAGGGCCTCAGAAAGCTACTAATGAAGTGTGTAATGAGGCTTTTTAGAGTGAGAAGATTGAGGGGAAAAAAACCCAAAGATAAATAAAAAGCATATAAAAGATGAGGGTTCCTTTCCTAGTGATTTTCCTCATCTATTAAAAATATTTCTCAGGAGTAGGTTCAAAACCATTCCTAATTTAAAATATAGACGAGTTAATGGCAAGTTGAAGTTTACCTTAAAAATTAAAAAAGGCTTGCGTCATTGGTGCACAGCAATGAGTAATGTTGAAAGAGGACATTAATTTCTCTAGCACGGAAGGTGTGCTTTAACTCTCAATCTGTGACATTTTTGCAGCACACCCACTCCCCCACATGTGCACAGTTACCCACAGCCTTTTCTGTGTGCACTTGCCAAGGGCTGTGTCTTAGGAGAAATACATACAAACTTGTTTGGCACTAAAACAATAACAGAGTCTGCATTGTCAAGGGCAAAGATGGATGAAAGCCCACAGGGCTGGTCTCATGTATTGCTTCCAAACTTTCCTCTTGGCTTTCACTTTCTCATGTTGTAAGCACGTCATGGTTAGCACAAATGGTTGCAAATGGAAAGATTTTTTTTTTTAATGGAGATTTCCCATGTGTCTTAGAGAAGCCTGGACTGTTCCATGATTCCTGCTGAGCCAAGGGGTCTGTCAGATCTGGTTGTGGTTTAGTCCCCTTGCTGTGTGCTTTGGAAACATTTTTGTTGCCATAATAAATTCTGCAGACCAGAGCATGTGGACATGCCTTGGATAACAGTCCAGATAAGCATTAAATTAGCGTGGGCATGGATAGATGCAATCTCTCACTCTGAAAAGAGGAAGAGCAGTGAAAGGTCATTCTTTTGCTCTGGTTTACCATAAGCCCAGAAAACGTGTCAGCCATTTCAGGTTTTAGATATATTAGCTTAAAATACTGAGTAAAGTGTTTTGTGTTGAGATACCAGACTGTGAGTAAAAGTGGCTGAAATATGGGCATGCATCATGCTCTTCAGGTGTACTATGGATATAAAAAATCTACAACACAAAGATGTTTAACATCTGAAGGAGGCACAGATGCTCTCTCTCTGTGAGCGTGATTCATAATTCAAGATACTGATTCCATATAGTGGCCAAAATCTGGCAGAGGATTAAGTGAAAAACAATCTTGGGTTGTTAAGACAAGTCAGGGTATCACTGGTATTGTACTGTGGTAGTTCACCAAATAATTTGTGCTGTGGCAGATTTCCTCTCTCGTTGAAACATTACATTTTTGTACTGCCTCTGTGCTCACACATCTTTCTGTCTGCCTGCCCATCAGCTTAAGGTGTCTGGACTACCAGAAACAGAAAAGTCTGCCATTAGAGGTTCACAAAACAGAAGTACAAACTGCTGTCACTGAATTTATTTTATTGTAGCTTAACCTATTTCATCTTCATAGTTTCCTGTGAGTCACTTCAGAGTATAATGGAAAACTTCAGTACAGCGTGACTATTCATTTGTGTGAGTGATACCAGTATGATCTTCAAATAGAGTGTATTTACTTTGGGATAAATGCTATTCTTATCCTTTTGACTCAATGGTGAGATGGTTTTCAGAGTCTTTCACAACACTTCAAAAAGGAGATACTGAAAATGGATTTTGCTATTTCTACAGTGTTATTCTGTTCATTTACATAATCAGTATATTAAGTACTTTTTTCCTGAAAATTAAATGCATCAAATAACCATATTATCTTCAGTTTTTCAGAATTGCTTTCGTATTCCAGAGTACCAAGTTTTGTTTTATTTTTAGATTTGTTTTCTGGATCCCAGTGTCTCTGATGCTTCCATCTCAGCTTTGCTTGGTTTTGTCATAAATACAGAAAAATGACATTTACTAGGTTGGAGGGATACCCTTACAAATCACGTGGGTCAGTCTCTCTTCCAGGATTGCACAAAACTTATTTAGGACAGGAACAGACACTCCCTTTGTTTGAGCTATCCACTCCATATGTTCAGTTGTTTTGACCTTTACTGTAAATGAAAATGCCTAACAGTATACGGCACACCTTCTACAAAGTACTGCCTCCCAACACAGTTTAACTTCATCTTCAGTAGCATCACAGCACAGCAGAAAGCAATGGATTGAATAGAAGGGCTTGCATTTCACTTCTAGTACACCAAAACTGACATCTGAACAATTTTGTATAATCAATAGTGCGCAAAAAAAAAAAAAAATTTTTTTCTTCCGGGGCTTCTGAGAGTCAACATAATTTCCACATTAAATAGGACTTCTGGCACCATTCCAAGAAAACAAAAAGTTGAAAGGACACAGAGTCAGGTATGTGTCCTGTCTCCACTACAGCAAGTCTGATTACATTACATTTGGTCAAATGCAATTTCCTAATAATATTAATAAATTATACTGGCCTTCAACTTGATGCCATAGGACTAAGTAGTGCAACCTACTATTTAGTCTTTTGAAACAGCATTCATAAAGAAAGAATTGAAATTCATTTTTCTTCAGTGAGTAATCTCAATATTCAGGTGCATTTCATTTTTGAAAAGTCCAGAAAAAATTGAGCCCCTTATGCTAAAGCTATACTCAGAAATAAGCCAGGTCCGTTACCTGACCCTTTGGCCAAGCTTTCTTATCCTACAGTGAGAGTGGCTACATCCAACAGAGCTGGTGCCTGAACCATGTCTTGGCACTACCCAGACGTGACAGGTGGCCTAGGCTGGAGGTGGGCTGGGGATGCTGCTGGCTGTGCTATCTCTGTGACAGAGGTGGTGATCAAATGGCTGTGGTTTGGTGTATGACCTGCTTCTGACAGCTGTATAAACCAGCAGTGGCAGACTATGCACTTAATTTTATTTTTTCCAGCTCAGAGTGAAATATACTCCTTTCCATAAGCAACCTAAAAGAGATTATTTCAGAATTTTAATGCTTCTATCATTCATATTTTCCTATTTGTATTTATTTATTCAGATGCAAATACGCATTTTTATTGTTTAGAAATTTCCAATATTCAATTTACTGAATTTTTGAGCAACACAAACCAGTAAAATAAGGCTTACTTTTGTCAAAGCAGAAACAGAATTTAAATGGGGAAAAAAATCCTTGCAAAGATGCCTAATAGTACTCAAAGGAGAAACACGCACACATGTCAAACATCTGTTGAAGGTTAAGTGAAGGCTGTTCTAATTTTCATTTTATCATATTTAGGATAGTCATAGAAAACTAGGCTTTTTCTTATGAAATCCATCGACCTTTGTTTTGCAGCCAATAAGCATTTTTATACTGCCAAAACTATCAATATTCAGCTTTTATTACAAGACTACTGGTGCTCTGGCAGACCCGAGTTCTGAGCTACTCTGTCACACAAGTAGAGGACCAAGAGAATTAAACCCCCATTTTATTTCTGTGCACTAGCTCCCTCCATCTGGGTAAACAAGCTAAAAAGCCAGCTAATGCAGCTGACATCTTGAATTATGTAATTTCTCATAACACATGCCAGAAATGCTATTCAGCCCCTCTGTACATGCAGGAATGCTGTTCAAAGCCCTGGCTTCCAGTTCAGCAGCATAATCAGTGGTACAAATGGTGCTCGGCATGCAGTAGGGATTACTGAGTCATGCTGGAGGAGGCAAGAAGGTTCCATAACCATTATCCATAGCTATATCCTTCATAGAAATCCACCAGACAGAAAGGCAACCACAGTGACAGGGAGACAGATGGACTGGGAGGGGGTGGCTTGTGGTGAAAACCCAAGTTTAGGATCAGCACTTAGTATTTCTGTGCAACAACAAATTGTCTGTCTGCTTTAGGATTGCTGAAATCTGTAGATTTTTGCAAGAAGTACAAGGACCAGAATAGTTGTCACATTTCTGCTTGAAGTTCACTGGAAATACCCGTGTATGTTAGGCTGGCAGATTCAAGGTGTAGCCCTTCAGTTTAAGGAAAAACTGAGGACCTAAAAGATATCTGTCAGCAGCAGCCTGGCTGCTCAGTTATTACTAGGCCAGTGTTAGTGACAAATTCTTAACAGAGCTCCTATACAAGAAGATTCCTCCTTTTCTGACTGGTAACTATGCCATGAAATCCTCTGGGGCCATGAACAAGCACAGCTGTCAACCCCAGTACATGCATCAGCAGTGCACCCGTGCTTTAATCAATTAAATTTTGAGTGGTGTGTTTGTAATACAAGGAAAACTGACAGAAGACACAACATTTGGTATTGACCTACTAATAACCACCTGCCTTCAGGATTTAACAAATCAGGAATACTTTCTTTCTTGAAATATATTCATTATTTGACTATGTATATTTAGTCGCTGTCTGAATCTGCTTATAAGCTGTAGTGGTCTAGGGCAGGGACCAAGACCTGCCACTCACTGGAAAATCGGTGCTGCTATCCAGATTCCCTTGTGGGAGGCCCAGCTATAGCTGGAAACAAAGAACAGCACTAAATATCTTTTATTTGGTCTAAGTGCTTGGAAAGTTAGAACAGTGTCTAAGAAAAGATTTTAGTTTGCAGTACTAATAAGATAAGACATACCTTCCAAAACTAGGATGAGTGCAACCAAACTGTCTCTGGGAATGATCCCTGGCCTACCACAGTGCCCAGAACACAGCCAGGCAGTGACTGGGACAGTACGGTATGAAACAATAAAGCTGGAAACTCTTCTCTTTGATAACAGTGAAAGCTGGTTTTTTTCTTGCAGATTGCAAGGTAAATAATTCAATTTAATTAAGCCAGAAGGATTTTTGCCTAGGGGTATTATTTTATTTTATTTTATGAAAAGGTGAGTCACTATGGTAAATCATATGGTATTACCTACAGAACAATAAACAACACTTGGCCAAAGGTTTCACTCTTGATTTCGTTAGTTTATGTCCCAGGAGAAAGGATGACTTCACTAAGCCATGAGAAACACCCAGCCACATTAACAGAATCTGCAGATTTTAAATCAGGCTACCACTTTGAAACTCTCCTCACAAGTATATATACAGTTTGCTTATAAAATGGTATATTGAAAAGATAAAAAGGAGAGTAAATAAAGATCTATTGGAAAACATATGTAGCTACATATTTCCCTATAGTTTTAAGGTTTGCTTTAGTTATTTAATAGGCCATATTGTAGGTAGCTTGAATGAAAAATAACCCAGTCAAACAAAATCCTCCACAACCTGTTTAAATGAGTATGATAGAGTATAGCTGACACAGAAAGCATTATATTGATAAAAAAAGATGTAAAATACCCAGTATATGGTACGATCATATATTTACTATTCTATCTAGTGTAGAATAGAGTATATTTTCTATTTCAGAGAAAGTAATGAAATAACAAAAAAATCAATATAATAAACAAACCAGTCCGTCCAGAGGAAAAAAAACCCCAGAACTTCGAACTTTTGACAAAAAAAGCCCATCTATTTCCTTCAGTAAACATAACAAACTCATTCAGAAGAAGTAGAAGGTTTATTCCATGGATGGAAGAGGATGGCAGGTTTTCATCCACTAATCACAAGAAACTGTACCTAATTTAAAATGAAGCCACAAAATGACCTTTTAGACTACAGATAATTTTTTCCTATGGATGCTGACCATTGCCCATAAGACACAAAGAAAAGTTATCCAAGTCACAACAACTTCCAGAAACATGTATAACATGGTGTAGTGAAGCTTACTTTTGATGATCTCCGAGTGGTCTTTGCCCAATGGATTTTAATAATGACTCTGGTCGAACTGTTAATTTTGGCGATGTCTTGGGGCTAGTATCAGAATCTCCACTTTCTTCATCTCCCATGGCCTTAATATAGCTCCCACTTCTCATTCTTCTGCACGGGATCTCTTCATCTTTCCCACCAGCTGGGTATCCTCCCCACTCATCCTGAGGTACCTAACGGAGACCATAAAACACACACACAGAATGTGCTTTATTATTTTCATGTATTTAAATACTTCCTTCCATTTTTCCTCTTACAAAGACAAATACTGAATTATTTATTCTTCAGAAACAGATCACTTATGAAAAGATTTCTAAGAACACTAAATTATTTGGCTATTTAACATCAGAGTTGGAAATTTTCAGTTTATAAATATTAGAACTCAAGGAACGATGAAATCATGGATTGTGAGCTGAGCTGCAATATCTATCTGTAGACATGCTCTAAATTTTAGGAAGCATCTTAAAGTTTGCACATAGATTTTACTGGTAACAGTAAGTTAATCAGGTATCTCAGACCCAAAACTCATTGAAAGCTGAGAACTTCAGGGTTTATTACCAATGATGTGTGAATGACATATTTAAAATAAACTAAGCCATGATCTTGGCATAAATGGATAGGATTATGATTTAGGGCAAACTTCTGTGGGGAAAAAGTGGTAATTTGTCTTTTTTTCTATTTAGAAACTGCAAAATAGTTGATAGAGACTGTAATATATCAGGAATGCAACCATTTAAATAATATATGTGGTTGCAGGGTTGCAGTTGCTTTTGTGCAGTTGAGGTGGTTTTCCAAATAGTAAGATCAGTAGACAGATAATCAACAGCTGGTGGATGGACAGCTCCCCACACCACAAATTGCCAAAGAATTGAGCAGGAGTGGATTCTTCAATCCAAAGTGAAATCAGCCTTGTTTTAAGGCTTATGATAAAAATCAGCAAGCCTGTCTCTGCCTCTTTTATTGCTTTTTCTCTTGTTTGTTTTTTTTTTTTTTTCCCTTTAATCTTCCAAGGTGCTGAGTCTTTTGGCTCCAATCCAGAAACATTTATGCGTTTAATTAGTTTAAAAGATATAGGCAACTCTCTAAAATGCAATTTAAGGACTCACGGTTAAAAAGAAGGATGTGACAGAGTTTATCAGTGGACCAAGGCTGATGCCCTTGGCAGCATCTAATCCTTTATCAACATAATGATTCCATCTATGTTAAGCAGTTTAATGTCTTTATTTGCCAATAAGTCTTTATACTTTAAGTATAAAGTCATTATTTACCAATAAGTCTATATACCAATAAGTTGTATCAATATAACTCTGAAATTTCAGTTAAACATGTATTAGTAGTTTCTGCAAAGCAGGATGTCTAATAAAGATTTTCAAGTCAAACATATTTGAGACCTTCTACAGACAGAGTTCACTGTGGAGCTGAAGCAAATGCTTCCACTGGTTTCAGCAGTCTTGGAGACTGGGTTTAAATAACTAACAAGATCTTCTTGCCATCTTTATGGCCCTTTCAAGACAGATGAGTTAGCCACCATTAGGTGAACAGACCTGGTGCTTTGAGTCCTAAAAGGGGATTAAGAGAGAAATGAAGTTTTAAAAGGGGGTGAACAAGTAAAAATGGAGATATTAAACTAAGAACCCAAGCTTAAGACAGAAAAAAAAAAAAAACACTGAAAAATGAAGTCAGATAAGAAGAGATGAAATAGATTTCAGGTATCAGAAAAATGGTAGAAATAACTATCAGAGAAAAAAAAAGAGACATCTTCTTATACAAAGTAACAGGACAGAGCATGAATCTCAGTGAAATATGGGTTAGATCATGCAAAGAAACAAACTTTTCACATTATTTATCTTTGGATGGTGATTGGAAGGGAAGCATCGAAAATATTCCCAAATTTGAAGCCTGCAAGTGTGATGCTTGTTTCTTTTCTAAGACTTAGTACATGTAAGATTAATGTTGCAGGAGTTTTTTATGATTCTATGTGACCTAAAAGGTATTTACATGTAGTCATAGTAGTCACAGCCAGTCTCCTAAAATACTAAAAAGAAATATATTTAATAAAGCATTTTTTAATCTACAGCTGACAACACGAACAGCTGTAAAAATCTGAATTAGAGAGCTATTTTATTGGTTGATATCACACAAACATACTCTTACTTTTAAATATTCTTTATTAAATGTATGTCAGCATGGCTAAAACCAAAATCCAAATACTGAGAAAGAAGTTACTGGCATCTACATAGGCCCACTATAAGATATACTGTTCAATTCTCAGTACTAAAGCTGAATTATCATGTCTTAATATTATTTTCTTCAAATAAACCTCATAACTTTTTCATAGAATAATTATTTTGGCTTGAAACATCTTTCCTTCCTTTTAGTTCAAATATAATTAAATAGAAAGTTTAAAAATACATTGATCAATAACCTTTTACTTACTCAAATGCAGAAAATTATTACTTTCTCAACTTTATTTTGTCTGAAATTCCATGTTCAAATAACTAGATAAGGACTGGATTTAAATGGGTATGCACAGGCTTATCTGTTGATTGAAGTTGCAATCTTATTTTAAAAGATAGGAATGACTGATTTTGTACATTAAAATTTCTAAAAAATTAAGCTTCTTCACTGTGATAAGGAAAAATCTTATGGTTATGTGCTTTACTGTTTCTGTTGATTGCATTTCTTTTGCTTTCTGTATTCATAAGCCGTATGAATTCACATAAGAGCTAAAGACCAAAGCTAAGAACCAAAGAAGCACTGCTCCATTTGTGCTTGTGATGTGCTCATGGTACACACCAAGGCAACATGAATCCCTTTCTAATCAGACCAACTCACTGGCTACCACAGAAGCATTTATGGTTGTTACAACAGTATTCACAATTAAAATATCTGGTTTTGGCTAGGGTTTTTTTGCCCTTAAGCCATTCAAAGGAGCACAATACAATAAACACAGTGAAAATGCCTCTGGAACCTGGTGAGGAAGTTTGACCATGTGTTCTCTCAGAAGGTTTCATCCAGAACTTTGGAAAACAGTTGGAGTCTTTTTGCCATCCTCAAAATGGAAAAAAAAAAAAAAAAAAGTGTCCTTGACATTGTTTTTCCTCATGGATTGGGAATAGAAGCAAAATTTGAGTCACAGTTCAGCCTGGTTCTTCATTTACTTAGGATGATAGGTTAAATACTTGGAAAAATCTTTCCACGTCCAGGCCATCTCAGACTCCAATATAGCTTTAAAGAAAAGCAAAAGCTGTGCAGGAAAGATTTTTATTTTGAGATATTAACAAAAATATTTAACATCATATATGAGAGTCATTAAATTAATACATCTTCCAAAATATGGAAAGGGCTTTGCAACTTGCAGAAGTTCTGTCTTACAATAGTTAACAGCCTCTGAAATTCCCATCTGCAGGGCTTGCAGCTGCTAATTTGGAATAATTACCCTAATTATCTCCTTGCATATAGTGATGAGTGCTGATATTTATAATGTCTAAAAAGGCCTTCCTTCTGTTCTAGATGTTCACATGAGTCCCTGTATGTGTAGTTTCTATCCACAGAGGAGTTAGACTGCATATTACTGTATGAATTGCCTTCTGCAAGAACAACTGGCTGACAAGGTCTGGCTGCTGATATGGTTACAGCTATTACAGAGAATGATGAGTCTCCTTCATAAGTATCATTCACTGTTGCTGTAAAGAGCACCAGGATCAGAAAAGTTAACATCTCTCAATTGTCCAGCCACTGATTCATTTTGATATCTTACATGAATCACCTAGGGTCAATTTTAGTAAAGCACTTGGTACCTAACACTTAGTACATGTTATGAAGCTGAAGTGATAGTGAACTCCAGAACCTTAGGAAGGATGCTAAATTCCCCATAAAGGCATTTAGGAGAGTTAGTTCCTTCAAAGTAGCATCCAAAAAGTCCATCTAGTTCGCAATCAAAATGTAAAGTGTGAAGAAAAATCTCAAATAGTTCTCCTTTCTTGGACTTACTGTGTCTGATTACAGGCAGCAGAAAGGCCTTCTGTTATTTTTCAGTCAGATCCTAAAATAATCTTCTGAAGAAGAATGTTCTCCTTTTTTTTTTTTTCAAAGAACAGTAGCCTTATTCTTTACTTCTATGATGAAATAGCTGTGGAAGCGGAAGACCTTTTTTCTCATCTTCTAATCAATAATGTTTGGAGAGCTCAGGAAGAAGATGACCTAGGGCTCATAAATAAACTGTTATGCTCTCCTCCTCTTTTTGTCACTCACAGCCTTTTCTTGAAGCACTCACAGACTGCCTGGGTAGGGCTGGTAAGGAGAGAGGGACTCCATGTACATAAAAAGGTGTGATGCAGCTTTGTGATCAGGCATTTACCTGAAAGGAGGGAGCTTAGTTACAGCCCCTAGGCCAAGCACTCACATGAATTTTATGTAAAAGAGTGTTTGGATAAAACTTGTGGTGCCTCTTATCAAAGAAAGAAGTACCTTTCCTCCAAACTGATGTACACTCTGCTGCTCAGAATACACTTCAGGGAACTTAGAAGAAGAAGTTTGACCTTCTATAGGCTAAGGAAGAAACTGAACTGTCATCTTCACAGTGGGTATTCTAGAAACTTTGTTACTATAAAAACAAATCTCCTTGCTTTAGATGAAATGTCACTATTCTTGTTCTTTGTTAGAAATTAATATCTTAAAATACCCCTTACTACTAATTGTTTGGCTAAATACCTAGTGTCACATGACCAGTTAATGGTCATGAAGGTGACGATTTCCAAATTTTAATCTAAATCTCATTTCTATCTCCCTTTTATAGAAAGAGTTTGTACATATTTGTATGAGTATAGTTCTTATTTTTCTTCCTTTATTATTTCATATGTTTTACACTGTGTTTTAATTTGATTAAAATGGGCCAGGCTGCCCAGGTAAATGGTTGAATCACCATCCCTGGAGGTATTTAAAAGATGTGTAAATGCGGTGCTTAGAGACATGGTTTAGTGGTAGACTTGGCAGTGCTGAGTTAACAATTGTACTCAATGACCTTTAAAGGTACTTTTCAATTTAAACAATCCTTTATTTCTGTTCTTCCTCTTGGTGTACTGACTGTGCTCAGACCAGACCTGACAGAAGAAGGATTTTGGATCCCTGACTGGACTGCAACAGTAAGTCTGTCCCCTGATTCTCAGAGAGAAAATTTGATTCATAGATTCTGAGTGTAAATAACAGCATGTTGTCAAGGGAAACAGGGATGGATTTAACAAAACTACAAGACAAACTAGAAATCATGGAATTTCTGAGGTTGGAAGGGACTCTGGAGGTCTCTAGTCCAGCCTTCTGCTCAAAGTATGGTCACGTACAGCAGATTGCCCAGGACTGCTACAAAGATGGTGAAGGGCCCTGAGGGGAAGCTGTATGAGGAGCAGCTGAGGTCACTTGGGCTGTTCAGCCTGGAGGAGACTGAGGGGAGACCTCACTGCAGTTACAACTTCCTTGTGAGGGGAAGAGAAGGGGCAGACACTGATCTCATCTCTGTGGTGACCAGTGACAGGACCTGAGGGAATGGCCTGAAGCTGTGGCAGGGGAGGTTTAGGTTGGATATCAGGAAAAGGTTCTTCCCCCAGAGGGTGTTTGAGCACTGGAACAGGCTCCCCAGGGAAGTGGTCACAGCATCAGGCCTGACAGAGCTCAAAAAGCATTTGGGCAGTGCTCTCAGGCACTTGGTGTGACTCTCGGGGATGGTCCTGTGCAGTGCAGGGAGCTGGACTTGATGATCCTTGAGGGTTCCTTCCAACTCAGGATATTCAGTGACAATTTGACTGTGTCCAACTGGCTTCCAAAGATGAAGACTCCACAACCTCTCTAGGCAACCTGTTCCAATGTCTGACTGCACTCAGGGGGAACAAGTTTTTCCTTATACCTGATGAGAAGTAGGTAACCTAGGCTACCTAAAACTAAATCTAGGAGAGTGAATATCTAATCTTGTATCTAAGCAATACGGACAACAAAACTGGAAGAAACAATGAAATATTAATTTTTCTGGACTTTGACCACTGTTAATTTGATTTTTGTTAAGTTTATTTCAGTTTAAGATTTAGCTAAAACAGTCAAAATGGCAACAGCCATTGACATTTCAAACCAGATGTGCTCCTGTTGTTCCATCCACTTCTATGGCATTTGCTCACAGCTCCCAGAACTTTAAAGATGTTCCACGACTAAACTGCTGATCTGCTTAAAACCTGCATATCACTTTACTATCTAAAATGGAACTCTTCAAAATAAATGGCTTCAGCTGAGGGAGATGGCTATCACCTCTTCATATTTCTCATTTTCAAAGGTTAAAAGGAGGATTACCTACCTCATAGGAGTTCTGTGAAATTTAACTAGCATGCAGATATAAAATGCACTGAAATATTAATTTTGACCTAAATCTTATTTTGGTAACACAAATCTCATATTTTACTAGAAGCAGAAGCTGTCTGCACATGGAACTAGACTATAGATGATGTGAAGAAGGATAAGATATGAAACATTGTGTTGGAGACACATAATTTTTGTAATTTTATGCTTTCTCAGCCTGGTCAAGAAGATGACCTAATCTGAAATGCAGGTAAGAGGTTTTCTCTTAAATCATGTCTTCTTCAAGGAGCCTCAGAAAAACAGCCTTTGTGCAAGTAGATGAAAGTAAATTACGGTCTTGGAAGGCAGGCAGACATGATTTTTTGCAATGGTAGAAATTTTCCTTGATACCACAGTGGGAGATGGGAGCTGGCCCTCCTGCGTTTTCAAAAATTTAACTGAAGAAGGAACACCAAGCAATTACAATAATATTTTTCTGAAGTTAATGGCACTAAGACATTCCCCTGTTTACTGGCTGTGGACTCTAGACCATGTTGCTCAAGATTTTTGCAGGAGAGAAGAGTGCAGTATCTGAAAATAGAAGTTTTTTCCTCAGTAGCTAATCTTGTGTCTACAGCTCACCACAATTCTCAGTGCACATTTCTGACTAGTTTCTTCTGTGTGGCTTTTTTTTTTTTTTTAATGTGCTGATTCATTGCGTAAAGAACATGAATTATGCAATGAAGTCATTGAAAAATCTCTACAAAACATGCCAGGGACTCCTCCTCACCACTAACAATGTCATCCTTCATAATTAGCTTTAATTTTCACATGTCACCCTCTACTCCTTGAACTCCTTGACAGCTCAGAAACACGGAGAGTTCTTGCAGCATTCCTGAAGGTGTGTTGTCATTGTTCATCAAGGTAGGGGCTAATTTGAGAAAACAAGAGTCATCTTTACCTTGCCAGGCATTCTCTCCAGGCTTTGCTATGAACAGATGCAGTATTACAGAAAGAGGAAGGAAATAATGTAAATCCCAAACAATATGTATTTTACATTGGGTTGAAAACAACTTGACTTCACGAATTTGGGATTTGGTAATAATCTGGACACCCATGTGGATCACAGAACACAAACCTACTATTCTAGCTGGGAGATATTCCAACAGGGAAATCATTGCCAGCATTATTTATTGCCTGATTTTATCCTCTCATGTGGAGTTCCAAGCAAACTGCACTAAGCAGTCCTTGAAGGAGAGAAGACTTCTGTCCAATGTACTAAAATTGCTTAGTCAACACTTCTGTGTTTTCTAAAGAACTGTGCTCTTTTCACTTAAATAATGTTTTATAACTCATATCTCACAAATGATGAATTAAAAACAAAAAAGAAAAAGAACCAGCACTATGTTTCCTAACTGGCTCTCCAGCAATAATATGAATTATAATTCAAGGATGGCTAAATACTGTAATTGGTGGAGTGAGGACTTTGTGGCTTTGTTTATACTGTTTGGATGAAAGTGGGCCAAATTCCTGCCCCATTTCCATCTGTGCTCATATTGATGGCACAGATCCTTGCAGTTCAGCCACCTGCAAATCCTCTGCTGTGTTGTTGGGTCTCTCTGGGACCCTCAGGATTCTGTGCTGTTCTGACATGGTGGAGCAAGGTGCAGTCAGACAGCAGTCACAGGCTTGTCCACACTGTAGGTGATTTTAGCCTGCTAAGCCTGGTGCTCACTGGGAGCTTGTGCCAGTGCTTTGACACGAGGTGAGCTTGGGCTGAAGGGAGGGCTTGGCCTGTACTTACACGGGAGCCTGTTTATAATCTCTCAATCTAAGACACAAAACCAGCAGAAAAAAAGACCACAAAACCAAGAAGCCTGTGTTTCTGTTGGCTGCATATTTCCTTTGGTATGTGATTAAGGATACTGCTTTGTGGTCAGCTCAAGCCGCTTAAAAATTATATTACCATTAACTTCAAGGGGGAAGGTTTTCCTTAAGCAATATTCAGCTTTTCAAGCGATGTTAGTAATGGTCAAGTGACCTAGTATGCTACCTGAAAACTTACCCTAACAACAGCAGTAAGGATAAGTAAAGGTAAGTGTTCAGCTGAGCTGGTGAGTTGCTCTAACTCACTGTGCTGCTGACAAGCGTAAGAACTCAGGAGAGAGAAGGATGCAAATGGTGTGGTGACTACCTTAGGGCTGGGCAAACACAGGTCAGTAAAGACCCACTGTCTTGCCTGGAGGTTGCTGCCCTGTAGCACGTCACTCCCATCCCGTGGAGCAACCTTTACCTCTGAAACAGTGTGGCTACCAGGAACACTCCCTGGCCTGTGCTAACCAACAGTGCGCCGGAAGCAGTTTAGGAAAATATTGGCTAGCTTGGATGAAAACAATGCCTGAGACCGGCTGAGCCACATTACTGAGGATCATGATGCAGTGCCAGGGAAACCATTCCGACAGTATGCAGTTTGATAGAATAGATGTAGCATAAGGTAGCAATTATTTTACTAATGGAATTTCACAGAAACATCAAAGATCAAAACTTGGAACTCTGCATGCATGCCACAACAAGCAGCTTTTCTGACAAGAAAGAGAGTTTGCACCCAGAGTTTGTTTTCTTATGTCTTTGCCTTTTTGGGCCAGCTCATAGATGCATTTTCCTTTAAATCTTTCTCTAGAAACTGAATTAAATGCAAATGCTGCTAAAACCAAGCATCAAAAGGCTAAAGACCTAAACAGGATTGCAGCCTGTCTCTTACTACAGGTGAAGGGGAGCCAGGAATGCACCTGCCTCTGGGCTGCCTGATTGATGGGCAGCAGCTGAGGGCCCAGGGGACCACAACATCAGCAACTGAAGCTGACTACAAGTTTTTCTGAGTTGGGAAAGACCCCGCAGACCATTCAAGGTTACAGAAGTATAAAGTAAGAGAAAAAAATGCCCATAAAAGGAAGAAAAGGAGAGGTGCTCCTGACATACTTACAATGCACAGCACCTCAGAAAGCACAGAGACTAAGGAGCAAGGACTCCAGTGTTGCAGAGCTATTATAAGGTTAGAGAGGGATGAATCAAAAAGGCAGCATATGCAGGGCTGACCCAGAAAGTGGCCTGTAGTAAACAGCATCTTATTTAACTTAAGCAGGGAATTATACCACTTTTTTTTCTTTTTTCAATTTGTTGTAGGTCTACTACTGAAAAAACAGTACATATCTTTAAAACACAAATAATTTTAAAGGCTATTTAAAAGATATATTTGGCTCTCATAAATTTTTTCTGACTTAACTAACGATTAACATAATGTCTTCAACAGTTAAGTCCAGGTGACTGCAATTAATTAGCTTCCAGAGCAAAACGAGTATTTTTTTCCCCTATCTATCTACTATGTAATACTTAACTATCTGCATACTTTTAAAAAAGTGTTTCCCTACCAAAGTACCAGGAAACATTGTCCATATGGACAATGAGCTATTTAAATACATTTGCAATTCCATTATTTAAATTTAAATTTTTTAAATTGCAATTTAAAAATCGACCTCTAAGCACAGCATTGTAAGATGGTCAAACCCATAAAAAACAAAAAGAAAGCAACATTTGTGAATACTTCACCATTTTTACAGTCACCTCTTTGCAGGAAAAATGGCATGGACTGCTCAGTAGAGGAGCTGGGTCTGCCCTAGGCAGCAAGCCTGTGGCCTAGGAGAGTGTGCAGGCACTACGGCCCCAAGTGTGGGTTCCTGGCAGTCTCCTTCGAAGGATGGCCTGAGTGTATATAACAGTAAGTTACTCCTCTATGAAAACTTCAGAACCAGCGACACCTTTGAGTAACAACTGCAAAGGTCAGCCTTCAGCTTCAGTGAAGTGAACATTGAAAAACAATTTGGCAACACACTTCTAACATTATAAAGGAGGACAATTCCCCCTGATTAAAGGGCAGTGGGATCACGGCCTCTCTTTTCTACTCATAGCTTTGACACTTCCAGAGTAATAGGGACTTATTCTGGCAGCTTTAGGAAAATACTAACTCTGAAATCTTTCTACTCTTTTTTAGAAAAAAGTTTCAGCAATTCATTTCACCCAGTATGAGGATCCTAGTACATGGGCATGGAAGTAGTGCACTGTGTCACTGATTAACACAATTCAAGATACCAGTGATTTAGACAGCTGTTTGGTCAGAGCTTTACAGTATCATTGATTGAATGTATTTCTTTCATTTTCTTTTTTTTCCTCTTTTTTTGGGTTTTTTTGTTTCTTGATTTGTTTTGTTTTGTTTTTCTTTTTTCTTTTTTTTTTTTCCATTAGAATGGGATTTATGTGTTCTGGGATTTGTGATACACAAAACCATCAGCATTCTGTAAATACAGGGAAGAGTAAGCTTTATTACTCCCTTTAAAGTAATGCTCCACAAGATGTTGCAGGCTGACATTAACACTGTGAATGGACCATGGGGCAAAAATTGTCCCATCATTTCCCTTATTGTCTGGGCACTACCTGTCTGTCTGTTTTGCACATCTCCACTGCTGACTAGGAGGGCATAGGGGTAGCTGAGACATCCTTGTGGGACTGTAATGGGCTGTAGAAAACCAAATGGTACAGCATTTGTCCATGCTGATTTAGGATGCAGACTGCCCTGCTACCCTACTGTCTATACTAGCTTTTCCTGCTGTGGAAACAACCCAGTTAATTCTTGAGTGGTGGCTGGTCATAAATCACTGTGAAGGCAGCGTGGGTGATAATGATTTGGATGTGAGTATCAAAAGTCTGCTAGCTATGGCTAGCTCCAGCTAGTTTCACAGCGTGTTCTCATTGGTAGAGGATTGGATGCAGTTTCTGTAGTTCATGCATGGGTTTTATGTCAAGCAAACAGACACAATCTAGTTTCACAAAGATGAAGTGCTGAGAAAAGTGTATTGAGTTCAAATCCATCCATCCTTGTAAACCAGAGGGAGCGTGAAAAGCAGTTGTGTGCCTCACAGAGGCGGCGGTTTCATATGTGGGAATCTGTCCTATCCTATTCCAGGTAGCGTTCCTGGGAAAATGTAACTGAAGGCTTAAGGCCTATTTATCCATCAGCTTGTCCTCAAAGATTTCTCCATGTAGGCTTAACTTAAACCAGCAAAGAGCCTTGTTGAAACTGTGGCTTTTTTCTCTTTCTCTTTTAAAGAGGCCAACTCTGTGCTTTTCTTTCATTCTGCAGAGTACAGAGCTGACAATATTACCCACATGCTTAGCAGTGCCTCTGCTGTAACCGATGACGCTCGTACTTAAATGCACTAGGAAGACAGGAGTGGGTTGAAGCCATTTTTAGAACAACAGGCTATTTCCTTTTTTAGTGCTGACTCATTCACTGTACCTTGTGGTATGTTTACCCCAATTGCTTGCTGCTTCGGAGGCTGTTGAATGGGTGAGGAAGGAATATTAATCAGTAACACATCGCACTGTGCTCCGGAACTACAGTCATGGTGAGTGTGATGCTCTTGCCTAACTTTTGGCTTTATTGTAGGAATTCTTTTTCTTTAACTAGCACTCAAAGTTATTTCAGTTCTGGAAACTGTAAGCAACTCTTTTGTGCACATCCTTTCAACACAGTTATCTAGTTCATATCCTTTTTTTTCCTGTTAAAAATCTTTGCTCCTTGCTAGTACTCATATCAGAGTGGAATTAATCAAAGTCATTGCACTGTATACGTGTGAAACCTAATTAGCCAAAACAGCTGATGAAGACAGAGGAGATCTCACAGCTCATTTATCTTTTTCTTAACATATTTTATCTTAAAATGAAAATGGCTTGGAAAACAGTAGCAGCCACTATGCCTAAAACTACACACAATTGTGCATTATTGCATGTGTGATCTACTTGGGCTTTTGTGCCTGCTGAGTGAGGTGGCAAAGTGTTTGGTGCCCAGAAATGTACTGAAATGCCCAACTTGTCTGTATTCAAAATAGAAATTAAAGGCTCATACATAATAACTGTAGCTAATCATTCACAATACATAGTCTGATAAATGCTATTAGTGTACAGTTACCAATGGTTGCCCTCTGCTCTTGAGGTGATAGTTGACCATCTGGCTGACATTACAGCCCTCCCAAATGGGCTTCTCACTCTTCCCCTCTCCCTTGTCTCTGTATGTTCCCACCACTGCCAAAGTAGGAGTGATGCAAATCTGATCTGGGTTTTAAATTAGAAAAATAATCACTATTTATACAGCTTTATTTCAACTAATTTGCTTCTCTTAAACCATCCACTTTAGGACTAAATGACCACCCATCCTTGAAAAAGGCATATTTACTGAATCACCTCTGACTTACAGCACCACACTCCCAGTCCAAGGAGCTGCAAGGACTCTGTGTGGAGAGGGAATGTGAAACCCCAAAACAGGAGCCAGAGATTAAGCTTGGAGATTTACCAAGTTAAAGAAATACTTGCTTTCAACTCCAGGATATGACTGAAGAATATAATGAGCAGACACCTCGTCTCATCTCCTGTTTCCAGGAATTTGTTAATTTGCTAGCAGCTTCCTTCTTAGAAAGAAAAAACCTATATTCACTCTTCAGAGTTCCAGTTTGAAGGAAAAGAACCTCAGTAATTACAGTGGAAGACAAAGTGGAAGCCCAGGACCATAAGACAGAACGCAAAGTCTCAAGCACAGGCCTAAGACACTGCCGTGGTCTATCAGTTTGAGATTCCACTTATCTAAAGTCTCAGTGGAAAACAGAAGTAGATATATCTCATGCAGATACTGAAAAAAACAATAGGAAGAAAAAACAGTAGATAGAAAAGCGAGTTGGCTACTGGGAATCCTCATATAACTAGATAGCAGAACAAAAGCCATATAAAAAATTGATAATCTTAATATATAAACAGAAAAATTTTATTATTCTGAGGTATGCTTATGTATGCATGTATTCATTCGAAGAACTGTAATTCCACAGCTTTATTTTACAAAGAATTAAAAAGATATAGCTGACATCAGTCAGGACAAATGTATTTAATATCACTTTATTATCAGAGACCCTGTGAAGGGCCTTGGGATTTTAAGCTTATCTGTTCACTTGTGCACCACAGGGAAATCTGCTGCTGCACATCAACTTCATAATCCCTTGAATTCTCATTGCCATCTACTTTTGATCAAGGTAGTAAACTCTCCTGGGAAGGGATTCTGACATGTTTCTCTGCCTTTTTCAGTTTCTGAACCTAATGATTATTTTTATCCAATCATTGGTCAGTGATGCTGCTTACACTGCCATAAGAAAAGTTAAATATCCCTCCTCAGTTTTGCAGATAGAGAAATTAAAGTGCAGTGATTAATAAATTACATTTCCTGGGTCAGAGAGAAAGTTCATGGCAGAGCTAATAATGGGACGTATCTCTGATCTTAATGATTACATCGTGACAGCCCAACATCCCTCAAAGTAAAAGTTTCAAACCCAGGCATTTAGTTATGACACTGACAGAATGGGGTCCCCTTAATTTGTTTGCTGACCTTGGGCTAGTGAATTAGCCAGCCACTCAGTCTGAAGGATATCTATGCTCTAAATGGCATATTCTGATATAATGAAACATATGTTTTATATTAATATTTTATAATGAGAATATTCTGTTATATAATTCCTTTTATTATTGCTTTGGACACAAGTATAGATTCCTTGTGGTGGTAACTGAGCACTTGAGTCTTAACAAATTTCCATTATAGGATCTCTGTGAATAGGGAATGGGTACTATCCCATTTTTAAAGGGCCTTGAAAACAAAGATCACAAAGCCTCTGTGCAGCAAAAATTCAAATTCAGATCACCTAGATTTTAAGCTGGATAAACCTATTAGTGGATAAACCTTCCTAATTACTGAATGAAAATTCCTTTCTGTAGTAATCCCAATTCACAAAAAGCATTAAAAAATGACAGTAAAGAAGTGTGCTTTTCTGACCCCTAGGCTTGTCACTGGGCTTGATCTAAAGCTTAGCGATAGCCAAGTTAGTTCGTGAACTCAGTCTTTCACATTCACTTGAAGATAATGACATAAACTGGGAGTAAGGAGAAGGTCAGTGGAAAGTAAAAACTGATGGCTTCTGCAAAGACAAATGAGATGTAGCAGTGGGGAGATGGGGAAGAAGAAACAATGAAACATGATTGAGAAGGAAAGCACTAAACCCAAAAGAGGTGTAGAGGAACCAAAGCTGTCAGGGTAGAAGTATGTAACAGGAAGGAAAAAACTAGTCATATCTAAACTTCTCTGTAATGTCACAGCTGTATGCATGCTTTTAGAACATAGACTCTTCACACAGAGTGGAAGTCTCTGCACATGACGCACTTCTAGTTCTGGCTCACTGAGTTAGATCAAAAACTTCCAGGGAAACGCAGTCTATTTTACATACGTGAGAATGTACTTGGATATGATAAAATACCACAGCTGTCAGTCTAGATTGGAATCAATTTGCATGGTAATGCTATGAGGGCTGCAATTTATTTTCCTTTCTCTGCAATGAGAAACTTTCCCTGTTTCAGTAGGGAAGATTGATCCTGGATGTCTGCATATGCATTTGAAAAGATCTGGCTCTTCAAGTCTGACTCATTGCTATTGGACACCTATATCTCTGAAGGGAGAGAGCTCTGCACAGAAGTGCAGTCATGTTGCTAATCTGTGTTTGCCAGTTTCTCTAGGGCCCAGAGAAACTGAAATCTCCAAATACATAAATCTGGACCAGAGATTTTCCCATGTTAATGTGAGAATCAGTCAAGTTCTGAAGAAAGAGGAGTTCCTTAAAAAGAAATAGAAAGAACATACTCAGAACAATGTGGTCTTTGCAGGCTACACTTAGTATAAATTACTAAAGGAGTATTTGTATTCTACATTTTTTCCAGTGACAAAGCTAGCTGATGAAGTTATCCTCCAAGGTACTCCCCTCCTTTCTGCTCTGTACCCACTACAGTTCTCTGTATAATCTGATGTGTTAATGTCACTTGTGATGGGACTGTACTGTACGTAGGCCAGGCAAATGATGTAAATGTCTAAAAATAGTATTTTGGAAAATATTTTTTAAACCCATGTCACTTTACGATCCAGATCATTGTGCAGCATGATAAATAGCTACATTAGCCTGACTTTGGGGCAGCAAATGGCATCAAGCAGAAGGTATAAAAATTTAAATGTAGGAGAAAGGGGAGCTTCTTTGTTGCTGAAAGAGAAAACATGTGCAGAACACCATCAAAACCAGTCTGAAGGCCAAGAGAGAAATGTCTCTCTCTCTGAGGTACCCATGTATCTTTTAATACAGATGTTGTTATAGTATGGTCTCAAAAGAGGCTCAGTTCAATATGATCCTGAGTGATCCAATCATTAAAAAGAAATATGTGGGTGATCATCATCACAACAAAGCAATTTGGTACACCAGTAAATCCATTCTTCTGTTGCTTACAAAAACATGGTGAAAAGGAACAAAAGAACACAAAAATGGGAATCCCCACAGCCTGTTTTTAAAATCATTCATTCGTAGATGTATTTGAAACACTTGTTCTAGCCCCCAGACTGCTGAAAGAACTGCTCCTTTTTCAGTGTGATATATGTATTTCATCAAGGTGTTCAGTGTGAATTCCAAAGATGAAAACACATCCACTGACCTGAAACTAATCACACCTGTTTTACAGTTTTTAATCTGTGGTCTATAAACAAAGACAAAAGCTAGAGATTTCTCACTTTAATAGAATATCTGCACTAGGAGAGCCATACAGAAATTCTTTGAGAGATACCTTTGTATATTTTTACGATGACTATGGCGTATACTGTGCTGCTCTTTTAATTAAAAATCTCAAGAAAATCTTCCTCTTACCTGAAGGTAATGGCACGGCCTCAAGGAAGGTTTGATTTCCTGATGGACCAGAGGCTTATCTAAGTTCAGTGATGATTTGCGATAAGCTTCTTTAGCCTGACTTACTGTAAGCGTGGACCAAGAACTCCTTTTCATATATTTACTGTCAGGGGTCATTGGTAGCCCTTCACAAGCCGAACACTTCACATCATTGTTACTCTTGGAAGTCTTCAATGAGAGATCCCCAAAATGCCCCTGGAGTGCCTCAGGATAGCAATGGGATATATGATCTGCATGGTGCCTATTTACCACACTAGGGGTTCGGTAAGTGCTATCGCTGTCCAAATTATCATCAGAGCTCCACCAGCTACTCATTCCAGATTTATGCTTGCCTTCTGGTTTTCGCTCCTTACTTTTACTCCTTTTGCTATGCTTGGAATGGTGCCCGTGATGATGATCGTCCCCTCGACTGTCTCCCTTTGTTCCATTAACATTGCCCTTAGATGATCCTTCCAGAGAATGAGATTTAGTAAAAAGTTTCTGGACAGAATGAACGAGATGGCGTATCCTTCCCGGGCTCTCACTGCGTTGTTCCGCAGCTGTTGAGGTCCGCTGGTACTGTAAAGTATGAAACCCATCCCGGTGAAGAGGAAGTTGTTTCTCAAACTGGTCCAAAAGGTTTGCAGGAATACGGTTAATCTTAGGGTTACCGTGAGACATGGCGCAGTCGTCTCTCGAGTCGTAATGTGAGCTGTAGTGCATTCTGGGGAAAGTGCTACTTGACATGTGATCGCCCATTACCATGGGCATCATCATGCACTCAGAATGAATGGAGCTGCGTGGGGAGCAACGATGGTGGTCCAGCGGGCAACTCTCCGTGGGGCTGAGAAGATACGACTGCCTTGGCTCCTGCCCATGGTGGATATGGTCGTGGGTATGTTCACAATCTTCAGGGGATGCTAAGCCACAAGTATGAGCTGAACATAACTGTGGTTGATTGCGACTACCAGATAATCCTTTCATATTCCTCGGAGCAGGAGAGTATCTTTCTTCATTGAAGTGCTGAGAAGGCGACCATGAGTACTGCTGGTCTGTCATGAGAACACATAAAACCTGTGTTATGTGTCTGATTAAAAGGTTAACTCGAAAATTCCAAGTATATTGAAAAACTAAACATTTTTTCTCTATGAGCTCGGTGGAAAGTCTCACCATTCATGAAATTTCCTCCATCATTTTAAAACTGATTAAAATTGTTCACTATGAGTAAATAATGGGGTGAATACAGCCTCCTTTCTGTTTGCAAAATTGTCTGCTAGGAGCTCTAGATGTTATGAAGCTATTCATTGTGTAAATTTACTCAAATTTAATGGATACATTCAAGTATTCAGTTTCTTATTTAATATTTATAGCTCATATGTCAACCTTTGTGGCTAATCATTTAAGTAACAGGGGTCTAGTTTCTATTTTGGTGGTTTCACAGTTGGATATATTAAATGTATCCTTTCTCCGTGGAGCCATTTTTGTACCATAAATTGAACTTCATTTTCTTCAATGAATCTCAGCTTCATGATCCTAAGTTCACTCTTCAGAAGTATAAATAATAAACAGCAAAGAGAAAAAAAAAATGTGAACGTGCTGAAATGAAGCTCAATTTTTATATTGCTGAACATTTTATGAATAAGCACTTAATACTATTTGAACATCTGTTATCCTTAGTCCAGAAGTATTCTTGCTATTACCATACATTTAGAATATTCTCTATTACGCAGTTTTCCCCTTTTTACGACCAAACTACAAAATATTTACGTAATGTCTCTAAGTTATTCCTGAACAAGACAAATATATTTAGGTACATACTATGGGGTTTTATATACTTGATTACTTGTTCCTATAAATCATGTGCTCCAAGTTGTGGTTATTATGCAAGCATGATTACTAAATAAGAGTAGCTTGTAAGCAAAGATTTTGATACTTAAGCCTTTGATTTTTTTCTCTCATGTAATTTCTTGCAGCTGTCAAATGCTACAAACAGAAAATTAAAAACAACCCCAGAAATACTTCAATTTGATTTTCTCATTCACTTTCCCTCTTCAATTTCAGCTTCTTTAAGAATCATTTCAAAAGCAGACAAAGAGATAGGATGCAAGATAATCCTTTAGAGGATAAGACAGATGTGTAAGTGTTTATACAACCCACTTAGCACAGCCTTTCTGCAAATTTGCTCTAAGAATCTAAATAATCTCACACAGGTGCTTGATACAAAGAAGTTGCAGGTCTCAACCAGAATGGAAGCCAGAGAATATCTATTAACTGGACACTGGAAACCAGGCTGTAGAGATAACACAGTAATTGACAGCACTTTGAAGGGTTTCTAACCATACGACAAAGCTCTCCTAAATCATATTTCCACTGCTGGTGAAAACTCAGTGCCTGGATATGGTAATGAAACAGATCAATACTCATATCTCTCTAATTTTATTCAACTAGTATGTGTTACATCATGATACAGCACAGAAGGAAATTGGTTACAAGCCTTTAGCATCAGCTATCTCATAACCTAAATGTTCTATATTTCCTATTGTGGGAGATGCTTTGATAATTTTATTACCCCCTAATTTCAACAGAGTTCCACACAACATTTTAAAACAAATGCAGCAATAAACCAATAAACAGTGAAGTACTCTTCAGCCTAGACACAATCCTGCCACATTGAAGTCAAAGATGGATTTAAGGGTCCAAATGTCACCTCCATACTTCATCATGGCATGGAACTGATGGGTCTGTGCATATATCCTTTTCTGGTTCTATTTTGTTTTCCTGTCTGTTTCTTTTACTTAATTCTTGGCTATTATCACATCAAAATAAAATCTTATATAAAATCAAATCAAAATAAAATCAGCAGTAATAGCTGATTACTCAGTCTGTTGTCCTATTTAGGTTATAATACGTTGCATAAATGTACTTACAGAAAGGAAATAGAACTTTCTCTGAAATGACGTAATTCTGATTACATACACACATGGCAGTAAATTATAACAGTGCTCTGGAATTCAGCCACATAAGTAGTCCTGTAATTAGTGGTACTTTACCCAGGATATTACCAAACATTATCAGGGGAATAATAATGGACCATGTGCTGAATTTACTTAGTCTGTACTTCCCATAAAGGGTTCCCAAAGCACCTGACAGAGATTACTGCAGTAGTTCTTATGAACCCATGAAATTAGATGGAGGAAAGAAGTTCTTTTTTACAGTGAGGGTGGTAAAACCCTGGAAGAGGTTGACCTAGTTGAAGATGTCCCTGCCTATTACAGGGAGGTTGGATTAGATGACCTTTAAAGGTCTCTTCCAACCCAAACTATTCTATGATTCTATGTGGAAGGTACTGTTCTCCTTTTACAGAAATAGGAAGCTGCAATACAGGAAATATTTTCAAAAGTGCTAATGGATTTTCTGATTTTAATGCTCACAGAGATGAGAGCTAGAGGAAGGTGGAAGGAAGCTCTTCTGTCACTCTGATAGCACGATGAGAGTCAACCCCAAGACTTTTTATCACAATCTTGCACATCTATGAATGAATATAACTTGCACTATACCTCACCAGTGCATTTAGACAAAAAAAGCAAGGGCATGGCAGACATCCAGAATGAAAGAAAGAGAATAAGAAACTAATTTTAAATTAGTTCCCGAGCACAGAATTGCTAGTCCCTGGTGATTTCTTTAGGCCTCATGCAACATCAAACATAGCCCAGAAGGCTTAAAACATTTTCATCCTGTTACATCCCTAGGAATATGAGATGTGATGATTTGACTGCACTGCAATGGATAATCTAACAACAGCTTTTCTGTCCCTCATGGCTCCCTGTGATTCTAGCTCATTGCAACTACAGAAAAATACAAGTTTCTGTATGTTGCTTTCACATAGCATGCTTCCATATAGCATTTTATGTGCTACATGGAATGTCTGAATTATTTTTGTTTGAAACACAGTAGCTAGAAACTGCTATAGGCATTTATTAAGCTTAATCAAAATAATTAAATCATGAATTAAGAAGCAAATGTTTTCCAGAAGTAATTGCCCCCTCTTAACTGTCATAGATAGTAACTAAAACTAGATAAACCCCCAAATTACTTATATGTGCATCATTTTAATTTATCACTCCAATTAGGTTTGTCTGTCGAGGACATCAGACCTGTTCTTTATCCCAGACACAACTACTTCTTCATACAAATATTTTGAAAAATCTTCACTATTTTTGAAATACAGTATATAAATTTATCAAGTTATTTGTGCTTTGTACTATCCAGTCAACTTTGTTCAGGAGACTGAAGGGCTTGAAGAAACAGTTGAGCTGTGGCTGAATGAATTATTGTGTGGTACCAGAGTAGTGTAATTGCCCATGTGCTAGCTCTTAGCCTGACAAGAAAAATGTGCTAGCTTAAAATTCAATTAAACTAACATGCTTTTCTAGCATTTGTGAGAGGCTAAAAGTGTGTCTATGGTCAATGACCACAGCTCAGCTGATTTGTAAAAATTCATAAAGCTACAGCAAGTTTTTTCTCAATCCTTTCAAAAGAAATTTAATATTTTGGTATAATAAAATAGTTTCAGATCTGATAGATCCAATAATGACAGATTAGACTGAAGTTTTAGTCTATATCTTGAGGTTTATTTTTTTTTACAGCAGGTCCTATGTTTGCTCTGGGCAATCACTCTAAAAACATAAAATGCCACCATCAGAACTAGAGAGCTGAAAGGAGACAGAAGAAAAAGAAACATAACCTAAAGCAGACAAAGAGATAAAGGAATAGGGGCAAGAAAAATATATTACATGAGAGCACAGGAATGGCTTTTTTTAGATTTCATCAGAGCAAAATGGAATCTTCCAATTAACTTCAATGTATAGTCAGATAATACTTGGTAAGGCTGGGGCTGGGGGGTGGACCTAGAAAAAGACATAGGCTGTTATGTCAGAGAATCCAGTAATTCCAAAATCTTGAAAAACCTTTAAAACTCTTCTTTTTCAGAGACTACTGTACAGATATGTCAACCTTTAACCTCAGCACATGGAAGGATTTCTGCATCCCTTCCTATCTCTTTCAACTCTTTCCCTGTTATGCCATGTCCTGTCGTGCTTCTTTTTCCTCCTGTTTTCAGTTCTGGACTGTCTGAGAGTTGTTCTCTTTCTCCAAGCCTGTGTTTGGGGTCTGGCCACAATTTTTCGATCATCCAAGCCTTTTCCTTTTGCTAGTCAGTATCAAGGAAAAAAAGATAGGTTAAAGGACCAAGAATAATGTTCAAAATAATGAATTAGAATTGCTATTAATGTTCTAGGTCAGAAGGCTAAACTCTCCAAGTAATGAAACGTAAGAGCTGTGCATTTCCAGAATTCCTGGAACACTGCTCTTGGCTAAAAAGCATCAATATAAAGACTTGAATATATCTATACTGTCAATATAAAGATTAAAACTTCTCTCGCATTCAAAAGAAGTGCACAAATCTTTTTGCATGTTACATATTAGAATCAAGCTTTCAGAGCATGATAATACTCTCTGGAACTACTAAATGATGCCTGATTTTTTTCTTACTTTTCTTTCTACTGAGAAATTAATTTGAATTGCTTTAACCTTATAAGCCCCTCAGTAAACTGCTTTCCCATCTGAAACATCTGTGCTGTTTTCATTGGAGAAGGAACAGTTCTTCTATCTAGTGTAACCAGGAAAATGCACTTCTGAAAAGAGATACGTAATCTAGCTTTCAAAAAGAGGTGGTAGACAAAACCAGGCTGCTGCATGTTGCTGTTTCACAGAGTTGAATCAGTGCTGCAATGCATTATGAAACACATATACATAGCTTAACCTATAGCTAATAAAAAGATGAAATATTGGAAAAATTGGAGTATTAATAAATAAGTAGACATTAAACATGAAAATGGATAATTAAAATGTTTTAGCTGGAAAAATGTCTGTCCAAGGTCTGCACTAATAAGTGTTAGATGAGCACTGTTTCCTCACTAACTTGTTAGAGTATTTTTCCCTGTTCTATTCTAGCCTTGAAAACGAATATTTACAGGGATTGAGAAGAGCGACTGATTGGCCAAATGCAAGGAAGAAGTTCTGGAAATGCAAATGCCTTATGCTTCTGTTATGGCCTCATGAGATTTCCAACCTATTTATGTAGCACAACACCTGGTTTAAAATTGACATAAAATCACGAAGATTGAGTGACCACATTAGAGTTTTAGAAGATGACTTGTATTTTCTGTGATGTGTGTGCACTTCATGCAGTGCACTGACCTTTCCATGAATTCCTACATACCTGCTCAGGCTGCTTACTTGAAATATTGAACATTAAGTAGCATCCCCTCAAAGACAAGTTATATTGGTTCTCGTAGGACTGTTACAACAAGGTACTTTAAGCACCCAGTCTCCCTGCACAGTCAAAGGGAAGAAGTAGGCGGTTCTGAGGAGCTAAAGCTGAACACCAAAATGCCCAAAGCTGTCAAACAGCACATGGGCTGCATGTGGATGCTGGGTTTGTTTTGCCACATAAACCTGAAAAACTTCTCTATTCAGAATGCTGGGCACTGTGTGGCAGGCACATATGGCTCTACTTCCACTAGCAGTGCAAACAGAGCTAGAGGATGTGTCCAGCCCATACAGTTAAACTGCTGCCATCATAATGTCATACTATGTAAATAGGACTCTTCCAAATGATACACAAGTATGACTTCAAGAACAACACGAGCCAAAGATTGTTACAAATATGCAGTCTGGATGTGGCTTTATTTTTGACTGAGAAGCTGGCATGCCTCTTCTGAAGCTTGAACTATGTGTTTAAAAACCACCAGATCAATACTACCCTTTGTGTACATATTTGCCTCTGCTGACTATGGCAAAAACTGTGGCTGACAAGTTCCAATGCAGAAACCTGCAACATAAATGCATAAATTTAGGTGATCTGAGGCACATGGATGCTTCTAAACCATGGAAAATGTTTTGACAGCCCAAGCTAATTCAGTGGAACAACATGACAAATAACGACCAAGGGTTTTTATAATTCCCATGTTAAACAAAAACGGACATTCAAACTCTATTAAAACAGCACCAAAGTCCAGAACATACCAAACTTGAGAAAAGTCAGAAAACCCAAAGGGAGAAATAAGGAGCATATGGAATGCTGCAATTTATTGAGCACAGCCAGTTTTGAGCACTGTTATGCAGGTGTCTGCACATGGAACAAATATTTGATAGCACTGAATCCTATTGTTCAGCCGAACAGTTCTCCATGTCTATCCATCTTTCAAAAAAAGATTAGTAGACTGACAGTCCAACATCTCAAGGGATTTATTTCTGAGATAAATAAGCTTGATAAGAGAAAAGGGTATATAATAAAAGGAGTGCAGGATAACTGTCGATGAGCAAGAATGGAATCTTGGAGGTGGTAGGGAGGCTGGTGGGGGACACAAAGCAGAGTATACTGGGAGGAAAAAAAGGACAGAGTTGTGATAACTAGGGAAAGCTGTGACCAGGGACAAGCTAAAACCAGGCTGCAACACTGACTGCCTGGCATGGAGAACAGGGCATGCTTTTTGTGAAAACAGAGAAATGTGGAAACAGTATTTGAGGAATTAACACATCTCACACCTTCTGGGTGGAAAAATAGGCCCTTGGACTGAATGGAAAGTATGAGAGTCCCAATATTGTGCCCATACCATGACAAAGGACAGGACAGAAATCCATGAAAGGCAATGTGGGATTTGTATAAAGCTTCAGGATATGGAGTGGGACAATGCAGGGAGTCCTCAGGATGGTGCACAATTAAATTCCATTCGTTTGAAGTGTGTGATATCTTGGTACTCACTAGTATGCAGCACACAGACCTTCACAGTGCTTTTCAAGTTTGAAGTACATTGCCGTTATTCATCTTTCAACAGTGCTATGACACAGGTAAGTCCACAAAATGATTTGCGACTAACATTTTTTCACAGAATCTGTATGATCAGCAAAGTTTTGAAAAAATTATAATGCATCAGGACTAGACTGTCCTAAAATAACTAACATGTAAGCTTATTTTCTGGAGAAATACAGCTGTACGGAGTCAACTGGGGCTTCACTATGTGAATATCATTGAACAATGGGTTATAATGTTTCCAAACACACAGCAAAAATGCTAGCCCAACACCATTAAACTTCTTTTGTTTCTTATTGTGCCTGGCTTTATGGACTTCCTTTCCTAAAGGATAAAATTTTGCTACTTGCAGTTATGAGGTCATGAGACAATCCATTTCCCTCAGGGTCATAAAACTGCCACTGTTTTCTCAGCAATTAAAGAAAGCCAGAGTAATTGCATGGTACAGCTCAAAGGTATACACGGAAATCTATGCACAACTCTGGAAGTACAAGGGAAATCCTTTTCACATTGATAGCAGTAACAAATCTCCCATTAAGTTCATGGGGCTGGGATTAGTTGTAAACATTTGCTGAGAAAAGTTCTTGGTCATTTTGACTATGACACCTGTGTTACTTGAGGTAGATAGTGTTTATCAGGGCTGTATTTTGCAGAATGCACAATTTGTGCTGGACTGGGAAAAACATGTTAGAAACCTGCACGGGCTCCCAGTCAGAAAGATGACAGCATGGAGGGGCGAAACTGGTTCTTCTGAATTATTGCCTGTGATAGCATAATGGCCAAGATTTAATCCCAAAGATCCAAACCACTTGGACCAACTATTCAGCTGAAGGGAACCACCAAATCTCCAGGGTTTCTTTTCTACTAACAAATACTTATCATTGATTCTTAAATAAAAAATCAAACAAAATAAATTATGCTGATATTTATGATCTTCTTGCCTGATTTTTTTTTCTTAGTGTTTCTGGAATTCTTCTGAATTCGTCCATTTTTAATGATGATATATCACAGAGGAAGTTTTCCACCCCATCCAATACCAAGGGGACTGCAAGAACAAATGCTCATGTATCCAAGCAAAATTATTTATCATATATTGCCCCTAAATTGCCTTTTATTATTTCTTTAAAACATGGATATATTTTAAAGATTTCACTTATCTTACAGAGTGCTCTTCTGGGAAAGAAAAAATGTAATAATTAATTATCAAAAGCATTGATTATTGCCATGGAACAATGACCGCTCAATTTAAAATTCCATTCTATTTCAAAATTACCTTTATATTTCTTTTTTTTTTTTTTTGAACATTAATTCAGGTTTTAAATTATCAGAACTGAAGAAAATTATTTGATTTTCTCTTTGCTTAAGCATCAGTTCCTTGCAGACTTTTGATTCACCAAAAATTTTAGTTTTAGCCATGGTCTGACCCAAAAGAACCATTTTACTTTTTGGAGTTCATCATTATCTGCTCAGGCGTACACCCTTGGTGCTGCCTCTTGCTGCTTTGCATTGTATGGTGAACTTTTCTGTTCAGTTCAACCCACTGAGATGGAGGAGGACTCATCCTGATTTTCCTGTGGGGTACAGGAAGAAATAGCAGCCTGGTGACAAGATCCCTTTTAAACCTGTTGCCATAGTAACAGGCAGACAATCTTCCTCCTTACGTAACTTCCAGATTGGGAATTTTTCAAATCAGGGTGCTGTCTCTTTTCTGCCTGACTGAGCTCTGTTTTGGATCTGTGACAAACACTGCAAACATTAATTGCCTTTCCCCACCATCACTGGCACCCAGATTTTCCATATGGCAGTGAAGGGCCAAACTGTGACTCCTGTTCCTGGGACGAAGTGATGGTTTAAGTACCCCCACTCTAGGCAAGTTTGAGACAAGGCATCTTACTAGGCTGCTGTCTGTTCTCTTATGAAGAGAAATGACATTATAAAAAGATGGAAAAACCAAGTGAAGTTGCACAATGAAAGGTGACAACTGAACTCAGCAGTGAAAGCTGGGACTGTATTAAAAATCTTTGCTGGTGTTTATCCTGCTGCACTGCTTCTACCAGTACAAATTTCCTTGGGAAGACACTGGCCTATGTGCCCAGCATTGTGACAGAAAATTGTGGTCGTTTACCTCCACACTGGAAGCATCTCCACCACTCTGGTTGTGCCAAAAGTTGTCCCACTCCTGACAGAACCTAAGCAGGCAATGACGAATGTGGAGGTAGAGTAAGGTAACTTTTTTTCTGAGGAAATGAAGACCACATCATTTAAGCTGCTCATCATGGAATACATTTCAAAAGGCTGCACATTTTATCCTTTTGAAAAGGGACAATCCAGTGAAGACACTAATTGAGGAAGGCAGGTGTGGCTAAGCAGTCACTCATCTCATCTCATCTCATCTCATCATCTCATCTCATCATCTCATCTCATCTCATCATCTCATCTCATCTCAATCTCATCTCAATCTCTGTTGCAGCCATCACACTATGGGAAGGTAAATGTGGCGTGTCAGGTATGCACCCAGGTGTTACAGAGGTCAGAAGGGCATGAGGGAGAGAAAAATGTCCCTTCTTTGCTAACATCCCACATGTGAAATCATTTAGAACAGAAATATTTGTTGATGAATGCATAACTCCCTTTGTATTCTGTAGTAGACATGGATGAATAATTCATTACAAATATTCTATTTGATTAATCTTACATCCTTACAAATGTCTTCTCCCGTTTGTGAATTGACCTTGGGCCTAATGGGATTTTAAAGAGTTATTTGATACTGTAAGGTATTTAATTTTTAGAAATAGCTTTTGATCTGCAGATTGTTAATAAGCATTTGTTGCCAACAACCTATAATTAAAATGCTGGACAGTTAGCATGTTTTTATATGATGTTCAGGCCATATGATATGATTTTGTTCTATGACTGAAAGTAATTTACAGAATAAGTTCTCACGCATAACTAAAAGGAATTTAAAGTTCAAAATTTATTTTCGGAAAATAATTTTCTTTCATTAATGTTTTCTACAGTCTTGATCATCACATCAATAAGCTTCTACACTACAGTTTCTGAATACAGAAAAACGAAGGATATGAAGTGGAATTATTTCAAGATGTGATGGAATAAGACTAATAAGAAAGGCTATTTTTTGCTGTATCTGTTCTTCTAGTCACAGTAAGCAAATAATAGGGTGACACTGAATCATATCAGGGCACATCATATTTAACATCTCTTGTAAATTTAAAAGACTTTTATATTATCATACCAAACCACCTGGCTACATATTTTTATTATATGACAGAAAGATAACCCTGTGGTCAGAGGATTAACTTGGGAAATCTGTGGTCAAGTTTTCTGTCAGCCACGAATTATTTGTATGGTTCAGGGTAAGGCCATGGGCGGGGGTGTCAGCTCCATGGAGAGGCTTAACCTTACCTCACAGGGTTGCAGTGAACCTTTGTGCGTATCTCTTGTAGACTCCATACTTCCATTCCCCATAAGACTAGAATAAAACTTGTGTACCTCTGAGTGTTAGTGTCAGAAACCAGGGAAACATTCAGCCCATGTAAGAATTTAGACCAGAGTGTTACTGCGCCTGCTGATTACTGGGATGAGTGTCGCTGTGGTGGTTACTCTGCGTGGCCAAGCCACGTGTCTGACTGAAGTCCCACCAGCTGCAGTCAGTCTACAAATGTTTAACTAGCCCTGGATGCTCGGGGGAAGGTGCATCGAGGTACAGATGTGGCACAGAGGAGAGTCAGGAGCTCACTGAAAACCCCATCTCTGTCCTTGAGAAAATTTCCTGTATGCCTGGTACATGAAGCTGAAACCCTTGGAAAGTACTGTGTTCAGACACTGACTGCACTGAGTAAGTGCAAGGAGGGATAATATGGTAGAAGGACAGACTGAAAAGTCAGGACTTTATTCATGTTTTCCTTTCAAGAACAGCCATGTCCTTTCTTCCTTCTAACACATAAGGTCATAAAGGCATGATCACGCAATCAACAGTGATTGAATAACCATGAGTTACTGTTTGACACTCGAACTTTACCAATTAATCAAAAGCACAAATGCATCAACTGTGAAATAAAAATACATTTTCATAACGTGCCCTTAAACTCCCTTACAGTTTACTTTGCAACTGGGGCATGTTAAGAGCATTATTAGTAACTGCAACCTGTTTTACAGGTTTCAACCTTTTCCTTAACATCAACTCAATACCCACTCCTGAAGAGAAAACAGCAATTTAGTTTAGTAAAAAGCCTTTAGTGCAAGTTCTCTTTCCTTGTTTGACATTAGATGCTGCTTACTATAAAACTTGTGTAAGGTAAATGTTTTCCTTACGTATAAAAAGGAGTTAAAACAGTTTTTCAATAATCCATTTTTCCCTCTTCACTCTGTGCATGCACTACCTATTAAAATATATATTTAAAGAGAAGTTCACCCCATCTTCCATGTTCACATTTCTTTAACTATTTTAATGCCTTTCAAACATGGCATTTTTCTATGTCCCTTGTTAAGATTGCACTATTTGCTTTTGACACCTAAAGCACAATGTTGCCTTACACTCTACATGCCTAAAGTAAACAAGAGTGAGAAATTTTCACATAGCATAGAAAAGAGTAGTTTTATTAAATGTTTATTTTCTAATACATTAACATTGTTTAGATAATATAAACACCAGCTAGAAGAAAGCTTGGAATTGAAAGAACTCCAGTTTCCATGAGACTTACAGTGAGCTGCTTGAGATCACACGTCAGCTCTCTTGCTCACATCACCACGCCCTTGCTTATTTGGTTAACCAGGTTACTTATCTGAGATATTCCTAGTGAAAAGAATAGGAATTTTTGGTGTGAGTGTGAATCCTGTAACAATAATACTTATCACTCTGAACTCTGGTAACAAATAAATGTTAATGGAAAAGCTATGAAGTATTGTTCTCAAAAACTGACTGTTAATGTTTGGATAAGCTTTTTTTTGAAGGAATCCATTGCATTTCTGCCTGTTTTAATCAATGAGCTCTTTTATAGAATCAGTAGTGGGAAAGAGCTGAGATCAGTCCTATCCCTTGATACCTTTTTCCAATTAAGGCAGTGGATCATTTTATTAAAAATATTATTTAATGGCTATTCAGCATTTTCACTCTGGTGAGATACTATGCAAACATTAATTAATCCCCACCAAAGCCCCAAACCTCACTGGGAAATACTAAACCCATTTTACAAACAAGGGCCTGGAGCCAGAGATATTTCAGTACTGCAGAGATCATAACTTGAACCTCCTCAGGACAATGAGAGTCTAGAAGAATGAGTGGCCCTGCAGTTAGAGATACCTCAAAGAACATCATCCTGACTCTGTCTTGACTTGGGGCAATTATTTTACTTCTCAAGGAAAGTTCTTTCTGTGTTTTCTTCAGGGATGAAGGTCTCTAGCAGTCTGTCAGATTGAGGCTGTTCATACAAAACAATGACATAGTCCTTGGGTTATGTATGTACAGAAAAGAAGTGAGCCCATTTCCATAGTCCAGTAATTAGAGTATCCACCCAGAGTCCTATTTCTCTCCAATGAATATTTAACTTTATGCATGTGTAACAGCAAGAAAAAGTGAAGCCTGAGAAAGATCTAATAGTTTGCAGCTTTTTCCCTTATGTTATATATATACAGTTCATTGATTTGAACACAAATCTTCACGTGACAGAACACAACACTGGGGCAAAGACAGAAAAGTGTCCTATCCCTCTGTAGAGGTGTAGGACATCAGCATAGCTGTAACTACAGAGCTTGTCTATACAGAATTTAACTAACTATCCCACAGCTTTTATAAAAGTCTTCCCAATTTCAGTGGTTCTCTCTAGGTGAGAAGGGGACATCATACGTTTTTACATTACTGATGGTATCCAGTCCACTCATTTTGACCACCTCCAGTTTGGTAGATAGGCCCTGTCAGGAAGACAGGATTTTCTTCTGAAAATATTAAAGCCATCCACCTCTTCCCATGTACTATCTAGCAATCTTTGGTGCTTTCAGAGGACTCTAATAAGAACACAATTTAGGAGCAAGGACAGATTTTGCCTTGCTTTTGGCACATTTTTTTTCAGTCATTTGGCCATAAAAAGTTGAAATGTTTGAAAGCAGCCTAATTTCTTTGTATTCTAGTTGTTATTTGTTGTTGTTATTGCTGTTGGCTTACTTTTCTGTTTCTCATTTCTGACTAATCCCCCATTTTCTTCCTAGTCAGGGTTCTGGATGATTAGTCCTTTAGAATATATCTTTGTGTTAATCTCTGATTACCTATTTCATAAGAGGGTCCTTGCTCCCATAGACACCTGACAATATTATTGACTTATATACCATTTACTCTGGCTCCAGAAATCCTGCAGCTCTTTCGCAAACAAATGGGAAGGAGAACAATTTTGACACTTCATGACTTATCTCACCCTTCATTAAGCTTCCAAAGTAGGCCAAACCTGCTATGTCCTAGAAAAGTCTATCACTCTTCATTGACTCTAAAAGAAGTCCTGAGATCTACAGTTTAGACATCCTCATCTGAAATACTTTCCAACTCAGATGAGATGGATTCTATGTGCTGTGAGATGGGACAGCCGGGTGAAAAAACCCCAAATGTCCAAGAAGGGTGAGAGACTCCTCCACAGGATCCACCTGTGAGATTCTTAGGAACCCTCATGTTTAACCATATCTTCCCTTTTACACCACTTTGACTAAGGCAGAAACTGCCTGAGGCTTCTTCAGTCTCTTCCTTAACACATTCTTCTGTCCAGTCTTTGGAATGTATCTTGTAGCTTTTTGCACTTGTTTTGGAATATTAAGTGAATAAACAAGTCCAGTACAGCTATTTTCACATTGAACATTTATGAAACTCCTTGACTTGAATGCAACTGAGTGGCAACACCACTTGTTTTAGAAAATGCTCTTATAAGAGATTGGCTAAACCTAAGGACACAACCTGTCTGAATTCATGCTCCTTGTTCTAACTGCTTGGGTAGCTTTCCCTAATATAGCAACTATGATTTATCTTCCTAGCAGTGTGCAATAATATGGTCAGGGCAAGAGTTTATACTATTCTTGTCCACTACAACAATGTCCTAATAACAAAAAATAAACTGTTGAAATATATTAACATGAGCATATGCACAAAAAGAGAAAAATTACTGTACACTGACTTCTGAAATGTAAGTAAGCTCATGTCGAATAAAAGGAACTTTAAATAGCAAACATATAGAAACCATTTCCCATATTGCTTTTCTAAAAATAACCACAAGAAGTAATTGCATATAAATCAAAATTTTGATGGATTTCACATAAACCAGTGACAATCTGAGTATGAAATTCCAGGAACAGAAACTCAATTTTTCACAATCTAAATGTATAAAACTGAAGCCAGCGGGACATTTTAGTACTAGCTTTATAAAACAGAAGTATCAAGATTTCACTCATGGGCTTTAAGAGCTTCTGATTTCTTCTTACTTTTGTTATTTTTTCAAATTGCAAAGGTAACATTGAAAACTCTGTCTACATTTAGGATGTTCTCCAAGGGGTAAGACAAAGAGAAAAAGACAAAAGAAGGAAGGTTGGCAATTTCCTCAAACTCCTTCTTTTGAATTCTCGGTTGCCTGAGTGTTACCCAAACCTGATGTTTTTATACTTTGCATTCTCTAACCTTATAGAGCAGGAGAGAAATGCCCAGAAGGATTTGACTGAGAGGTTTTTGGCCACTGTCACTGACACCAGGTGGTGCCGTGCCTGCTGCGGGCTCCGTGGCGGGGGGAGGCTGTGCCCCAGAGCAGCCTCCTGCGCCCCGGCCCCGCGGCTGCGCCCAGCCTCGGGGTGCATGAGCAGTACCAGGTATCTGAGAGATGGGATCTGTACCTAGCTCCTCCTCTGGCGTCCCTGGAAAACTGAAGCCCGACTTGAGCAGATCGCCACCCTCTTCTTCTGAAAAGACAGAAACAAAGTAGCTATTTAATAACTCTGATATTTTTCTATATCCAGAAATAATTCTCCACTAGTTTTTAAATCCACTCAGTGGTACCTATTACCATTCAGGACTTCTGTTAATATGAATCTGCTGAGCTGCTATTACCTGCAGTATCTATCCCTTTGCCAGTTTTTCAGGTGTTCTTCTATTAGTAATATTATTAATTGTTATTATTATTTTAATTTTGCTAGACATTTTCAAATCACTAGTGTCACAATATTCATCAACGCCTTTTTTTTAACATTTTTATGTTCTTTCCAACTTTTCTAAGTCACATTGAATTGTGCTGCCTTTCAGGCGAATCCTTTTTGTTGGTCCTCCAGCTGCTACCTCTAGCACTTTCCCACACATGATTCTTAGGCCACTTTTATTACATTTTACACACAAACATTTCAATTCTGCCATTATGAACTATGATAATGCTGTGGTGATGACTTTTTCTTATCAGTAACATTTACTTTTGTGCCAGAGATGACTTGTGTAATTCTGAAAAAGCATTTGAACTTGGGTGATATGCATACGCTGTATGGATGCAGAACCCACCCGAATGGCCTGAGAGCAGCTCTGAGCTACCCTGCTTACACCCCTTGCAGAGCTGCAGCTTGTTGTCTCTGCACTGCCCTCTTGTCATGCTGGCACATAAACTAATTTTGGCCCAGGCACCTAGTCTAGATATTTCTGTAACAGAACTGCAAATGGAAAACTGGGTCAGTAATAATTCCATGAGATTCAACGTTGGCTTCAGAAGAATACAGAATAATATTCAAAATATCTCTGTAATATGTTTCACGTATTTACTCAATACTGCCTTTTTAATGTTTTTTATGTTTTTCCCCTATTCTCCATACTTGGTGGTGTCTCAGGTGGGTGAAAATTATCAAGTATACACAGCCTTCCACTGTCCTCTTCCTTACCATCTGTGTATTTCAGACACCCCAGAAAAACAAGCAAATAATGGAGTACTCCATATCCTCTCACTGTACATTCAACCAGCAGCTCTTGAAAGAAAGATAAAATCAAGTATTGCAGACCACGTTTTTCTGGTGCACAACCGAGGATTGATGACTTCCAAATAACTCCCATCAGTTCATGTTATCATAACCTCAGGCAGACATTTCTGTAAGGTTGAACCAACTCAGACTTTTTTCTTAAGAGTACCACAATGAGACCAGCTGGTTTTTGTGGTGCAGCTTACAACAGACACAGAGTTTTTCCTGTTTCAATGCTCCATTTAACAAACACATGCATTTTGCATATTTCTTGGTCTTGGTTACACTTTAATTTGTATTCCGATTTTTTCCCAATTATCTCACAGCAAGCAAAATGAGTAAATATTCTCATGTGGATCTCTCAAGCAATTGTTCTGAGGTTTTGACAATTTCTGAGGTTAAGAATATCTAATTGATAACAATGAGTTTTATAGTACAGATACTGCAAAGAAAATTAGTTCCAAGGATGTTAAGAATGTTGGATAAGCCGAGCTGTCAAATAAACATCTTGTTTATAAACTCAATTGTTTAAATAAACTCAGTCTGCTAAAATACAGTCTACAAGAGATCTCAGTAAGTGACGGATGAAAAGTCATACACAATTTAAAAAATGACTGGCATATGAATTTAAATTAAACTTCATTTGGAGCGGTAATGGACAACTCTAATTAAATAAAAGCACAAATTAGGCAGTTTCCATGGAGACTTTGCTCACATGATCTGCCTATATTGTATAACTCATACGCTTGTCCTCTAATGTGGCTGCACAGGAGTAAAAATCAAATGAATATTATAACAAAAGTATTCAGAAGAAGCCTTTACATTCTTGTAAGTAACTAGGAGATCGTCCTGCTAACTTCAAAATAAAGAAGATAGTTTTATATTTTTGAAAAAGCTATTAATTTATTCCAAAAGTCTATCATGCACATCTATTCAGAAACATTTATAGAATGAATGCACAACATTATTTTCCCTTGTAAGAAAACAGCCTCATAAGACAAGTCAGCCCAAAACTAGACTAAGGTGTTAGGAGTAGGCTAATTAAGACCAAACATTTGTGGGTCTGAAGTGTTTGAGGAAAAAAAAAAAAAAGAAAAGAAATTTCTTTTTCAGAATTGAAGGGAAAGGTCATGCAATGACATCCATAAGTCAGATTCTGACCTTGCTGTAAGCATTCCTGTGCAAATTTGGACAATGCACCTAATCTATTTCTTTCTCAATTTCCCATTAGAATTAGGATTAGAATTAATTTATTTCTTGTAGCTATACTACATTTGTTAGTGTCAGTGAGCCTGTTGTCTAGAAGAGCCTGTTGTTATAGAGAGCATAAAGAGATAAAACATCCCTCCTGCAGAAATGCTGTATTCTGTTATGAATAGGGTCAATTGCAGATATTTCAAAGGAACTTAGAACTCCTTTGTCATTCCTTTAGGTTTATGAATCTGTATGAGGGGTATGAGTAGGTCTTAGTGATTAGTTTTCTTCCTAATTATGAGGACTTCTTATTTCTTTATATTTTATCACTATACCTATTCACATCACTATTTCATTATTTATGTTGTCTTTTCAAAAGGCTTTTGTCATTTCAGCCCTTGAAGAGATTCAGTCTTTGTGTTCTGCACTTATGAAGCATAAGGTAATCTAGAGTCTTGGTGGCTCTTGCAGTATTACACAGATAATCATTGTATGAGGTTGAACTGTACTCCAAACTCATATTATTCCTTCAGCAACAGAAATACGTGGGCTTTGTTTCTTCAGTTTAAGTTTTTCCTACAAATTACCATTTTTATTATTGACCATAGAAATGAAAAGCACAGCCTTCATTCACGAAAAGCACAGCATTCATGAACACTTCATATCTCACAGTAATGGAGTCACGTAGATAATCACAGACGTCTCTCTCATGCTGAAATGCAAGGGTCAGAGAATGAGTGCATTCATGTCATTCACCTTCTCTATCTCATAGATCTATGGGATCTCAGCTTGCCTTTTGCTACCTACTGGTAGAACATTCTACACCAGTGGACATGAAAGAAAATGGTGTTCTTAGCATGGAATGCTTCAATGGGCAATGAATTACAAGTAAAGAGATTATAAAAATAGGATGATTTCCAATATAAGTTTTTAAACATTCTATTTAACACAGTTCACACACAAGGGACGCTTATCAATATACAAACTAGTGCAGCACAGACGGGTCTAAATAGAAAGCAAGACTCTTGCTCTGAAACTGAAACTAAAATATAGCAGGAAAAGTCCACTCTCAACAGGGCTCAGAATATTGACAAAAAGTGAAAGGCTCTAAAAGTGTAGAGATATTTGCCTCATGAAAGCTCAGTGTATAGTAAAATGATGCTGTGATCTGCATAAGTAGGAGAGCACAAACTATCACTTACATGTAGTATTTCATTTTTCTTTTTAAATATGTGATATATCTGTCATTCATTCCAGTGCAACACCGCACAGATGACACTCAAAACTGTGATAGGAACCTTTCACAGCTGAAGTTCTCCAGACTTAAGCTTGGAAACATCCAGAGATATTGCTGAGTTGGAACCAGCTTGACAGATCCAGACAGCTCGTTCAACCCTGAAGCTACTACATGTACAGTGGGAAATGACACAGACCAGTGCCCAAGATGAAGCTGGCATGGCACAGCTTTTGTCCTCAGAACAGGCTGGATGTCTGTCAGGAGTGTGCCCTGGTTTGTGCTGTTCCATCCCCTACTAAGGAGACGTTCCCTAGGAAAGCACTGGTTGGCATGGCCAAATCTGGTCAAGGGTATGTGCTGGGGCAGGGATGAATAACCACTTTGCCCATCCTTCAAACTTTGTCATCTCAGCTTTAATCTCTCAGTCTACTCTCTGAACCTGATCTATCAGTTTAAATTCTCTTTCTTCACCTGAAAAGTCTTGCCTCTTTGTTGGCCCTCATTTTTTATGCATTCAGTCTACCCCTAATAACCAGGCATGCTGTTTCCATCTCCTAATTTTACTTCTTTATAACCTATCCATCCACAAAAGAGGCCCCAGTGTCCCCAGACTTGTTGCTCACATACTTTAAAAGGTTCACATCAGCAAGACTTATAATCAATTAACTGCCTTCTCCATCAGAATATAAGAGTGAGACTGAACTAGAACTGATACTGAACTTTTTAGTTCATAGGATTTTGATTTATTTATTATTGGCCTGCTCTGGACCTCACAAAAGTTTTTTTCACTGTGCACTTTCCTTTCAGCCTGCAAGCTCCCTATGGCAACTGTTGTTTTTCAGTTTTTATATAGTGCCTGGTATTATAAGTGTGACAACAAATGAGAGAAAACACGGGCCTAAAAATGTCCAAATTAAACTGCAGCTGGAATGTCATTCAATCACATAATGAGCGACCACACAATGTGTCCAGAGGATGAATATGGGGCACTCACCACATCACTCCATAATCTGAGAAAACAAAATCACCTCTCCCAGACTAGGCAAACTTAGAGATCTAGAAGAGTAATCTCCTGTACCTCAAGTCCTGCTATGCAGTCAAAGGATTTCTTGCAGGGGGCCTTTGACCCTGGCCAAAGACATCCTGAGTCTGCTCAGTGTATGTCATGGTACAGAGAACTGAGAACTAGTCCTGACCTTGAGGAAAAAAAACAAATGTCTGCATGTCTGGGAGATGTTATGGACTCCTCACCCCTCCTGCAAGACAGCTAATTGGATTGGTTTGAACCTTCCCCAAGAGGCTAAAAACACTTCTGGCAAACCTAATCCTTTCCTCACCCAATCCTCAGGAGGTTACATCCAATCTTTATTACATGTATAAAGTAAACTAGGCCTGGCGAAGGCTCCTCCTCTGGCCATGAGGCCGACTGGCACGCTCAAGCCATATCTTCAAGAATAGGTTGGATCCATCCAAACTGCAATGGGGAATGGTCCCTTGCCCATGTTAATTCCCTAGTAAAGCCTGGGAATTACTTGGGACAGAGAAAATTGGTTGGCCAAGTTTAAAACTAAGACAGGGACTTGTCTGAGCAGCATTACAAAAAATCAAATTCCTACTTGTTGGGCATTGTCCTGGCACTGTTTAATTTACTACAGATGCAGCCCAGGTGGCAGTATTGTCAAATACAATATTCTCATGCATTGTTCTCATAGCATGCTGAAAAGCAGCAAATACACAGAAGGACAGCAGGGCTGGGAAAACTCTGATTGAAATAAAAATTAAAGCTGATAGTAGCAGATTTAGGGTTATTGAGCTTTTCCTTTGCAAGAGGCCTGTATGAAAAGTATTAACAGTAAGAGGAAGTCATTGTTTAATGAAGTTGTTTTTGCTTTTCTCATCACAGACTTCTTTTTTCTTGTTCTAATTTTTCTCACAAACACACATACATACACAAACACAGGAGTGTTCCTGATGAATTCAGCAAAGATCTTTTCATCCCGGTATGCTAGCTTGAGCACTGGCCCAAAAGGATATTGCTAGAAACAGGGCAAATACATAGATTGCCTAAAATATCTTTCCAACTTCCTGCAACCAGCACTTAAGTGACTTCCTGAGATAGAAGTTTAATCTAGACCATAATTTTCAATAGCCACCAATGGATCTATCCTCTATGGATTTATCTAATCTTCTCTGAGCCCATTTATACTGATAGCCTCAACTGCATCCTGTGCCAATGCAACTCACAATTTAATTATGCTTTATTTGAAAAATAATTTCCTTTTTGTTTGTTTATCAGGATGCCTGATAATTAAATTAAGTGCCTCTAGTTCTTTGGTTGTGAAAAATAATGGATCACTGAGCTCTACTCGCTATGTCTATATAATTTATAATTGTGTAGACCATGTCCCTCCCTTAGTCCTCCCTTTTCCAAACCAAGGAATCAATCTGCTTAGTATTTTATTATGGCAAAGCTATTCTAAAACTTTCATTATCCTTTTCACTCTTCTCTGTACATTTTTGTTGCTCTGCTATGCCATTTTCAGACACAGCAGCCAGAAATTAAAATGGCTTTACAATATGTGGGGTTTTTTTACTGTGATATGGTGTGGTTCTCGGCTCTTTTTCTTCTATTTTATTTTTAAAAATCTTCATCTGCCCTTTTCACAACTTAGAGAATTAGTTAGTCATACTAAGTTGTGCCCAAGAGAGACAATTTGTTTGGCCTTCCAAACACAAACATACTTATCTTATATATTACACTAATAAATATTGAAGAATCCCAGCCTTTTATTTAGCTCAGGTTGCTATCAAAACTCTTCAAACAAACCACCCTTAAAACAAACCACCCCCTGAAAATCAGGACTGAGGGATTCTTGTTCTCTTGATTTCATCTGGCTTTTCAACTTTAATACAGCATAGTTCCAGACAGCAGGACTATGAAATCAGGCATCAGTTTTCAGAGAGAGTAGCCAGGCACACAGCCTAATAAATCAGGGAGAGGAAGCTGGCTGTGTCCCTCTGCTCCTATCCTGGAAAAAGAATAAAATAAAATATATTGCAGGGGACCACAGAAGCTGTCAGGGATCATCTTGGTGTTGGCACACTAACTCCTACCTCCCAGCTTTTGGCAGCTGAAAGTCATCCACAAAACACAGGTTGCCTTAGCAATATTGTGGTGATCACCCAAAAAGGCTTTGGTTCCCCCCAGCAGCCTCTCCTGAGCCAGCCAGGGTCATTTTGCTCCTTGAAAGTCTTTCTGAGCTGCCTTATCCCTTTTACCCCCAAGATCTGCAAGTTCCTCTTCCCCTCCCCACTTAAAGCAATAAATGTAAAAATGTGTTGGATGATGCTGTGAAGTCTTAAAGCAGAGTCACTTCTCAGTGATTCTAAAACTTAAATGAATAATTCAGTTAAATAACTCTATCTCTTCATATTAAAATTAACAAGTGACTGCGAGCAAAAAAAGAGTAAGCCAGTGATAAGACATTTTGTTCAGACTCAGCTCTGTGTGACGTGCTTCAAACAGTCTATGAAATTCCTAAAAGCTCTTTCTTCCTGGATTTTTCATGGCTGAATGACTATGTCAAGGCCCTGAACAAGCTATTTACACTTTATTGTTTTTCAGGATCTGTGAGAGGAATCCCAAATATTCTATAATAAAAATTATTATTAATAATGAAAATTGTTACATATTTAAAAATATCAATATTAGAAATACATTAGAAATATATTATCTCATTACTGTGATTTATAAACCATATCCTGTGAACCCAGTAGTTCTGGATACCCCAGAACAATCTTTAGTTCTCCCTACAGCTCTTCAGAATCCATTATTTTTCTTTGTGCAGGTACACATTGCTTTTGGTACACTTCCGTCTTCCACCTACTGTGCCAGCTCTTAGAAGGGCTCACAGCCAACTCACAGTGGACAGTTGAGGAGGTCTAAGAAGTCTCTCTTGGACCTTGGCAGAGAGCAAACAGAAAACAGAAGGCTTTTGCACAGCTGTGAAGGTGTGCAAGAAGTGTCCCGTCAGAGAAGTAAAATGCTCACCAAGACTATTAAAATACCTGCAAAAATTATATGAAAACATATTTAAGAGAGTCTAAAGTGAGGAAGAATGCCAGAGCAAAGTGTAGGACAAAGTCCAGTAGTGAGAGAGGAGTATACAAGTCAGAAGACTTGACTTACACCTCTCCTAAAAAAACCCATAAAAATTGTCCCTGAATTGCATTGGTTTGTGAAGAGGAAACAGGATATTTCTTACTGGATGAGTGTAGTTATTTAGTGATCTTTCTATCTTATGCATATGCATGGAAATGAAAAGGCATTTAGGAAAAAAAAACTGTAGATGAAATTAGCCTTTTCAATATATTTCAAAAATCACTTTGAGAACAAGCATTTCTTTAAGACTTTTCCTTAAAAAAGTCTGAGATCTTAATATCAAACTATGTTTGACAGAACATGGATTTTGTAACCTTTCCATTGTCAGGTTAAGACTAGATATGCTCACACTATATTTTGTTTTAGTCTTTGGTAAAAACCACAACCAGATATACAACAATTATTACTAGCAGGTCATGGCATTCTGATTTTACAGATTCATTTTATGGTGGGGCAAAAGGTCCGAGCAATGTCCCTGTTTTTCAAAGGTTCAATAAATAAGATACTTTAAGATTAGAGAACAACTGCATTTGTTACACTGATCTACCATGGTAGGAGACATTTAGAATGGAAAACCTTTGACCCCGATGGGATGTGAGGGCATAGTCAGCAGTTCCACTGAAAACTGAAATTAGCTATTAGCATCTGCAGTTGTGAAACCCCTCAATGAGGCCTTTGACATTAGATGATGAAGCTCTGTGTAACGAGACAGGATGCGCATGTGTTTTTCTCTATGTGCAAGGTGAAAAGAGAGCAGAGGGAGGGCTTGAATATATTCATTCCTACACAAGACAAATTTGGTGAGCATTTCTGTGAACACTTAAATGCTGGGGTGGTAAGACTGGCAGCTGGTGGGGTTTTTTATTTAGCAAATATGATTACATAATATATAATATGCAGCTTCCTTTTGGCAACTTAAGCAGATATGAAATGAAGTACCTGTAAATGAGCCCTTTTTCTCTCTCAAAAATAGCAATAACCAGGACAAGTTTTCTTCCTAGAAAGAATCATGGGTCTGGAGCAGCTGTAGCAGGCAAAGACTGATGGATCAGGATGCCACATTTTTTTGCCCAATGTTTTCATCATGCTGGGGATGCTGCTGAAGTTATGCCCAGCAGCTCAGATTTAATGCATTTTCCAGAAATTGGTTATTAGTTCCTTCCCCACCACCCCTATGGAATTGCAATGTGAGATTTGCTCTCTCATCTACTTCCTTCCATCTCTCTCATCTTTCCCTTGTCCCACATCCCTCTCTCTCCCATCTCCTTCATAGATCTGCTTTACTTTTTCTTCTTTTTCCTTTTAATTCTCCCCCATTAATCTTTTCTTCTTCCATCCTCAGTCCTAATACTACTGAGGTACAAGTAATATGCCACAGGCTGAGGGTCACCAGAAGATTTTGTGCATGCATGTGTAGTCCCAACTATGTGCTTTACTGAGTAATTTGTACCACCAGGTCTTTAGTGCAGCACTGCAAATATTTAGAAAAAAACAAATATACTTTTCCCCCTTCCCATAGCGATTTTCAGTTACAAATTATAAAATCACAGTTTACAAATAACTTAGAATTAATAAAATTGTTAAGTAATAATCGAAAATTAAAGAAACATCTATACTTTTATATTAATTTTATACAGTTTTATCCTTTTTCACAAGTTAAAAGAGATCACAGGCAGCACATGTTCAAGGTAGAAAAATGAAACTTCTAAGAATGTCAAAATACAATTGAAATGTCAACAATTGAAAATCTCTTTTTCCCCCCTGCATTTTTATTTTAAGAAGGAATTTGTTTGGAACAGACTCATAAGCAGTTTCAGTTTCAGGAAGGTTGTGCTTTACAAAGAAAACGTTTTTGCCAACCTCCTCACCGCAGAGAGCTTTCTCACTAGTGCATTTGTTTAACACTCTGCACAGTGGGTGGAACCCTCCTTGGGTCCTCTATAGTTGCTCTATAACCTGTGTAATATATAGCAGATATCTCTGTGATTGCTTAGGATACACAGACACACTGACCCATTACATTTTAAAACCAGTTACAATGGGGCTGAGGTGAACCTTTCTGTTAGTCAGTTGTGACATTCAATTACAACCTGTGCAGCTTCTGGGTTATTTGGATTTTCCCTATGACACAAACAGAAATGAAGCTGAAGGAGAGTCAATTCTCTATGTGGCCAGTGAAAACAGAAAGCAAAATGACGAGCTGTGTATTGCGGGATGGGCAGAACCAGTATTTAGGATGTTGCAAAAAGTATACAGATGCTTGGCCAGTTCCTAATCCTAAAGTTCACTGTACTGATCTCATCAAAAGAGATTAATTTTTCATTTAATTTCTCAAGGATAGGCTTTTCATTGAAGCACGTGGGGAGCCTGGGCACCCTTGTTTTCCTCCTCTTAGTGGGCAGCTCTAGACTGATCCCTGTCCGGCCCGTTCCTCCAGGAACTGAGGAAAGTGCTGGGCTGCCAGGCTCATCACCTCCAGTCCTCAAATGAGGGCCTAAAGCAAAATGACAGTAAGCCAGACTGCCATGATTACTTAAAAAGGAACTGAGAAACCAAACACAAATAGTTGCTCTCTCAGCAAAGGTGCTATTTGTTCAGGTCACCTCGCTAGCTACAGTTATGTCTGTAGCTGCTATGCTAGCAGAGAAACAACCTAAATTTCTTCCACATTTAAGTGCTGCTAATCCTACTTGAACCATAAAGTAAAATAGTTTCCAGAACTTGTTCATTACCAGAAATTCTCTTTGAGGTCTGTGTGTGGGAAAGTACTCATGCAGAGCCAAGGTCACTGACATTAAGCACATGGTGGCTTTCTACTCCTGTATCTGCAACACACGAAAGGTACTGTGGACAGATGTTCACCCGGTGTTTTCCTGCCCTGGCAACAATACATGGTCAGGAATACATCCAATTTGTTCTTTGGAAGAACTCACATCACTGAAAAAATTAACTAAAAAGGTTTAATAATATCTACCTAGATACTTGATCATATTTGGTTGGTTTAATGTGCTCAAGAATATCAGGTCTGCTGGAGTAACCATCCATTTGCCTGTAAGGTAAGTCAAATCATTTAAACCAAAGCCTGTAAGGTAAAGATACCTGGAATTAGATCATGTCTGCCAATAGAACAGTGTAAAGAAGTTCAGTTACCAAGGCTCAGCAGACACATGGTGACTTAATAAACTACTGCAAAACACTGGTGTGGCAGGACTCTCACTTTGATCTGTCCATCACATCTGTACATCATTCCATTTACAGCTACATTTGGGCAGTTACAGTATATTGAACACAGTATCTTTCAATGAGACCCATTTTTATCACAATTTTACTTTAATAACTGTTCAGTATATCCATAAACATTTGCTGGGATGTTACATATAGACATGCAGTATTTCAGCCATGCCTGCATTTTCAAGGGAAGGAGGAGAAAGGCTTGTATAAGGGTCTTCAAGCTCACATTACAAATGGAAACCAAATTACTGTTAGGCTCATTTTGCTTCTCCACATCTTTGTTTATTCAAGGCCATAAATAGGGGCACCAGAAAGGCCAGAAGCCATAAATGGAATATTGAGATTTTAATTTCTGATGAAATGCTCAAATCAAGCCCAGGCTGGTAGTGACAAACTCCTTGGCTAAAAATCAATTAGCAAATTCCGTGAATTCCCACAAGAGAGGCACGCCATCATGACAAAACTTTCATCTCTTCTTTGTTCTCTCAGAATGAAAGGGCAAGGGGAATAAAATAACCTGTCAGCTTCTTACCCCATCAGAGTCAAGTCACATCAGCAAGACAGTACTAGGAATCTTCCTTCCGTGTACCCATTATTCACCCATGCAACTGGATGTAGTTCCTATGCTGTCATTCTGGCAGCTCTTAAGGACACTTGCGAGTGCTTAAGAATGCAAAGATGGTTTTGTTCTATGGAAATCCATGAGTAAGGCCTCCACAATTTTAGTAATTTGGTCTCTCAGTAATGGGATTTAAAATGAGTTTAAATCAGTGCTTAATTTCTGCTCTTTCAGGACAATGGCAGTGATTAGTAGTAATGTTTGACTTCCACTTCCATTTTTTTAATGCAGCTGTAATGCTGTCTGCATTTGGCTGCTGCTTTAATGATTACTAATGACTTTATTTTGAAAGTAATATTACTTTTTGTATTCATTCTCCGGCCTCTGAGCAAAAAGCTAATTTGAGTCAAATTATGCAGTCTCTTCATACAAGACCTTCCGTTGGTTAAACTTTATTTGGAGTCAGTCCAAAGGAAAATGGCAAAAGCACTGAAAGCACACCATGTACTTACAGGTGGCAGAAAGAATATGACTGTGTGAAAGTGGCAGCTAAAATAAATAAGCAAAAAGACTCCACCCTAAAAAGAAACATATATCAGTGACTTTTTTAGCCATCAGTTCCAGCACTGAAAGCATTTAATGGGTTAAATTTCACTGGTGCACCCTAAGTTCTTTTATGTAGAATCACCTCCCATCACATTCGTGCAGACAATCACCTCTGGCAGCACTGATGGCTGTGCTCTGTGCAGTCTCTTATTTAAAATGTAACCTCTGAGCATGCCTGATTTATGCATCCCTTCCTTTTGGATTTCCTGAGGAATTTTTTCTTGACTTACTCCTTGATGGACAAATAAATTTGTGGGGGAGAGGGTTGTTGGGAGTTTTGTTGTTCTTGCTGTTTTTTCTTTTTTTTTTTTTTCACTTATATTCCTGTTCTTAGAAAATATCAACTCCCTGAGACCTACATTTATTAGCAGGAATGTATCAATTTTGATGAAGGTTTGCTCTTCCAGTCAAAGAGAGAAGGAAATCTGCCTTAAAAGAACTTGCTAATTTTGACATTGATTCAGCAGACAAGAAGCAGCTGTCAGCTGTTACTTTATCTGGGTCAGGTTTGGCCTTAGAAAACAAATCCCTCACTTTGATCAAGCACTCAAAGTATCTTGATGTTCTGGACTTGATATTTTCTAGAGTTTTTTTGTTGGACCTATTTAAATTAATTTAAATAGTTAAATGTTTGTTAAGACAGGGGGAGGATGATTCACCATGCCAAAAGTCAAGTAACGTCAAGTAGAATAGAAAAAGCACAAAAACATGTTCGGGCTTCTCATATTGCCACTAGTGGTCATACACCTCTTCAGCCGCTATTAAAGAAAAAAAAAAAAAGGAAAAAGGAAAAAAGGAAACATAAAGGTTTCAGTTTCTGCTGTTCGGTGCCTGGGTCTGTCTGGAATGAAGCTTGCTTTCTTCATGTCAGCCCAAATGAAGGAGGAAGAGGAAGGATGTTTGTGGTTACGGAATTTGTCTTCCAAGTCACCGCTACGGGTGCTGAGTCGCTTGTTTCCAGGGAATGCCTGCACACTTACCTGCTGATGGGAAGTAGTGAATGAATTCCTCTGTTTGGCTTCATGTGCAGCTCATAATTTCTAAATTAATTGTCATTATCTTGGTCCTTGAGTCTTTTTACCTTCCCTCTATTTTCTCCCCATCCCATGGCAGAGGGAATGTGGAAGCAGTTGTGCGGGCATTTGGCTGTTGGCTAGGGTCAGCCCACCAGCCAGTTTTGCTGCAGTTCTGAAAACTTGCAATCCTGACAAGTCCTGTGACAGTGAAAAACTGTTTCCTGATCAAATGTTTAATTCTCCAAATAAGACCAGTACCTATTTGAATATCCTCCACATTTAATTTGAAATTACTATCATTTGCACCATCCAAAAGGACAACTTAGTGGACAGCTGGACTCGATGATCTCAGAAGCCTTTTCCAACCTTAATGATTGTATTTTGCCCCTCATTCCATAAAAGGCAGAGAAAAGGGGTTTTTCCCCATAGAACTTCATCTAAAGTTTTTGGATTTATGGACAAAAAGGGAATTATCAGTGACTAAAACTTACCACCTTTGAAAGATACAGAAGATGACATATTTTGTTGAAATGCTTTCACTGATACAAAAGCCCATAATGTTATGCTCAGACACCCTCTCCCCCACCCTGAATTTACTACATCATTGAGGCAGTGAGAGCAGGGCCTCCTGTGCTATCCTGTGCTCACTCCAGTAGTTTTCCATCTCCTACATGCTGATGTGTGCTTATCCATCTTCAGCCCTCTGTTCTCACACCCGTAAACACACTTGCTCCAGATCATATGCCTTTTATTAAGAACAATTACAGCACACGAAACTTTAATCTGGCTGGAAATCACCAGTTGCTAAGCAATAGCAACTCAGGCCTTCACCACCAAGAATAGACACTGGGTCCTGGTAAAAACTTCACTGAAGCCTGAGCAACGGCAGCTTCGTTGCCATTGGTACTGAAGCTAAATACATCAGCCAGTCTGCTGAACTAATTAACAGAAATCACACTTGATGGCAGGATAAATGTGTCCATGGATAATGTTGTCCAGGACAGCATGACGGGGCTTCCTTCACAACTCATTAAGTTATACTCCTGGTGTTCTGGACACATAGACCCAGCCCTGAGTAGACCCAGGTGCCTCTAAAATATCCCCAGCTGTTCTCTTTTGTTTTGTTTCTCAGTTGGCGACAGCTTTCTTCTTCTCAAAACACCAGTCAAAAGTTGTAAATAACAAGAAAAACTCCATTAAAAGAACTCCCAGACAGAATACTAGCATGATACATGTAAACTGCTGCTCAATCTGTGTTGTAGCAATTTCTCCTCTAATTTGCTCATCTTGAAATTGAAGATTATAATTAGTATTCTCTTAAATTTACAAAATCTCATTGCTGCATTGCTCAGCTCATGGATTCCTAATGCTACAATGCTAGATTTAACATATAAGTAATGAAACAAGTAATTGATACTAGATTATTATGGTTATTCTGAGTAGTATGATAGTATTAGTATTTCTAATCCTTATTAGAAGAATTATTTTACTGAACACAGTTCATGAAGCAAGTCCACAATCTGGGACAGCAAGGCCCTCAAATGGAAGTTAGGACACCTGGAAACTCTGCAGCCATAGAATTTTTCATCCTTGTCTTTTATATTTTTTTTAAGAACACTAATGGCTTCAGGGATGAAAAATGGCATTAGAAAAGTTAATAAAAGCAACACAAAAACAAACATTTGAGTGCCCTAAGTAGGAAGACACAGATGTTTCTTGCATAGGTCATGATTCATGTAACTGGCAAATAAATATTGTGACAATATACACATAAGATGTACGAAAACAGACTCTCTAACCTACCACTAATAATAAATAAATGGATATGCAAATGGAGTGGCAGCTTAGGACTGCACTGTCTGTATATATTGAATGAAAAAGCCATCACTAATTGGCATAGATATCTGTTTCCATTTATAGGAATCAGATTTCCCCTGGAGATGCATCTAAGACTATACAGAACATATGAAAGTATGAGTAAAAGTAATTTCAGTGATTCAGTCTGTAGTTTATAAAAATTCTGTGCATTTTTTTATTCTGCTGTTTCAATTATGTCATGTGTTATAAACTCTGTGAAAGTTTTAAAAGTAGACAGTGATGCTTCCTTTGGTTGTTTCCACTCTTCTTTCCTTTTTTCTGTCCATTTGAACATAATTAGGAGGAATATGATATATCTACAGGAAGGAAAATATCAGGCTGAAAAATAAAACTTCCTTATATCATGATTCATCAGATAATCAGACATAAATTTTATAGGTGTGGTGGTAAAAACCTACTACCTGCTTGCCAAGTGCAAGTTGGAAAAAGCTTTACCCAGCATACTAAGCAGGAGTTGATAAGGGGTTAGTAGAATCCTTCCTGTCTGAAATGCTTAAGACATCACACTGTAGGATATATATGACTCCTTGATCCTAAGAGCCTTTCTCACAACTAACAACATTTTTTTGTTTTTCCCACTACTAGTCCAAACGTTTTTAGCCAATAATATATTTCTTCCATTGTTTTAAAATCGTATTAATAAATTATATTATTTTGTTCAATCTTCTCCATTTTCCATCGACATGAAGTTGAAAGTAAAGGCAGAAGATAATTGTGGAAATCTTTTAGGATCCTTACTAGATGTCCAGCCTGCTTTTATTGCTGGGATTTCACTTCATGTACTACCTTCCTGATTTTCTTCTTTCATAATTTTTTTAACATAATTTTTTTTTCTTCTGGCTCCAGATTATTCTTGGTGTTTCTTTATGAAGTTGATTTTTTTTTCAAAGTGTGCCCAAAACTCACCTCTACATGAAATAATAGGCCCTGTAAGAGCCTTGTATATGTCAAGCTTGGCTTTTATTAGTATTTCAAAGCTGTCAATTATCTGCTGAGAAAAGCGTCAGGGGTTCTTACTTTGTACTTGTGCTGTTCCTTAATTAATTTTGTTATTAAATTGCAGGTAATTAACATTCTCTGGCATTTAAACTGTATTTTTTATATCAGAGATTATTTATCTAAACATGTTCAAGATTTCCTCATTAGCTATCAACGCTACATTTTTTCTTCCCATTAATCTTACAGCTATTTATTTCATCATTTGGAGTCTCCTGTAACATGGTGTATCAATAGCCCCTAAAATTCACTGTGTTTATTACAAGAGGTGCTTATGCACATACCACTGGTGAGAAAAATGACAATACTTCTGATTTGTTGAAGTGGGTGAAGGTCAACATTTGTTTGAAAAGTTGTTAAAAAATATAGCACATGAGGTAAAAGACAGTTCATGAGCAGATGAGAAAGAAATAGATCATAACAATCAAGCACTCAAAAAGCCAAGCCTTCATGGGAAAACCGAAAGAAATCTTGTTAACATAAGTTCTGCTCAGAAAATATCAGCATTTTCTGGCTCCTGTTTCCTGGAGTCAATACATTTCATGAAGATATTTTGATCGCAACAAAGCTTCACCATAACTCAGCAAGGGAAATAAATTCATTTTATCCCTTCCTCTGTTCTCTAGGAGAATGGCTACAGCCCAGAGACCTGGCTAAGCAGCATTTTTAGCTCTGAGACAGGCTTGTCATAGGAAGTGCCCAATCTGGTAGCATTTTTCTAGCTGGAGAATTTAAAATTGAGAGGGTTTTATATTGAACTAGAATTAAAAAGAAATACAATATCCTTAATGAAGTGAAATTTTATTCCTAGCTGCAGTTACAACTTTTACATGTCAAAAAAAAGTATTCTGTTGAAAAGGAAAAGGGGAAGAAAAAGCACCTCTTGAGAAAAAACAAAAACAATCAGATTTTGTCTGAAAGGAAACAGAAAGCTGTATTGGTAGAAAAAGAAATTAGAGAATAATGCTGAATACAAGTAAGGATGTCTTTTAAAAGGAACTAATATAAGTCTAGCCAATTCCTGGGCTATTAATCCACAGAATCTGAGGACTGGTAACTCTGCTTGCATGAGATCAGTTTACCTCTTTAAATAACTTTTTTCTCCATTATTTTGAAGTTTCATATATCTTTTAGTATCATTATTATACCTGGTACATAAAACCCCACTTTTTGTCAAAATGAACCTGTCATTTTTTCAATTGGCAACAGCTACTGCTTGTTGAATAAATGTGAATCTATGTGGGTTCCAAAGCACTAACACTCGATTTTGTTTTTCTGCTTTTAGCAATAAATAAAATCATTAGCAATAAAAATAGAATTTAGTTTACTACATGGCTGGAGTCCTGAGGCTTCTGTCTTCAGATATGCCAAATGTCTTGTTTTGTCCAGGCAAAGCCAACTCCGTGAGAAAAACAAAACAAAATAAAGCTCCTAAGACAGCTTTTCAAAATTTGAAAATTTGCTTAAATTGCTTTCCAAGTAACTAAGTCCATGGAAATATATTACGGAGATAATAGTCTGCATTAGAAATGACTTCCCTAGACAAATAATAGATTTTTTCTCTTGTTGCTTTCTTAGATTTCAGAGTAGTTTTCAGAGTATCCCTTAATCAGAGTCATTACTTTCTTGGAGCCTGTTTCTGCTATAAGAAGATGTTTATATTCAACTTTTTGTCACTGTGCATCAAAATTAAAATCTAAATGAGATTAAATATGCTCAGTTTGGAAACCTTTTTTTATTCATTGCCTTTCTTCTCTTTTTCCTACTAGTCTGGCATTTCTTTTGATAACTCTTCATGGTTCATACAGACTGCACTGTACTCAAAAACCTGGAACTTGTCTTTTGCTTTCCAACCATCTTTTGACAATCTCCTGTTTTGCTTTTCTGACCATGGTATGTTTGCAGTACACACCATCCCCATTCCGTGCAGAAAGGACCAGATGCCGGACTTGGGATGTTAGTTGTCTAAGGATAACAGTATCATGAGTAAGTTAAACTACAAAGTAAGGAATAGTAATAATAATAATAAAAAAACCTCATGATAAAAAAGTCTTCATTCATGATGAGCAGTTGCTTCATCCCTAAAAACAAATATGAGTTCATGACAATGACAAAAATGCACGGAAAGGATGGACAGGAGTCAAACACATCAAAGACTGAGTCCTAAATGCTTAGAAAACATCAATGCTCAAGCTATGCATGGCTGAGCAATCAGAAAGCTGCAAAAGATATTTTTCAGATTTTTTCCCAGCACATAGGCTGCAAATTGGGCACCTGAAAGTTGCAGAAAAAGTTTTAACTTTTACCAGGCAGAAACGAGGAGGAGATTCACACATTTTTAAAAGGAAATAATCTGTTTACAATTAATCAGAGAGTGAAAGAAACTACACAATTCCCTTTTCAAAGATTTTACTTTTGCAGATCTGCTTTTGAGCATGCAGAAAGAGCACAACTAAAGTGTAGAGGAATTAATGAAAAGAAAAACAATACACAGAAATTGTGAAGCATTGCTCTTGTAGGTGAATGTCAAGGGGATACGGGGTTGAGTAGCAACAGGATGCAGTTTGCTGAATTAAATGAAGAGTCTGCATGTCAAGGTTAAGAATAAAGTGATATTTTTACCTTAGCTTTTCTCTGAAGATCTGTGCTGTCCTTTCTGCTGCTAGACCATAATGGAAAATTTGACCTTTCAAATCCTTTTCCTTAAATTTCCTGTGATAAATATTTCATTTAATACACAAAACGGAGTTTGATATCCTATTTTCAATTTTCAAGAGACAAGTTAGTAGTTGGCCATGCTTTCCAGTGCATGTTGAGGCTCTCTCCCTGACCTTTCAAAGGGCCTTTCAAAGATGAATTAAAATTCACAATTACAGCTAACTTTCTGAAAAATAAAGAAAAAAGATAAAAGAATGGTGAAGTGCCAGCATCTGGGCAAATGGGAGAAAGCTGTGGATAAGGAACTTGTGGGTCCTAATCATTGGTTTTGCTGCTGGTTTGACTTAAAACCTTGGGCAAGTGGCAGTCTCTCTGCCTCAGCTGTTCAATCTGCATAATGTGAAATACAGCTGTACTCTTCAAAGACAGCTCATGAGCTTATATTTTTGAGTTTATTCAGGTCTTGCTCGCCAAAGTGGCTGCAATGGGCCCACTGAAAGCAGTGCTGGGATGGAGTGCAATGGGCAGTGCTCACGGAAGGGCTGCGTGTCTGTCCACCTGCTCGCTACAGCTGCTTGTTGCCTATGTGGGACCACAGCATCAGCTGCTCCCACAAACTGAGACATTCCATGCCCTTACACCTCCCCTGGTCTCTGTTTGCCCCTCTCCAGCTTGCAGTCTCATAAATATAATGTTTAAAAATACGATGGTTATAAAATATAATACCAAGCAACTACTAGTTATAAACTGGCCTAATTTTCATGTTCCAGCTCCTAAAGCACACATTCTAGTCATCCCAGCACACTGTGACAGCTCATTCCAAACAAGTATGGATAGAAACATAAATCCTGTTAAATTACTTCTGATACAGAATTTTATTTCACCAGTATGTTGCTATTTATAGATCAGAATAGCGGGATGGATAATTTCAAACAAGCAGAAAGAGATAATAGACGTTGCACAATGTAAAGACTAGATTCAGCACACAGATGCCAAAATCTGGTGGTAGGTGCAGCACTTCAGCAATACTTGAAGAAAAAGGTAATGTGCAAGGCAAAAGAAGAATGAAATAAGGACAATAATCTGCTTTTATTTAAACTGAAATTATTTAAGAGAATGTTTAAGACAAGTATTAAAGAAAAACGTTGTTAATTACCTTATCCATATTTTAGTACAAAAGCTAGAGGTTTTCCCTGGACTAGGTTATCTGCATGCGACCATTTGAGTTTCATTTTTTCTTTTATCTACTGTCATAATTTAATTTTGCACTGAAGTCGGTGATGAGAGGGATTTCCAACACACTTAAAGGTAACAGTATTATTTCTACAGTAAAAACAATGAAAAGAAACGTGACCTGAGAATGCATTCAAATAGAGCAAAAAAATACATCTGTCGCCTCTAAAAGTCAGTAGGCATGGCACTATAGAGTAGAAGTCTCATATTTCGCTGTCCTGTGAGATAGATTTTTTTTGGGGGGTGGAAAACAGCCAAACATAAATGTATTGAGTTATCTTCTATTTCCATGTAAGAATCACTCACATTTAGACCATATTTAAGATAATTATTATATATCCTTTTGTTAGTCCTACACTACCATCCTGCTTAAGGCAGTATCTAAATTCTGTTTCCATAGCACCATTTACCTTCCCATGCCACTTGTTCTGTGTGCATTACTAGAAAATCCCGAGAAATGTTGCATTGCTGTACCAATAACTGAGTTATCATAAGCTGTGGAAGGAAGCTGGAAACAAAGCAATATGTACCTTTTTTCTTGGTTTCTTGGATTGCTGTTTGTGGATTTTTTTCTTCATCTGTAACCAAACTGCTATATTTTATTCACAGCACTGTAACACTCTTCCAGTCCAGCTGGATCATGCTGGGTTCAAAGGAAAAACCTACAAGTTATATAGATGAGAAGTACTACCTACAAGCTATAAGTACACTTATAAATTAAACAATGCTGAGGAACATCCCCAGGCTCTGGTGTGGAGTCAGATGTGGATAAATCGTTAGATTGGTCTGCTGCACGGTTTTTGCTGGTGCCACCTAGCATAAAACCCCATGTCCTAAAGGGGTTTCAGCAGTGGTGTGAGATCAGAATGCTGCAGGGAGATGAAGAGGTCTCTGCCATTTCCAACAGACACTTTTCATGTTCACGTCCATGTGCACATGGCGTGTTTTGGAGGCTGACAGACGTAGTAACAAAAGGTAGTTCAAACCATGCCACGTAGTTTCATTGCCTGGCACTATTCCAGGGCCTGTTTCTACATAGATGTAGACAAAATACGTACCCCATGCGCAAATGTTAGTGGCAGGAACAGCTTTTACAGCCATTTCACCATTTTGTATCAAGGCCAAAAAAATTCTAAATTTCTGGCTGTAATTTGTTATGATTTTACTAAGATACTATAGGTGATATTTAATTCACTCATGATAGCTACACTTTAATGAAGGTGTCTGTTGTGCTTGTGACAGGACATCCTCCCTTTTCAGCTGAGGGTGATAGAGCAGAGGAGGCTGCTGCTTTGTTAAAGTCCTTTATTTTGCAGTTCCACAGTTTTCTGAAGGTAGAGTTCGAAGGGGATACACGATAAGGCAAAGCAGCAGCGACAGCAACAGCAGGCTAGACAGCTTTTTTTCTTCTTGTTCCCTCTAAACTTACAGAAGCGTGGATTACATTTGTTAATTAACGAACAAAATTAACACATGATTCTAGTTTCCTTTTCTTAACGTATCTATCCTGCTCTAATTCTAATGACTGTAAATCTCACACAAGTCTTACACATAAGTATTACACAGATTTGTGTATATAGTTTTTATCAGCTCTTATTGTTTATGTGAACACTATCTAAAAGATGTGAACAGTATAGTTCCATCTATCTTTTGTCTAGAGTAAAGAAATTCTGTGAAAAGATAAAACTGCTGCAGTACAAACTGTGTTTAAGGTCTCTTTGCTGCAGCTTTTCAATGTTTAAAACACTTAGCATATATTTCTACTAGAAGTTAAAAATCTGTATTACTATTTCACTCTGGTGTGATTTCATGTATCTCAGCTTATTCAAAGGTTTTAATTCAGTCCACGTGCTTTGGTTTTCCTCTGGGCCTGGGTCCAGAGGAGCTCTCACTCCAACAGGTGTCTACATATTTGCTAAGCATCTGAGCTGCCAGATACTCAAAGATTTATTCAGTATAGTCAGTGGACTTTGTATGGTGAGCTGAGGCCCCACTGATGAGATCTTCATTGACTGTCATGGGAACTTGGACATCTGGATGTCTTTGTCTGTAGATACATATATTCGACACTTTAATTCTGAGCTGCGTTCTGTCCGACACATTTGTGCTTGCCAGCATTACCTAAGATCGTTCTAAACATATGGACACGAGAAAAACAGAGTAATTTTCTTGATTTCAAAATTTTAAGTGAAGCTAAAGAACCAAATGATAAATCAAGAAATCATGGTTTTAATTTGTATATGCAATCTTATTCCTTCTTCTCTGTTCTAGCATCTTGGCTGACTTTAAGGCCTGGCAGCTTGGGGTGCACAGGTCAGCTGAGTTGTGTCTCTCATTTAACACTGGGACTGGAGCATATTCCAGCTCCTACTGATGTCCTGGAAAAAGAGCCTGGGGAAGGCAGGTCCTCCTAGCATGCAGATAGATGAAACATCCACAGAGAGTTGGGAAACACTCAAAATACTTAGTGGATACCTTCTATGTTTCACATTCTCCTCTCTCCCTTTTGCTGAGGATGGAAACCGTGGTTTCTCTTTTTCATCCCTTTCATCTCAAATTCCTTCCTGGTCACTAGGAAGGAAAGTTGAGTAACACAGAACTAATCCACTGGCAGTGGCCAAGAAGAACTTGGAGTTCTTCCCTTTCCTCTTCTCTGTTTCCACTTTCCTCCTTTCCATCCTATCCACATCTCAAGACTTCCCATCTGGGAAAATTTTATTTCTGATGCATCATTTAATCTAATACATGAAAATTGCATTATAGTTTTTGTAAACAACCCTAAAACGGGGATAAGTTAGACTGGTTGACTATGTTGTAACTCTTATAGTTACAAACTATTCCTGCTGAAGAAACCAAAACGGGAGTGATTAATACATACAAGTGTTTTTAAAATATTAAAATGTAATTATTTTCATAATAAATAATATTTTAAATTCAGTGTGTGAGAACTAGCTACTTGTACTGTTAAACTGCTAAAATGACCTTAGCCAGTATTTCTTTGATTTCTATCACCAGAAACATTCAAAAGATTTATATATGAGAAGCATATTTCATCAGTAAAACCAGCTGACTTCATATTTTTAACAAAGGCCCAACTTACATCCACTGATTTTCATTTCATTTCATTTCATTTCATTTCATTTCATTCCCCTTGAATTGCTAGTTAATTTATTGCTCAAATAATTTTTTAATTTCTAAAATGATATTATTACAAGTGTCTGACTGCAACTGGGCAAATAGTGGCATCCTGACCTATTTATAATGCTTTTCAAATATATTATAATGTGTAATTTCTATAGGCTATGTAGCAATAAAAATGACAAAAAGAATAAAACATCCTCAGTGAACACTCTTGCAGTTATTCTACCAGTAAATGGTCTAGAGGGTTAGCATATTCATAAATATATATATTTTACTCAATTTAGTGACAGGAGTGCACAATTATCATATTGACAGTTTCCCTCATGATATATTTGCCTTCAGCAATTTATGCTTTCTATAATGAGAAATCTGGCCATTTTATTACATTTGGCACAAAGCACTTAGATAATAGTCAGAGCCTGGAGAACAACACAAGATAAATTACCATTAATGGTATAGCTTTTCCCCACTACACTTGTAAGAACTCAGCTGTGCTACAGCTGTTGCCAACTATTGCTAAAGAAATGAAGCAGTTTTCTCTCTCTCCTCCCAACCTCCATTTATGAGATTTTCTTTTTTACTTTTCAGCAAAAAAATGTGTTGCCTTGTGAAAACCATTAATGTGGAGGTAAAGGCAATCTGTACTACATCACATACTGTTCAAAAATGCATCCTCCCATTCTTTCTTTTGGTCTTCCTCCTTGCCTTTTCTTCTCTGATAGAAATATAAGATTGAAAGCTCCAAAGATGAGAAGGGTCTCAGGAAATTTCTATGATAGTCTCCTTCTCTGCAGCCATTAATTACTATCTGCTACATCTCTGTGCACAACTGTACACTTGAATGACTCTTGTGAAGTTCACGTTTGCTCATAATTAAATATATTCTGAAAAGAAACAGGGTTCAAGTCCCTGTTCTGGCACTGGTATAGCTGTGACATATGTGACATACCAGAATTTAAGCAATCCTTTTGACAAAGAATTCCTATTTCAAACTTACAGAATGTGCTTTCAGGGCTATATTTACAAAGGGATCTAGATTCTCAAACCTGCTCTGACTACATACATATATAATATAAATGCCACCTATCTATTTAAGCCAGGATCTAACCATATATCTACCTAAGTATGAGTCCAAAGTTTAGATCTCAGATCTGCACTAAGTTACTAATTCTAATTTTCCCTCAGAATCTAACATTTTTCACTACTCTTGTTCATCTGAAACATACTGTGTTAGGTAGGTAGTAGAGAGCACCTAAATTCCATCAGGCATTTTTTCACCTATTTAATCTATTCCCTCAAACTCTATTTTTAATTTTCTACAATGAGCAGCCCTCTCAAGAGGTCTATAAAATTTCCTATATTAATACTTAAATGCACTAAATATTACCCATCAGTTATTGTTCAGTTAACCAAGAAGTAAACAATGATTCTAATAACACCTCTCTCTAACATGTACTTCTCCTCATCAGTACAACTCGGATTTTTTGATGGAACAGTTGGTAGTTGGTGTCACTATTCCTAATTTATGAATTGGGAAACAATGAAGTAAGGTTTTGTTGCTAGAAGTCATGTCAGGCTACATTAATAAGTAGATCTCCTGAATCCCTGGTTAATGCACTATTCAGATAAGCTATGAACACAAATGAAACATTAAAGACAGAAGCAATGAGTCAGTTGGTCTTCACAGACTAATAAACAGTCTCTAATTATTCCTCTGTTTCAACAGACAAATCACATAAAAGGATTTACTCTTTTATGCCTAGTGGAAACCTGAGATTTGGGATGCTTTCATTGAGATGAAAAAGAACCAGAGAAAACTCAGCTAATGTAATTTGGTATTCCTTTTGCATCCCATCTGAGACACATAGTGTTCAGGCTTTTATAGGAAAACCAGAGTAAACAGTTGGGCTCAAGGACTGTCTGTATCTCACTTTTATTTCCACCAGACAATTTGGCTTATTCAGTGTCTGAATAGTTATTTATAAGCAGACATGTGTTCACTTGTCCATTCTGCATAGCTTATGTTTGTAAGAGATGCAAAGCAATTAACATGGTGATGAGTCTGAGCCAGTAAGTTCTGGTGAGGGAGGGTGTATTAGCTTAGGGTCAGCACCCTGGTAGCCACATCCAAGCAGCTTTCATTTGCCCCAGAGCAGGACAGAGCAATCTTGTGTCTATCTAGGAAACAGTGGTTTAGACCCAGAACCAACAGCTGACTCCCTCAGCTTCGCACAAAGTTTCTAATTATATTGCAGTCAGCAACAGCTCCTCCAAATTGGTGTTTCCAGACGTTTTGCTGCTGCTGCAAAACACTGAGCATGGGGTACAAATAAACATGTACTAAGTAAACCACACAGAGAGGCAGTCTACAATGCCGGGTCTGTAACCAGTACTTACAAAACTACTTTAAAGGTGGCTTAGGACGTGTATGTGATTTGCAGAGATATTAGATTGCTATAGACATACAAAGGAAGTCTCATTTTGAACATTTATTATCTGGATACAGCATCCAAATGGCTACTTCAATATGTCACTTCAAATTTTGATAAGGTGACCATTTTTGGCTCACTACTTCAAAGAGTAACTGTGCTTCGAAGTGATTTTGAGCTTTTGAACACATCTGTAAAACATCCATTACAGCCATTTCCAGGACACATATGAGGACAACACTCATAAACTATGCCTTGAAGGCTCAAATCCACCTTTGGACATAAAAACACACCTTTTTCTGAAGTCACTGAGCTTCATATCATCCTCACACTAATAAAAGGAAAATTTTCCACACCATGAGCCTGCTATTACATGCATCTCAAAAGCTCCACCCTCATTATGTGTAATCTAATTTCTGCCCCCTCCAAGAAATTATGTTAGAAAAACTTTCAAGAATTATGTTATAGCACAGAGTTGTCACAGCCAGTCTGTAAAATGTACAGCCTAAATAAGTCTGAAGTGGCACAGCTTTCTAAAATGTCTGCATGTGGATTACATGTACAAAAGTACCACACAGCTATGACCTAAAACAAGGAAGATACATGTCTGAATAGCTCTCAGTGGTAATGGGAAGACAAATGCTGCCTTCAGCTGTTTCCTTTACTTTTCCAAGCAGGCTGCCACTTTACCTGAGTCTGCAGGAGTCCAACAAAGGAAGGAGAGACCTTGACTGACCCTAAGTGTGGCAGATCATCCAGCAGAGAGCATCTCCCACACAAAGAGTGGTAGAGGAGCAATGCTGTTCAATATTTGCCAATAGAAAATGGGCCATAGAGAATTTGCAGCTATGAGAATCGTCCTTCAAATTGTAAAAAGAAAAATTCCAAAGCAGCTGCTGGACAATGGCATCAGCAAAGTGATACTTCTCACTACTCTCTTCATGACATCTTTTTTCCCTTTTGATCTCCCATTGTCCCAATGACACATACACATATTTACACTCTGTTAATGAATTCAATTGACTAAATCCACCAAATTTTGCATATTCAGTAGGGAAAAAACCCCCTGAAGTTGTTTCTGAAAATTAATCAGGATGTCTAGCTAGCCAGCCTCTTTTTCTTCATAAATCATATTTTTTAAATGAGGCTTGGGTCTTAATCTTCACTGGGGCAAAATTGAAATTAAAAAATTATCATGAGGAAGTTTACATGTAAACACTATTGTTAGAGATGTAAACACCGCTACTGAAGAACAGCCAAAACACAAATAGTCAGTTGTCCTGTGTGGTGCCTATACACAGCTTGCCTTGATGCAGGGATTGACTCTACATCTCTCAATGACAGCTACGTACTCTAACCACAAGGCTAACATTTTTTTTTTTCTCCAGTTGGAGCTGCTCCATCTTGTTTAAATAATTAAGCATTCAGTGACCCTTGAAGAGTGTGTTTCCCTGACCCAGTGACTGGGACATTTGCTTGGCAAATTGACCTGTTGATCTAAGAAAGTATTCTGCAAAGATATTTATAGTCAATTTATTCCTATCTAAAAAGGAGAGATTTGGGGTTCTTTACTCATCTGTGTATTAATTCTCTCAATAGTCACCTATCTCTTGATTCAGCACTGGTTGCCATTTTCACAGTGCTGGTAAGTGAGCCATTCTCTACGCAGCACATTTGCAAAGTGTAACAAAAAATGGGCTTAACATATATAATGAAAAAATTGATTTAAAGCTATTACTTCCGAAAATGTTGTTATTATAAGGTTTGGAAAAGGGCTAAAGACGAGTGCGTATATATAGATAGATGCAAAATGCATACTTGGTACACTTATGTGTACTTGCTTGGTGTACACTTATAAAGTCTGAATAAAGAATCTCCATCTCTCAAACATAGCAAAAAACTAATATTGAGGAGTATGTAGACTGCTGTAGCAGAGAAACTTATTAGATATGGAGTGCCTCCATATAGTAGAGGGTCATGAACTTTGTTCTTTGATCTTGTTTTAGGTACAACTGTATTTAATTCCATTCTGAACTTTATTAAGCAGGAATAATATCAGAAACACTGTAAGAATCCCATCTCTGCAGTGACACAAGAAGTTTGCTAGAGGACTGCCAATCTCTTCCTAGCCAAATCAGTGTGTTGAATGCAAAGCAAGTCTGGCCCTTCCAGCAGCTTGCTCTGCCAGCTCTGCTTGAATGTCTCTGTTCAAAGAGCAAAACTGTAAAAAAAAACCCATAGCCCCTTTATGCCATCCTGATGTCTGTTTCCAACATTTTTATCTGGAAATCCATAAAGCAGATTGGGACAGGCACGTAAATACCGCTCCAATTTCCTCACAGGATTTGACAGGTAGCATATTTGTTGGGATGGTCTGAAGCCTTCCCACCTGGGCTCCCTCCAGGCAGCACATGGCCACGTTCTAGGGCTCTTTCTCCAGGACATTTTGAAAGAGAGAAGACTGCCCTGAGAGGACAGTTTAGCCACTTACTTTGGCCCATTTTACTTACTAAAATGGATTCAGTGAAAGAGGCTAAGTAAGTAAAACTGACAGCTGTTGCAGGGCTGGATACAGTTCAGGGACTAGTGTTACTTGTTGCGACAACCCGCATTACTGCCTGGCTGTTGTGGCTTGGTTTCAAGCGCAGCTCCATACCTTTGGGAAGAATCACTGCAGTGACCCCATGCTGGTGGCTCTGGAAAGACCCAGGGGCAGCCTGCCCTTCCTCCTTTCCTGCCTCCAGCCCATACGACCTGCTGAGGGGCAAGGCTGTTGCAGAAGGCCCATGCTGGGAGGAGGAGTTTGCATCATCCCAGCTTTAGTTCTCCCATCAGCCACCCATCTTCTGCCCCCCATGCCACAGTGAGGATAAACCAGAACCTACCATAGAACGTACTGAAACAAAGTTAAAAAGGCAGCCCTAAGCAGTCTATACAAAGACCATGCCTGACAGCCTGGGCAGATTTTATGTACCTGTCCCTATTATTTTTCCCCATGCTGGCTGCTGGCTTATTTTCCTATGCGCAGTTGTTCAGGAAGTGGCACGAGGCTCAAATGATGCAGCGGTTGCCATGGAGAGAAGCTCGAGTTTGCACTTTAGTCATTTTATTTATTTCTGAATGGCAGCATGCTGCAGTATGTAAAATCTGCATGGCTTGCTAGCACACAGGATGCCACAAACCTGGGGCTGTGTTCAAATATAACCTGTCTTTGGAAAAGCACAGTAAAAAGGTGAGCCTCATTTGCAGCTGATTTTATTTCTTATTTGGGGTTGGATTTCCCTGGAGACTCATATCTGAGTTGTCCACTGAAGCAGAATTAACACCTACCTGAGTTAAATGACTTTTTTTTTTAACCCGATACAAAGACACTTGATGACAGTGCTGTAAAATGCAATTTCAATAAGACATTCGAGAGTGAGTGCAACGTGGTCTTTTATTCCTTTTTTTTAATATATATAGCAACTAGGATCATGCAGAATCCTTCCTGCTTCCATGAAAAGGACTTAAACTGCAGAGTAATATTTTTAATTTATTAGCCACTGAAATTTATCCTTCAGCATTACAGTAAATCTTGCCATGCTAAAGTGACACAGAAGAAATGTCACATTCTTATTCGATTCACTATAACTAGTGATGCCAAAGCAGTGTGCAACTGTTAGTTGCAAATCATGTCTTGAATAAAGAATCTCTGTCTGTCATTCACTCCCTACCCTCAAGTTTGAAGGTTTTACAATAGTCATTGCTTGGAACTTAAAATTACAGGAAGATGCAGTCTGTATTTGTGCCACTGTCATTAAACAAAAAGTGTAGAAAGAAAAAGTAATTTTAAGAAAATTCTATTGATTTTGAGTGAGCTGAGGACATGGACATGGAGGCAAGACTTGTTCTGCCTGGATATTATAATTGTTACCTTATATAGAAAACAAACATAGCTTTTCTATATCTATTCCTCCATAAAAATAAGTTATATTATTTATAGAAATATAGTATACTGGGTGTAATTAGAGATCTTAAAATTCTGCTTCTGTCAGACTCAAGGACTGTACATCATCCAGTGTTCTGTGCATTCCCTGCTGCCTGGGGAAACAGACATGCAAACCAGCCAGAGAGGCTCTGCAGGATGAGCACTATGTCTTTCTTCTTACTCACCTCCCATTATATACTGCCAGTTGCTTTGACAGTGCTAGCTATCTTTTAATTGGTTTGGTACGTATTATATAGTTAGTCATATGCATGGATGATTAATTAAGCCAGTTCATACCCATTTTTAAATTCAAATCTAAGGAGCAATATTAAATTTTGTTCTTCTCCACAAGATGAAATAGAGGGATAATCAAAGGATAAAATAAGGATAAATAGATAAAAAATAAGATTAAAGCAAGAATGAAAAGATCCATAGTTATAAAGGGATGGAAATTAATAGATTGGCGACTCTGCATTATGAGAGTTATTTAATGGTCCACACACTTGAACTGCATTACAGAACTAATTTCAAAGTAATATCTTTCATTAGCACAATGTATGTACTTTCATTATATCAAATAAGTAATATCAAGCATTCATTCTCACCTAGGAAGGTCATATGGCCTGTTGTCCTTGCATGGGAGAGCAGGCCAATAATTCAGCACTAGAAAAGTTAACACTGAGTTTTCCAAAAATTTGCATGGGAGTCTTACAGGACTGAAGTAAACATATCACAGAGAAAAGTCCCTGAAATAGTTAGTCAACAAAATGTCAGTTGTAACAATATTTGAGACTGTAAAGGGAAAGAAACCCACTTACTGCATATAAATGATTTGTCATACTGTGTGTCACTTGGTGTGACCTAGATTTTAGAGATTAGATATGGCATTCAGGCAACTTTAAATATGGACATTGGTAAAATCAGCTGCTAAGAGAGGTCTAAAATCCAGTGTCCTCTACTTTTCACTGGTAGTTTCTCTGTTGGTCAGAAAATTCCCCTTATGGTAACACGGCAAGGTTTTTGAAATGTTACACTGCTATAAACAAGGCTTCTGAATCCTTCCTAAGCTCTACCACCATCTACAAATCATAGATCAGGCAGATTTCTGTTTGAATTTCCACAAGGGTCTGATTTTTCAGTGACACTCATGATAACACACTTTGACAGCATGGGGTGCAGTGCAAAGACCTTCCATCCCACTGGCCAGAATCCTAACTCTGAGCAGCTGGGAGCTGCATCACATGCTCTTCCCATTCCCACTCCGAATTCCCCAACACATGCCTCCAGCTCTGGAGGCAGGCACAGAGAACAGGAAGGTGGCACCCACCAACTGTGGAGCAGACTTGCAGATCTCCTGCCAGGGACTGGCATTGGAGACCCTGTCCTACACTTAGTGGCATGCAGAATGTTGATGGTAAAAACCACCACCCATGAAACACCCCTGGCTTCAGTTTTCATTATTTACTTTAACCTTTCAGGAGCAGATCCTAACATTTGATTTCTCTCTGCTATGCCTACAGAGCCCAGCAGTGTGTGTGACCAGCTGCAAAACGCAGTCAGCTGGTTGAAACTGCAAACAGGAGATTTCTAGGCTTCCCCTGTACAAGCTGACATGTAAGGTGACATGGCAGCTTAAAAAATCATCAGTACACTTGAACAGATTTTATCCATTATACCCGGCTGGCATCCTCCCAGACTTTTAGAAATAGACTGTCTTGCTGAAATCTGTGCTGTTACAGATCAGCTACTTGAAAAGGGTTAAATACATCAGCCATTCTATACAAGAAATGAACAGGAGTGAAAAATGCAACTCCTTAGAGACCAGCCTATCCTTTGGGCAAAACACTCATATCAGTCATTAAGGAAAACAGGGTCTGCTTCTTAGAGCATGACAGAAGGAAAAAAATCCCAAACTCCAGCTAATATATATTTGCCAAACAAATCCAAGTGAGTTCTTTGACAGGGTGACCAAGGAAATAGATGATAGAAAGGTGATGAAAGCAATCTGTCTTTATCTCATCCAGGCATTTGGTAAACTGTCAGATCAAAAACGGGTGGGAAAATTATAAGACAGGAACAAGTACTATGTTGACATCAATTAAAAGCTGTCTGTCATCCCAAACCAGAAAATGTTAAGTTGTTAAGTAGCTAGTTAAAAGGTGGAGAGGCAGAGGTCTTGACACTGGCATGTCCCAACATCTGGGTTCATCCTGAGATTCTTTTACTATATTTTATGTATGATTTCTCAGGATTTATTTCAAATGAATAAAATAAAACATATGAAGGAGGAGGAGGAGGAGGATCTGTCCCTTTTATGATTGCTGCTGCAATTCAGAAAATACCTAGATTCCACATATGTATTTATTTCTCCATGGCTTTTAATTTATTAGCATTATACTTCTTACAAAGTGAATAGAAAATGTCAGCAAAAAATAAAAACCAGGTGATTGAAAATTATTTTTATGACTTGAGATCAGGGCCATTCTGTATATGCTGCACAAAACACTGGGAAAAACAGTAAACTCTCTTTCACAGAAGTAAATTGAAAACCCACGCATTGATCTTACTAAAACACAGACTCTATTCTAGGTCCCTACTCAAAGGCATGCCAAACTAAAGCCTAGGTAGTGGGGAACTTCTGGCATTTCTGGAGAAACAGCTGTTTCAAAGTGCAACACAAAAGAAAATAAAAAAAATTGAGGACAAACTTGAGGTTTGTTTCAGCCTGAAACAGAAAGGAATTAAGTAAAGAAGAATGAGACTCTGTTGAGATTCTAACTAAATGAGATGCTTCTGCAAAATTTCTTTCACTTCTCTCTCTTTGTATATGATTCTCCATTTAACTCTGAGCAATTGAAACTTTTCAGTTTTAAGAGATATTCATAATTCAGGATCAGATCTTGTATGATCTATCAGTTTTTTAATACCATATCTTCAATTTACATTCAGACTTCAAGAAAATGGGGAATTTGAAAAGATTAAAGCATTTGTGATAGTCTAAAGCAAAGAACTGCACTGCCTAAAACAAATATTCATTTTTTCCTATCTCATTATTAATAATACATGTATAAAGCATATTAAGAACTACAAAACACAAATATGTCACACTTCTTTCTCTACTGCAGTATTGAAAGTACCTGATAGCTCATGAATAACAACTTCAAAAGCTTGTGAGAATACACTTCCCACTACCTCAGCAAGACAAAGAGCTTTAATCTCAAGATGATACATTTACAGAGGTATTACTTAAACATAAAAGTTTAATCAATATCCTTAAAGACTCATGTGCAATGTAGTTTTTTAATATACCTCTGTACAACAGAAAAGACATTAGACATGAAAGTTATATATTTCCTGTTCCTGATAAAGAAATTTTCAAATTGGGCCTAGTTCAATATACAGAAGCCGTTAGACTAAGAAAAATGTGATTTTTTTCCCTTCCCTTGGAATATGGAATGGTTCTGTACCAGTGTCACGTGGAGCTACTGCAATCTAAACATATTATCAGCAGCAAGAGAAATGCTATTTCTGTTTAAAAACAAAAGGAATAGCTGCAACAACTCTCCCATAGTAAAACAGTAAAACACTGTATCAGTAAAACACTAGCAGGTTTGGACAGGTAATGGTACCTATTCCATTCCTTGGGTGTTCTGCACTACTGTGGTTCAGCATGCCTTTTCTGACTGGCAGAGGGGAGGAAGGATAGAGGCAGCTCCTTCTCATGGCCATAGAGTGCCCTCGTTATCAGCTCATGACAGTCCTCACTGTTCGAGTGAGACAGTCCTCACTGCTGCATGTACATGATTCTACGTTCCCTCAACATCTAACAGCAGAGTTAAGAGATTACTCTTTTGACTTTCCACCTGGGTGCTTCACCTTCCTGTACAAAGAATACTAGGAGTCCCATTGCTAATGGAAAGCTTTACAAAGACAATGAAAAGTAAAAAAATAAGGAAAAAAGCCCAGGCAAATATTAGACCTGATGAAAACTTCCAGGTACTTTTATTTAAATAACGTGCATCTGTTTTACAAAATGGTGGCTAAATCATTTTAATATCAGGGCTTTTAAAATATTTTAAATATGGGACTCAAAACTTCCAGTACCATGTCTAATCCCATATTACTTGAAAAGCTTCAAATTTCTTGGTGAATGCATACAAGAATACATTTTTTTTTTACAGTGCAGGTAACAAGGTTTTTAAAGATTCTTTATGAGAGATCATCACAAAAGACTGAAATTTGCTGTGAGCAAGTTTCCAGTTCCATAGGAAAAGGAAAAGTCATTTCCCAAAAACAGTTAAATTAATCACAATATTGGTTTTGAATGTGTTTCACCACACATCATCGTTGTGTGCATGTATTTATATTTCTTTGGTGTTTTTCATTATAATATCTCAATACTAATACAACATCTACTCTGCACTGGGTGGATGTTTCAGAATAAGGCTCTAAATCTACTGTGATACTTTTTGTAATGCATATTTTAAATATTCCATACGCTTCCAAAATTCTTTTGAGTATCTTGCTTCGCATCCTGGACTAAAACTTTACTGCCTCACTCCTATCTGAATTCTCTATGTGATGAGTAGTATCATAAACATTCGTAGTGATCTCTTGTAAATTTAATAAAATGTTGCAGTTTAAGGTTTAAACTACAGTTATTCATACTTACGATGCTTCCTTAACACTCTTTGCTGGTGTTCTCACCAGTGCCTCCATAACACAAGTGCATTTATTTAACATCAACTTGGGAGTTCACTAAGTCTCATATAAAACATAGAAACATTGATGGGACTATTTTCATTCATTTCAGCTTTCTTGGGATGAGACCTGTAGGAATATAGCCATATAATAATGCTGCTTCTAGAAATATAATTTACCAGCCCATCTGGAACAGAACTCAAATGCAGAATAAGATAATATCTGTATCTGAAATATCCAATTCCAAAGACTCTTTGAACTGAAGTGGAAACAGCTGCATAGACAGAAACATCTTAATATCCTGACTAAATACTAATCGTGTACTGGAGACATACTTTTTTCATCAAGAGTAACACAAATGCAATGCATTAATATTCATTATTATCACATGAATTATTAGTATAATTATTGTCCACTCATAAATCCATGGGCATGGGTTTCAATAGGTGGACTACCCATTCCTATGATGAATCCAAAACCAGCTGGAGAGCCAGTTTTGCAGTGTTGTTATCACTGATGAAAAAGTTTGGCCAGTGGCTGGATACTAGTGGCATCTCCACACCTTAAAACTGGGGTCAGTTATTTAACACCTTCATTACTTTCTGGGGGAGGTGACAGTCCCCTGTCAGCAGCATCAGTTTAGGGGAAAGGGCAGTACAACGCCTATTATTACTGCTCTTCACAAGAACCTGACAGAGAAACAGGCTGACAATAAAATTGTGGTGTCCAAAGATAAATGCCAAGTCCTGCATCTGGCGTGTAATAGCCTCTTGCCTCACCTGAGGCTGGTGGTCAACTGATTCCAAGGCAGCTTTGCAGAAAAGGACTTGGAATTCTGGTGGAGAGAGTTGAATATGACTTAAGGGGCACCCTTGAAGCCTTTCAAATGTTGGACCAGGTTTTCTAGAAAGGCTGCAGATATCTCTATCCTTGACTCTACAAGGCCCTGAGAAACTCCAGGTTGGCATTGCTTTGATGGCAACCTGGACCAGATGTTATGCAGAGCTCCCTTACAATTTGTATTATTTTGTTATTCTAGATTTTAACAACCTGCTCATAAAAATATGGAATACTATGCATTTACAGTGATTGGAAAAGTATTAGCTCTGTTGCATACTACATCAACCTGTCTCCATCTTTTATGAGCGAATAGAGTCGTACTTGAGTATTCTTGTGTAGCATCACATCCTGTTCAATTTTCACTTCATAAAATTAAGACAGCATATTTGTCATTCTTAAAACAAGAAATAATTTTGCAAGTCTGACACTGCAACAATGAAAGTACAGCATACTCATAAGGCAGATATTTTCTAGCTAAAAAGAAAGCATGCTAGCATCTGTTTTGTATGATTTAGTGACTACCTTCTGCATAGACATAGCACACCATTAGTAGCATATGCTCTTTGCTCAGTATGTTTAATAAATAGATTGCCTTCTGTTCATTTGATAATATATATTTACTTGCCTCAAAAATGACTTTGTATACCCTAAGAAAATAAAACCTCATAGAATGGGACTTATAAAACGGGACGATAAAAGGACTTACAAAAAGGGATGACAAAACGGCATTTTTTGACATTACCATGCAATTAAGGGGCACATCCCTGAATGCACACAGCTACTTGGAAAATGAAACTTTACTGTACCTCTTTCCACTGCTAATTGACCTCTTTTCCAGTGTACCTATCCATGACACTCTGCTTACAATGTTCTTCTTAAACCCCTTTTTACTATCCCATGGATTTTTTTACTTCCAGACTAAATGTGTTGCTATGCTTTAGTTAACCTGAAGCCTTTGAAGAGAAATTAAAGACTCTACTATGTTGTGTCTTGGAGGCAGTAAAGTTCTTTGCTATGAAGATGTAATGTGTGCTTGTGTCACATCACCTGTATAAATATCAAGCTTTTTCTCTGCTGATTGTTGAAATTTTCCATCTCCACATAGGTTTCCTCCTGTGTGTCACTATGTTCTGGGTATCATCTCTCCTGCACTTCCTGTGGTTTCCCTTTACTTTGCATCCTTCTTACAACAGAAAATGACAAATGAACGTAAGCTATTATATGACACAAAGAATGTGGCTTCATCTTGTCTTTGGTTTTATTCATATTGCTGTAGTTTTACCATAACTCATTCTAATTGTCCCTCATGCAATAAAATTATGTTTATTTTAAAAGAGAGGGAGTGTCAGTACCTTCTAGGAAATGATGACCTTTAAAATACCAGTATGTACTGATTCAGTACAGTAACACCATCAGCAATTGAATTTCAGGCAATACCTGTATCCAGATAAAACCAGTAAAAATAAACATCATCTCTTCTTCTAAGTGACAGGATTGAAAACAGCCACTCTAAAGTGCTGCAACTGAAGCTCTCTACTATTGAGCTGAAGCTCTTAATTCTCTGAACTCTCCTACTTTGGATGACAGTTTTTCTTTAGTAAAACTCAATATTAAAAATTCAAAAATGTGAACTTTAATTCAGCTGCAGTGGTGCTTTTCCTTGGTTCTGAGAAAATATAGTGTCTCTGCTGAGAAACAAAGTATCAACTGAGATTAAATTTCACACAATCCTATTGATAACCATCCTTCCTGATAAACCTCACTTCAATTAGATTTCAAAGCCACAACAGCAAAAAAGTGATGGCTCTGGACATTCGAAATAGGATGTATTTCATTGGACAGATTTTGCAAGTTGATGGAACATTAGGGGTAGTTTATTGGCGATACAGAGTTCTGAATTTCTCTCTTTGCAGAGTTAATTTTTGCCACACCAGTCATTCAAATGCATCTCATTCACCTGCTGGTAGTCCGTAAGACAACACAATTTTATTGAGACTATAGCTGTCCCCTCTGAGCACATGTCCAAATTCTGAGGCACATAAATACTCCAAAGACAAAAATAACACATTTGAACATTTAGTTTCTATGGAGACAAAACTAAAATATCTAATGGGAGTTTATATTCAGCCTGATGCCTTACAGGTTAGAAGCACTTCATTAAGCCTTAGAGACAGATATTATTCCATAAATAAATACATAAAATAATAAAGGAGAACCACCCAAAATCCCAAATCCTGTGCTTCTAATATGCACTTGTGTATTCTAGTTGTGTAAGAACAGCTGCTGGCAACCAGTTCCTGGTTTTGTACTCCCACGCTACATTACAGCCTTACTGATAGACTCAAGATATAGTTTGTGTCATTTTCAATAGAAAAATATTTTTGTTGAAACATGAGAAAACTCAAACGTCAGGACTTTGAGTCTTCTAGTCTTCACTCCAATTGTTTAGAGAATAATAGCTACAGAGTTAACTACTACAGACGCCTGATGCTGCTAGGTCAAAGTAATGAATGTTACATGTCTGACCTTTTAAGCCAGGATCAGCAAAAAAAGGCCTGAAAAGCACAACATCATGATTAGAGCTGTAGAAGTACTCATGAGACTTCTTTCAGGCAGTTGGATACAGAGCTCACTTTTAAAAGTGCATTTTAAGTGGCACTCTAGTCAGTCTTAAAGATAATATTTGAAGAGGTGTTGTTCACGATTATCATCTGCTTTAATGCTGTTTTCTGAATCATGTGTTTCTGCAAGCCTTATTAGTTAGCCTAATGTCTCAGTCAGCCCTTTCTTCTCACAAACTGCAGGTAAAATACAACATGAGATTATCAGTACCGAGGGTTTCTGTAAAGAGTTTTGCCAGGCTTTGATGGTTATGCCTGAGCCAGCTTCCACGTGATAACCATGTAAGCTGTCATTAGCACAGCACTGGGCTTCAGCTCAGTTCCCAGCAGGGCTTTTCTAGCTCTGAACTGTATCACATTAAATATGGCTGCAAGGTTTTTTGGCTTGAAATTTGCTCACAAATGACCAGCTCAGAGCCTGAGCAAAACGACTATATGTCTAAATATAGACATCTAGAAGAACTATGAATTAAAGTGTGGAAGCCAGACTTGGCCACCTTAAGTTGATCTAACTTACTTGATTTTCATACTATTAAGCCCGTTTATCCACCTGAGGATCTGCCAAACGTTTTGTGTTAAAAAGGACCGGCTAAAATTTATTATGCAAAAAGCTATAAAAAGCAAAGAAGAGCAGTGTAAAGCTGGGTTCAGCGGACAGAAGTTCTGCTGCCTGCTGAGCTGACTAACCCCAGTGCAGAGACAGGTGAGAGCAACACCGGGAGTGTTCCCAATCGGAGGCTGGCAGCGGCGAGGTCCCTGTCCCTGTCCCTGTCCCTGTCCCTGTCCCTGTCCCTGCCCCGGGCAGGTGTGTGTCTGTGCACTTCCTGCTCTCCTGGCTCTCGGCAGCTTGGAGCCAGCACAGCTGCTCCCCCTGAGCCCCCTCGCAGTTGCGTCTCCCCTGCCTGCTATCAACACCGTGCTCAATTCTGCCTCTTTTACTGGCAACGAGTGCCCGTAACAACACCTCAAACACTAGATTCTCACTTACTACGTCCTGCATTTTTCCACCTGAAGGTTTGTTATGCTGCAGACATACCCAAGCAAGTTCTGTACAGACTGACCCCTATCTTTACATGTTTATTTGCTTACCCATGGCACTGTGTTACAAAGATTTACCACTCAAATAAATATTAATTTAGGGATCTCCCATCTCCATTTCACACAGCATCATTAATATTAGTTGTCTGTAACTGCCATTTCACTACATATTCTTATTTATATATGCCTTTTTTGTACTTTTGGCATAGAATTTTAAGACCTGACTTGTGCAATCAGGTTGTCCACTGGTTTTGCAGTTTGCTACTAATTCTGAACTCAAGGCCCGATTTAAAAGGGAATAAGAATTACTAGAGATAATTTGAGAAAATCAGAAAATTAGTAGGGAAATGCACGATAGTGACTCCACTTAGGCAGAAGCCAGCCGTGACACTGGAGCTGGCAGAAGCCAAGTGCCCAGATGGCACATGGGTATTAGCTGAGCAATGCTCACACAGTTGCAGGGTAGCAACAATATTGCCACTGTGTGGGCTGTTATGTGGGGTGAAAAGTCAGACAATGAACACAATCCATGGGGAATGGGATTCAGCATTTCCATTTGCCTAAATAGGAACTCAGTTTGTGTGTGTTATCATGTCCATCAGTTATCCTGATTAATTAAAACTTGCCTGTGTACTTGATACCTTATCAATTATTATGAAGAGTAGCTGATGGGAAAAACATTTTACTTACCATTCACTAAAAACCCAAAAGGAGATTTATATTACTCAGCTAGAATTCTACCAAAATACTTCCAAGTACTTCAGAAGCCCAAACATATCTTGCGTGTTTATTTGGCTCAACAGGAGCAAAACTCAACTGCCTAAATGAATCTTGGCAAACACTGTTGAGTCCATATACAGCCAATGTGGAGATGAAGTGCTATTAGGTGAATAGGCTGCTATTCATCTAATCTTAAAACAGACATCTTACATAGGTCAGATTAATCTTATCCTGAAAGTACTTTCTTCTCTCCATTTACTGTAGAGTCTCAGGTAACTAGCTGTAACAGAGACACCTAGAGTGTAAACATTTAGAGTCAGGTGGAATGAATGTCACCTCTGAAATTCAAATGTAGAGTCAGATACTTAATGTACAAATAAATCATGTCAAGGATTCCACAGTGAATTTCCTTAAAAGGAAAAACACAATGAACCAGGCAATTCTCATTAAAACCCAGCTGATTTTTTTCCTCTTGAGTAAAACCCAAAGAATAAATCTTTTTCGTTTCAAATGTCCTTGTTCTCGATCTCCAGTGCAGAAAAAGAGTTGGCCTGAACAGTTAGGCTAACATGAGAGACAGACATACTAGTTACTACTTGGAAGCAGAGGTCTTTCCTGTTGTCTCCTCTTCAAAACAAGTTTTTCTGTGAGGCCCAAATTTGGTAGCTGATGGCATACCCTCCCACACTCGTCTGTGGCACACTGCAAAGAAATACCCACAGCCCCTGCCATCCCCAATCCTCTGCATTTCCTGCAACTGAACCTTGTCAGTTTTAACTCTGTTTATTTTGCCCCAACTGAAGATGAATAGCTGTCTAGGACAATTTAGCAAGACTTAAAATTATCTTTTAGGAATAAAAGCAATGAAACTGCAAAGCAAAACAAGTAGGACAACCAAATTCTAGAAGGTAGCTACTAACAGTATTTTTTACTACCTGTGTAAACTATTTCTTACCCCAAACCCCTCCAGGAGATGACTCATACATGTAGGGACACTAACACACAGGGAAGCCTTATACCACAATGCCTAATGAGTCTGTGAACCCAGCACTGACTCACTGTCTGACATGTACCCCTGCACACCCCTGAGAGCTGGCCCCCAGCTCACCCAGAGCAGAAGGTGCTCAGTGTGGGCTGAGCTGCCCATATTGCTGAGTAACTCGAAGCGTGGAGGGCAGGGCACAAAAGGAGAAGGCCACTGCCCTCTCCTTTCTCACACCCACACGGGTGCAGGTTGTGGAGAGGCTCATGTTCAGAACTGCAAACTCAGAAGTGACAGCTTCCAGCATCCACTGCTGCAGGCTGTACTTCTCTACTGCCTAACTTATGGAAATCAGCTTCCAGAGCTGACCTGCTTGCTCTAAGGGAGGCCCTGTGAAGTCAGGGCCCCAGCTATGCTCCTACTTACTTTCATGCCAAAGTCTGGTAATGAAAACTCAGGCAAATCAGCAGTGCAGTTTTTAGGGATTTTGAACTTAGTATCAGGGTTTGAGAAGAGTATGAGTTGCATTAACAATCCAGAAGAAAGGTGTACTAAATCTGGTCCAGAGTGTCTATAGATTTATAATACTTTAATTTTTATACTTTTTAGAAATATTACGAATATAAAGACTACTTTGAAAAGAGTTTAAGACAGTGATAGTTTATACTTTTATCTTGTCTTAACATGGCTGAAACCTTATATAGCATTCTTTGCATATCTAGCACTGCTGGGAAAATAGGTTAGACTTCAGCTATGTAAATACGAAAAATATCTCAAACACACAAAACACCTCTATTTCACAAAAAAATAATTTGCTGTACTGTGCAAATTGGCTAAGATTTTGGTATCCACTTGAGAAAGATTTTGTTCACAAAATGTGCTTTTGTCTCAATAAATAAAAAAGATGCCTTCAAAGACATAAAAAACTTGAAACATTCATATCATCATATGCCTAATTTTTATTGCAGACATGTCCCTTACTGCGTAATGAATGTGTTGGAGAGGTTTGTAAAAGGTCATGCAAACTGTAGGCAATATTTTAAAGACTAAGCACTAAAATAGAGAGAAAGAGGTCAAGAAAGCAGAAAGCTATGATCTTAAATAGCAAAATAAGAACACACTACATAACATTTTGAGTTTATGAGGAGTGAATAGTATAATATTTATTCAGACCATGAAGTTCACTAATATCATTAAAATGCGTGACCATCAACAAACAGCTATAATCCATCTTGACAGAAGTTAGTGCATCAAGCAAATCGTGACTTGGGAGTCCTGTCACTTTCTTAATTGGAACAGTAACTGGGTTTGAAAGAGTGAAATGTATTCCTCATCTTAAATTATACCAACAGGTAAAATCAGAAAAGAGCAGAAAAATCAGACAGAGCAGAAAGTTTGCAGAGATGACTGGAAAATAAATGCAGTTGAAGACAAGTTCCTGGTGACAAAACTTATTTAATTGAAAGGAATCAGATCATGCAAGGGAAGTTGTTTGTGAGACCAGGCAGGAAGGGCTGTAAAGCTTTAATTTTAAAAATAAGTCAGAATATTTTGAGCTAGGACTTTAATATCTCTAGAAAGCTCCATAGATATTAGAGAGTGAGGGTGAATAGGGTCACCCTCAGGGTGCAGGGGAGGGAAATGGCAGAGCAGTGTTCCCTTTTCTCACTCAGTGTAAAGTGTCGTGGCTCAATTATCTTCAAAGGCATTACAATAATGCATACCAGGAGGAACTGCCCCCCAGTTCTGTGCAGGCCCTAACAGGGAACACTTGGCTATCTGATGGCTACAGAAGAAACAAGTGCAATAGTCAGACTGAGATAATATCGCTGTACCAGTGCAGACTGTTGCTCAGGATTATATCTGTATGGGCTCTATTTACATGTTGTGATGGTTTCGGCAGAGGTAGAGTTAATTTTTTTCACAGCAGCTGATATGGGGCTGTGTTTTGGATTTTGGCTGTAAACAGAGCTGATAACACGGGGTGTTTTTATTATTGCTGAGCAGTGCTCACACAGAGCCAAGGTCTTTTCTGCTCCTCGTCTCACCCCACCCCATCAGCAAGGTGGGTATGGGTGCACAAGGAGTCTGGAGGGGACACAGCTGGAACAGCTGATCCCAAATGACCCAAGGGATATCCCACATCATATGGTGTCATGCTCAGCACATGAAGCTGGGGGAAGAAGAAGGAAGGTGGGGACATTCAGAGTGACACCTTTTGTCTTCACAGGTCACCATTACATGGGATGGAGACCTACTTTCTTGGGGCAGCTGAATGAAGTGGTGGATGAATTCTTTGCTTTGCTTGCATGTGCAGCTTTTGCTTTACTTATTAACCTGTCTTTATCTCAAGCCATGAGTTTTCTACCCTTTCAATTCTCCCCCCTTGGAGGGGAGTGAGTTGCTGTGCTGGCAGGGGTTAAACCAAAACATTGTGTAAATGAAATGGGCCTGGGCCATCACACAGGCCTTGAGGCTAGCTGACACTATACAGCTCATTTGTACCACTGAAATCCTTCATCCCCTCTTCCACTTCCACAAATAAGATGCCTGCATCCAAACTGTTCTTTGTGAAAGATGCATTGCCAACCTAAGTCCTTGAAACACACCCAAGCATACACACAAGGAGTGCACTGGCACTTAACTATGCGGATGGCCACATGCCAGCGAGGGAACTCAGACTGCAGCCCACATCAGTGTACTGCGGCAGATGCAGTCACAGGCACTGGCAGTATGGTTCACTGAATTGGTACAGCTGGGACGCAGACCAGATGTAAAAAAAAAGGGATGACCTGCTCCTACAATAGATGAGGCTGGATAATTACAAACATGCAGGAAAGGAAGGTTTGATCAAAGAAAAGCAAGAGGAAAAACAGTTTTTATTAGTACTTATATTTCCCTCTGTTACTGTGACAAAGATCTCCGCAATGACCCACCAGATGCTTGAAGGCGCACTGTGCTGGTCTTGTGTTAGTTGATGCCTTGCTTGCCCAAGGAATGTACTTGCTCTGAAGATTCTGCAGAATCTCCATATTCCTAGAGAATTGCTCTCATCTTGTAATATTCAACTACCTTACTAGGATCCCATGCTTAACATAAACACAGTGTTCCAGGGAAAATATCTTTTGTTTGGCTTGTTTCTGGTCTCTTGCAGATAGATAGTTCTCTGTTTATTTAGCAACTACATAATTTGATAAAATAATGGGGGAAATATGAGTTTCAAATTCCGGTCTGTGATTTCAAGACAAATATAACACTTTTCTATTAAGTAAGAAAGAAACAGTTACAGTGGGTGCATCTTACATGATGTGGAAAGTGTTACTAGAACGCAAGTAATTCTCTGCAGGAAGAAAACAAATTTTTGGCTAGATTCAGTGAGATGTTTTATAAGATGTAACAGGAAATGAGGCTTTGGATAAAGCTCGTGAGGGCTTGGGCTTCATTTCCGAAGTCTATCTTATTATTGATTTTTTTTTTGCTGCATCTCAACTTAGAACAAAAAAATGATATAAAACTTTCAATGATACTGAAAGAAGGGAGGTGGAGTCTTAATTGCAACATGCAGAATAAACAATATTTGCTTAGAATGATTTGCATTCTTCTGTAACTATGTGTATTTAAAGCACCGATAATAGATATATAAATCAGATTTAAAGGCTGATAACTTCCTGGTTACTTTGCAATTCAAAAATTGCCCAGTTAACTATGATGAAAGATATTTCTATGGAATGGTGTGTTATTTCAGCATTTGCTCTTGGGGATTACTGCCCAATATTATCATTAAAGTAAAGCAAAAATCTGATGGTGGATGAACTATAAACACTGCTTTTTAGAGTAAAATGTCATAAGTATTGTAGCTCAAGTGCTTACATAAAAATTCGTGAGCTACCATTTCCATAGCAACAGGCAACATAATTTAGCTAAGATAGCTGCTTTCCATTCTAGAGACTTGATTGTCATTGCAGTTTACAAAATACAAAAGTACGTCTTCTAAGACTCTAATACAGTAAACAGACAAAATGTTGGAAATGCTGAGGAAGGCATAGGTTTTATTGCAGGTGCAGGACAATAAAATGCTTCTTTCTCTTCTCACCTGCAGTTCATGGGATTCTCCACCATCCTCAACTCACCACATACTAATATAGTTCTCCTTGCAATGCAGGAGATCCAGTGAAAGGCGTCTGAAGCTGGCCTGTCTCTTATGTTAGTCTGATTCTTTCTGGAATGTGCAGAAGCAGCTTCTTCGCTGGCCAATTCCTTCTTTCTCTCCCTCCTCCTCTCAGTTACCAAAATAAAATTCACTTCAGTGCAGAGAGTCAGCACAACATATCTGGGGCACCTGTTAAGTCTCATATTGAGCCTACACACAGTTGCTAATTTAACACACTGCTGACACACTCCCATAGTCGTAAGTCTTTTGCTTCCCCAGTGGTTCCGTGAATCTTGTTCTTAATCTGAATCACCTTAAAATGCTTTTTAAAAACATCTGGCTCCACATTTTTAAATTAAAAAAGAAAAGATCTGGGAAAAAAATTAAAAATAGGAACTTAAAAACACAGCAGAACTAATACTCTCACTAAACGTACTCTGAAATTTCACACTTGAGTAGCTGTGGTCTAAATGGAAAGATCACGGGGAGCACCATCAATTTCTACCATCTGGAAGTAGAGGATTGCAGCCTTGCAAAGAATAATGTCCTATACTATTTTCTCAGGGAGGCTGGAAGAATTCCTTTTGAAGGAGAAATCTGATTGATGTCAGCAAGTGAATCACCACCTGTCCATGGGAAATGGATGCTTTTGAAAGCAAGCTGTATTGGACACTTCTTTTGATAGACTCTGTAATGAAGTGATGGCTCTGTCTCTGAAGTTCTCCTGAGCTGAGCCCCTGGCAGGGACCCTAAGGCACTCACCTCCTCACAGATTTGCCTTACTATCAAAATATGCCGAAGATAAAAACACTAGGTTTTTAACTTCACTACTGAGAATTAATTATACATGATATTAGGACACAGATAACTTATCTGACTTCTAAGTTATTTTCTCTTTTTGGCAAGCTGAACAGTGCACCAAAGACAGAAACTGACACAGGTAGCTGGAAAAGGAGCTGTGATGCTGGAGCTTGTCCACTTTGGATAGGTTACATGATTATCTGTCAGGAGCAATTCAGGGATCAAGACTGAGATGTAATTTATGTAATTTTACTTATGAACTTCACCTAAAAAAACATATAAAATGTAAACATGGCAGTTAGCTTCCTTTTTTCCAGCTACAATGCGATGCATGACTTCTTACAGCCAAAGATCCTGACACAAAGGAGTAATCCTCTACTTCTACATCCCTCCAAACAAATATGCACAACCTATCTAAATGATATGACTACCATTTCATTCACACAAAATAAGTACATATGATCTAGCACTTTGATGAAGGCTTAAGTGTTCAGCCGATGTAAAAAGAAAGCAGTATTACACCTACCAGAGTAATTATTACAAGGGTATTTTTATCCTGCAGTTGAACATACGCAATAAATGAGCATTTGATTATGCTACTGAAATAGTGCATGAGCCTTTATTATCCTACAGGACAAATTCTGCAATCCCCTCTGACAGACTTGTAATCACAGCAATGACCAGTTTTTGACCTGTGAGGCAGGTTGAGTATCCCTGCCAAACAAGAATAGTAACTATTCTGTTCCTGAAAAATTGATTGTGTTAACCACCAGAACTGTAAAAAGCCATCTCCATATTAATTAACAGTGCCTAGTCGTGCATTTAAATCAAACACACATACACAAGTCAGTGATCTTGAAGGTAAGCCATACACTACCACCTCCAAAATTTATGATTACAGGAATGACAGCCATATTTATTCAGAGGTAGAGACAACCAAAGGAAACACCAGCTCCTATCATCTCTGATCATTATGATCACTTCCTTTGCTGAAATCTGGATCAGGAAACAGTTCTAGAGCTATGTCAAAAATAAAATTTGAATTCTATCATCAAGTTTACTTTGAAGTAGTAAAGACTGCCTATGGCATTTTAGCTTTAAGAGTGCCATTTAATATTTTCATAAGAATATGTTTATATAGCAGCATGATTTATTCTTGTTAAAAATCTTGTAATATCAAAGAAATACCTGACTCGTGATCTATGCCATACATAAAACTTCTGGGCAGAGTCTGTTGGTTTACAGAAAATAATCTGGACATCTATTCTCCTTGGATAGCTTTTGTAATTCACAGCTCCAGCTGCTCATTTCAACAAAAGCAAAAGTTTTAAGGTCTGAAATAAATATATATTTGAAAACTATAAATTAAAAAAAACTTTCAAGGTGATGTAATTTTAGGGAAAATAATATTTGATAAAATAATACTTATAAAAATTAGAAATAAAATATAAACATTTTTTAAAAACCCCATCTTTTTTGCATACAGCAAACAACTAAAATTCATTAGAAAGTGCTGCTGGACCACTTAACTGGCCACTGAGGATAATAATGTTCATGATTTATATTGTGTCCTCTAAAATACATAAATTTATATATATATATTAGAAGAATACATACTAATATGAACCACTTATTTTTAAAAATATTCTAAGTACAACTTTCAGCTGCTACAAGCTGGCCTAAACATGTAGCTAAGGAGTAACATTGGACTGTACATAACCACGGTAAATACAAACCTCATCAATGCAGTATATTTCATACTTGTCTATTTAAGAAGCAACTACCTTATGAATTAAAAGCATTTTCTATATTTAGCGGTGAATACAATCTACATTTAATCCACACCATCAAAATGAGGAAATTAAAGAAGGCGGGTTTTAAATGAGGAGTCTGAGCTTGCAAGAAGCTGAGTTTTGACTGCCAGCATGGTTGTCCTCTTTTAAAGTCAAAAATTAAATTATCCTCCTTAAGGATTTGCCTTTGGCTCTAATTCCAATCTGATATCTTTCTTCACATGAGTTCTTGTGGACTACAGAATTAGTTTAAAACATCTGAATATACTTCTTTTTGGAGACTTTAACATTTCAGAGTCTTCCTTTGACCTGTTTCTCTTTAAGTTATGAAGTGCTGCAACAATCTACTGCAGCATCACAGTCTAAACACAGAGCTAAGACTAGGAATAGTTGAATGACAGTTTGGAAAAATTGCTGCCTTAATTGAACATTGGGGATAATTTGACAAACCCAATATCATAAATACAGTAGCTCTTCCTGCTCTCAAATAATTATATTTCAGATATTCCTGAAAAGACACGCTTAATTAAAGAAGACTCAAGCCATTTCTTCACACATTTGCAAAACAGAGATATATCATGTAGCTCTGCAGTATCTAGTAGAGTCCAAATACTTTTTTATTTATTTTAGCTTCTTTAAATTCTGTTTGGTGGTAATGAATGAGGTATATAATTACTCTGATTCATCCTGTACCCTTAACATGAAATACCCCAGAGCATTTAAAAACAATAATTAATAAAATATCAAAAAAGAATTAATTAACTTCACATTAAACAAGATCAAGAACTGTGCAGATCCCATTAAGACTTTGTATAACTCATGTTATATAAATGGCTAAGAAATTACTAGTAGTACCTGCTGTACCTCTATATCAACAGCTCTTTATACAGTTCTTGTTAAACAACTATGAATCATAGCAAAGAACCAAAGAAATCAGACCAAGTAGTCCTAAAGAGTGAAATAAACTCATGTGGCAAAGCATCAGTACCATGTCTCTGTGAGACTCCTAATTTCAAAGAAGGAGTATATAGTTCCTTCACTTCTGAAATTGCTGTATTTTCAAGAAAAGTGTATATCCCTTTCATTTTTCCTTCCTGCATGTATTTAGGTGGAAACTAAACAGGTGAAATTGAGGATACAGAAATGAACACTTGAATACAGGAATGAATCACACAACTGTCAAGTTCCTGCATGATTAGGCATTTTCATTTGTTTTCCCATCTTTGTGACTCCACGACTGAGTTGCATTTTAGAGCAAGGACACACCACCATGCTGTGCATGCCCCAGCTCAGCTTCCCCAGAACCCGTCTGTATCCCCACCCCGGGGAAGGTTTGCTCAGTGACGTGCAATCCTCATTGCTCAATCACCCAGAAGAGGCAGGCTCCAGAGCAACCCAGATTGAAAACATATGAGCTATTTTGGACCAGGAGCCTGAAGGAGCTCAGAAACAAAACAAATTTTAAAAATCCAATCAATTGGAAATAATGTTTTAATATCCGCCCCAAGTGCAAATTCCCAGAGCAGACTTTTCATGTGAGTACATAATCCTTGTTTTTTTACCTGCAGGTTCATCTGGAAAACTGGTATTTTGAACAGCAGGACTATGCACAATTACATCCCAATCAAGACTCTAAAGGCAAGAGAGGGTACACACAAACTTTCTCCTCATGGTTCTTACTTGAGACAAAAAAGTCAAGGGGCAAACACAGAACTGGAAGAAACTAACAGAATTAAAAAGGTTGTGAATTTGGATAAAATTTATACTGGATGAATACTAGATAAGTACAATAAATGAAAGATAACTTATTTTTAGTTTGTGATTCTGTCTGTTCAATTTTATGGAAGCTCAAAAGGACTTCAGCTGTGAGTGACCTTTTAGTTTTGTTTTGTTTACTAGCTCATCATACTCCACCCTCTTATGGTTTGATGACTTTCATTTTATGTTTTACTTTTTTTTTTTAAATCAAGCTTGTCTTGAGCCTAAGTTGACAGATCTTACTTTTTTTGAACATTAAAAATAATGTTACTGAAATTCAGCAGAAAGGTTAAAAAAACCCTCCAACTCTTAGCCAGACTCAGTTCACTAGGCAAGCATTTCCCGAGATAAAATCAAGATGATAGTTAGCCAAAACAAGCTGGAAAATAGTATTTTCTCTGAATTTGTTCTTTAAAAATCTGTCATCTCTAATCAAATAACACCGAACTTTGATATTCTGTTATTGATACTCTTGAACTAAATTCCACTCAATGTTATTTGTCTTAAGCCATCCAATCTTCATTAATATTCTACCCAAGCTTACACATACTTTGGGAAAAGACTGAGAAAAAGGATAAAGATGAGACTCTGTGCTTCTGACTCACTGCTGCAGTAACCACAAATAATATGGCTGAGCAGACACTCATACATAAACTTTTATTTCAACCACAATACCCAGTACTGGTGTATAGATTTAAATGCCCATTCAGGTTTTTGACCTAGCAGATCTGTGAGTAGGAAAGCGCACAGTTCAACAGGCCATTAACTAGCTCATGAAATGATGCTCATTATATGGACAAAGTGTTATTTCTTCTGGAAAACGAGCAGGTCTCTGACCAACCACCTTGATCAGATACACCCAGGAATTAGAATGGGTATTTTGAGTTCATATTTGAGACTCTCTTTCTCTAAACACTTCCCACAGGACTGCACACGCCAAATTGCTAACACAGCTAGAGCTATCATTCAAAGACCTGAGAACCCTCATTCCACGTAGCCCTATCTTAGTTTTACTGACAGTGCTGAAGACAACAGTCTTTTCCCTAGACTATTAAGCAACTTTCAGAAATTATAAAAAAAAAAAAAAAAGAAATTGAAGTTGAAATCTAGCATTACATTGTCAACAGCGAAGAAGTCTTTGAAAAAATAATAGCTTTGTCCTTGAGGTACTTCAGAAAACCTCAAGCCTATTTAGATGAATTGCAACAAAACAGCATTCATCATTAACACAATGAGAAAAAGAGTCTGTGGATCTTACTGATGAGTTGGGTCCTTTGGGGTAGTAGTAGGGAAAAGAGAGAACACTACATGCTAAAGCAGAATCAAAAGAAAAATTAACAGAGATGCAGAAGGTGCATTTGGATTACCTACTGTAGATTCCTAACTAGGTGGCACCTAACTAATTTTTATGTGATCCAGAGTAGGAATTCATAGGTGTGCTTCACAGCCTGTGGAAATCATAGCAGACAACTGCTATTAACTACCTTCACCATGGAGCTCCTCTGTGTTAAAGGTACATTCTTAATCTTCTAAGTGAGTTAATACAAGATATTAGTTATAGGGATGCAGTCTGAGGAATGCATTTGAATGGGGCTTTAAAGTCTCTAACATTTTTTTCTCATCCCACTCCTTAGAGACACATCCTGGCTAATTCTCTTTCTTCTTTGGACTAATGCTCACCCAAAACTCAGTGCCCACCCAGGTTTCACCAGACTGAAACAGCTAGATTTCATGTGCTGCCGTAAGAGCATTCCCTTCCACCTCAAATCTCATGTTAGCCACATCAAACTAGGGAAAAATGCTCATTCCTATTCTATCAGTTACCTTCTGGGATTACCACTTGGTTTGCTTGACACAGACAATCACTTTATTCTGAACTGTAGCTAAATCCTTAAAAAGGGAGAAGGAAGATGGAAGTGTTATGTACAAATAAGAAAGTACTTCTATATACAGCATTTACAAAATTCTGCATGAATATACTCTCATAGTTTTTGAAAAACAGGGGTGAGAGTTCCTAGGACAGCTGTTAGAAAACCAGTCTTACAGTGTGAGCCTTAAAGAGTACAATATATCAAATTTACCAGAACAAAAGTTGAAAGGTACCTTGACTACTGTGTACAAATTTTTAGTAGTCATAGGGGTGATAAAATTGTGATAGTCTATGAAAGAGGCCAGGTTTGCAGATGAAGGCAATAAGTTCATCAGGCCAGGTGGCACAGCTTCTGTATACAGAGACCTTTCAACAGGTCACTGCAGTTTTTCATAGACACTTGTTCAGAAAACATACCTGAAAGAGGGGGAATTTTCAGTGTTGCTGACAAAGGCATAGCAAAAGGAAGACTGGCAGCTGAAATTAGACAAATTCAACCTTTCCACAACATTTCAATTTCCTAGCACTATGGGTAATTAAATATTGGAACGGCTTACCAGGGGAGCTGGTGGACTCGCCATTGCTTGGAGCTTTAGGACGAGATTAGATATCATTGTAAAAGAGATGCTTTAATCCAGCTTCTGGAAGTTCTCAACATGCCCATAACACTTGCAGCTCTGCATTAAGACAATGACTATAATCAAATCTCATATTTTAGGGTTTCAGCTGATTAACTGCAAGGGTTATAAAGTATTTCTTTTCCCTTTACATAAAAACCAGACAGATGCTTTTGTGTGGTTTATATTCTGATCTGTCACTGAAGTAGCAGAGATTGGCCAAATCTACAGAAAACATGGGGCAGCTGATGCAGTTGCCAGTGGTGATAGGGAAAGTACTTTCTCTTAGCCTGAAATTCACAAAGCAGTCGTATCCAAATGGGAACTCACATGAATTTGAAGTCATCTAGATGGATGCAAACCACTTCTGCCCTGGAACCTGTGTGATTAGGTCAGTGCAGAAGCAGGTTTGATCTGTCTGCCCTGCTAAGTGTCTGGCAGTAGCATTCACTCAGCATGTTACTGATACTGCTACATGACTTAAGGAAAGCAGTCATTTCATACTCTGCTCATGCAGAGCATTGGCCAAGGGTCAAGTGAAAAACTATTGGATCACTCTACCCTTAGAGGCCTCGTTAATGAATCTTGCTGCATTAGCTCAAAGGGTGTGCTTTTTCCAAGGTGAGCTAAATAGAAATCTCAAATGAGTTTGGTTTGTGTTTGCTCAGTGTGAGATACAAATCACCTGTTAACATACTAAGACCAAATGGAAATATCACATCTAATTAACTAATTGTTGTTGAAGATGCATAAGTAGAAGCTTGATCTCTTCTGACTGCTGAAAGTTAACATACTTTAGCCTAACTAGAATAATCACGTTAACACACAGGTATCAGGATTTACTGTTCTGTGTTTTCCAGCATAACTAGGTACATAAGCATCCCTTTTTGTTTTTAGTTTAGCTACATCTGTAACTATACAATCTGCACTATTTTAGCAGAATAATATAGTGACTTGATTATTAAATGTAAGTAAAGATGAAGGCAAAAGAGAACATTCTGCTACTTTTACCCTTTTATGTGAAAAGAGTATGTCTTAACTCTGTCAAATAAAGCATAAAATGAGAAATGGTTCTTCTAGCGATTTCTGTGAGCTTCACAGTAGCATGTCATATTGTGAGTTTCCAAATAAATATCTATTTAATTAAAGTCCACAGCAGGTTTTTATGCTTACTGGCTACTTATCCTATTCTCCTACATCCCTTTGACAGTTTGTTAGATTCAAAGATATTTCTATCTGTGCTAAATAATGGCCATTTGATGGATTTGTGCACAGCTACACCTGGAACGTAATGCAGGCGTGTAAATCACCTGTCCTGCAATTCAGGACATTTTCCATGCAGAATTGGGATGATTTCTCTTTGCCATAATTCTGAAGCATACTTATCGATACAAGGCTCTGTTGTTAGTATTGGTCATTATGATTACGTTGTCATATTACAAAGTAAGAATGGGACACACCATGACAGCACCATCTAGTAACATAAAATATTCATGCAAAAACAAAAGCAGACTCAACCTTTAAAAAGTAGAGAAAAAAAAAAAAAAAGATACACTGATCCTGCTTATCTCAATGTCTATTTTGGTAACACATGCATATATTTGACAGCAGTTATGAAGATCAAATTTAGAAGATGGCCCTAATTAAGCAGTATGTTATTCCCTTGGTATCCTTTCTCAAACCAAACCAAAATACTCAGAATAAAAGTTTCCTCATCTGAGATGAAAATGACAAAATCTGCACTTACAGTCTTCTGAGTTCTCAAACAGACATCACTTGTTGTGCTGCTGTATTTGAGTACAAATAACTCTGCCAAAATCTGTACCCAGATCTGCTCCACACTGCACACAAATTTCATTATAATGAACTTCTAAACTTTTTAGTTCTATTGTTCTTTTTGGTCTATATCTTACAGCATACCTAATGCCTACAGTGCAGAAATGCTTGGAAAACCTCAAATTAACCTACTGTCCCATAATTTTTTAGGAATGATCTTTAAGGAAAAACTGAAGGAGGAATATTATACTATGCAGTAGACACATTAGAAGCCAATGACATAATAAAGAGTAATATCACTCTAATGATAAATACCATCACAAATTTTGACTAAATCTCTTTGGGATACAAATATTATGCCTTAGTTTTCACAGCCTCTTCAACTGAAGGATTATTCAAGAAAATTTTGAGTACAGCAAGAGTCCGTATATTTGCAGCAGAGACTTCCTTTATGTCAAAAAGTCCTCGTTTATACTCCTTCTGTGCCAAAATCTCTGCCCAAGTAACACAGAAGTTCACGTTTACTTAGCATCAAATTCTCTGCTCTTGTATTTCTGCTAAAAACTTCCCAACTCAAAATGTTTGAATTGTAAAGTAATTATATTCATAAAACTATAAAATTTTTATTTGAATGTACTGTTTTCAAAATTAAATTCCACACAGCATAAAAAATGTGTGTGTAGAGTAGAATCCAGAGAATTAACATAAATATGTTATCATTCTTTCTCAATTCCCTACTGAAAATGATGTTCTTACTCTTCAAAACCTCTTTCCTATACACTTCCAATAATAAAACTGGAAACTAAGTCTTGTATTTCTTGAATCTTTGCTTTCCCTAAATACTGACAAGTGTTTTTGGTTTTTTTTACCTGCCTTACAGAATCTCATGCAAGTTTGAATAACTTTAAATTTTTTCCATTAGAACTTGTTGTTTTGAAATAAGGCTTCTCTCCCCTTGGTTTGTTTACATTAATTATATAATAGTTAACATTTAAAGCAAATTTTCAATTCTATTCTTTAAACTACTGCATGTAATAGCTAACTTCTCCTAATTTATCTGAAATCTAAAAAAAACCCAACTAATAGTACAATTTTGACACGTAACAAAATGCTGTCAGAAGCACACCAAATAAATTTTACAATACCCCTTTCCCCCCACCCTCCAAGAAAACTCAATAAACTCAGTATAAAACAAACAAATAACATAATCTAATCTAACTGTCCACTTTACCTGGAAATGCATGCCCTGTTAGAGAATCCAAATCTGAAATTAAAACAGTGAAAAAATAATCTTTAACACTAATTTAATATTAAAAAGCACAAAAAATCAAAATCAAACCTGGCACCAAATATCATATTATAACCAATATAAAATTTTAATCATATATATATATAAAAGCAAAACCGGAACACTTAGCATTACATTATGAAGGTTTTCGTCTCCATAGTTTTGTAAAGATGTAAAATATTATCTAAAGATGAAAGGTTTGAATATTATGAGAAGCTAATTTATTTTACTGTTTAAGACAGACATACCACAATCAAATAGGAATTTTACAATATTTTGTAAATGAACCTCTGATTTCAGAAACCCATATCTTGAGTATAAACTTTTGTTCTGCCTTTATACGTAAGAGCAATACTTAGAAAAGCGCAGAACGCTTTTTAGATTGTACCCTTTTAGAAAGATTTTCTTTCTTGATCATAACAAATAACAGACCTAATTTTGTCTATTCTACTGTTCATACTTTCATTTCTTTTCCCCCAATCTATCTGTTTTAAAAAAAGAGAAAAGAGCTAGAATTATTCCTGCTGACACCATAAAGCATAAATGAGGGCTTCACTGGTGACTCCCATCTGAAGAGACAGCAGGAAGGCACATCAGTGATGCTGGAGGCATCAGAATGGCCCCTTCTAAACGTGCACTGGCACCAGAGTACAGAATTCCATCTTTGAAGTGCTTTGCACCTTTGGAAATTCCATGCTCTTAACAAAGATTTATTTCAGAATGTTGAGGAGTTACACTGTAGCCGGAAGAGCAGTGGAGGCTAGTAGAGTACAGTCAGTACCAGCTGGGGTCCTATTGCATTGCCAGGGTAAAAGGCTAATTCTCAGACACACCTGGCCAAAAGAAACCCCTCTGAGACAGGGTTCTGTCACACAAGGCAGTGACGTGAGCCCATGTGGAGAACAAGCTCTGCTGCTAGGGGCAGTCCACCAGGTCCCGGTTAGCTCACCGAGAAAGCATGAGACCTCAGACCGTACTTCCTTCGTAGGACAAGTGGCATCACAGCAGCTACACTCTTGGTAAAGCACAACAGACAGATTGTGGCTGACCAATCTACCCTACTAGGTGTTTATACATGAGCTTTCTTGTCATTTGTAGGAATTGCCTGTATTTACAAGCAGTGCCTCTAAAAAAAACTTTAAGTACTCTTTATCACCTACATCTTAAAAAAAAGGTTTTTTTCTAATTGCAACAGCCAACAGACATAAGATTCTAAGTTAATGGTTTAAGCTACAGAAATTCTGAACTTCTTGCAAATACAGTAATTAATTATAAAAGTTATTGGGAAAATATTTGCCAGTTAACTCCTGGAATTACAGTAGGAACTCTCTAGACGGGAGGAAAAGTGTGCTCGGCTCTACTAACTTATAACAGTTCAAATGAGACATTTCCTGAGGACTGTGAACATGGTTTTTTAAGTGAACACAGGAGAAAACCAACCCAAAATGTGACAAATGCACTAGAGATAATTGCTTTCTGAAATCCAGATTGCTCAATACAATGAATTAACTAAGAATTCCAGTATGTGGGGTCTCAAGGTTTATCATAAAATACAACCTCAGGTTTTTTCTTTCAGAGCCTGAGAGACAGAAGAATATTGTTGCCCCCTAGGAGCCCAAAAAAACCACACCAAAACCAGATTATGCATAAGTGTAGCAGCTAGCTAGGCACTGACTGCTCCCTGAAAGCACAGAGACTGAATGCAGCTACCTTGCAAATCAGAATCAACCCAAAAAATATCTAATACTTGAACTGCCTAAACTTCTGTTACTGTGCACATCCTATGGCACATCCTGACACGGCTTTAAGGTGTTTGAAAACATCTGTTCTATGTCATTTTATTAATGAAAATATCCTGATGCTAAACCTGAAGATCCAAGAAAAATAACAGAAGAGGAAAAAAATCTCTTCTTCCTATAACAGTGAAAAAATATCTACTCAGACACTGGGATTTTAAAAAAGAAAAACAGATGAAAAAACAAAAAACCAACCAACCAACAAACCCAAACTAAAACGAAAAACCCAAACCAAAACAAAAAAACACCAACCAAACCAGAAAAGTGGGACTTGTATCTGAGAAGTTCATGTACATATTGTAACTTGCAGCAGAAATCACCATTAAAAATGCTATTCTGAAAGAAATGCAGATAAGTTAATGCAAATTAACTAGCCTCTTGTCCCAGCATAAGAACCACTACTGTGTAACACTTTGTGTTAAGCTGATGATATAAATTGTGGATGTGTTTATTTTTTTACAAGTCAACCTACACTAACTGAAAACAAGGTAGTTTGTCACCCAAGCATGTGTCCTTTGTGAACTGTTAAATAAAATCAGACCTACTTTGCTAGCTGAAACCAGAAGAGTTTATGGTTTATTGAACCCACAAATCATGATCCACATGCCCCAATTCCATCATTACATTTCACGAAGAATGATATGAGCTGACACTGCATAGGCAGGCAAGGTAAAGTTTCCCATATAAAGATAAATACAGTGCGCAACATTTCCCTGCTAGAGTTCAATACTTGAAATTACTGCAGTTATAATGGAATGAAACCTTTTCTGTGACTGAAACAACTGGAGTATTTAGTCTCTGCCATAAGATTTCTTCTATTCTTCTATGGACTCCAAGGGCAGTAGAAAAATCATCATTTCCTGATATTGTTGAGAGCATTTCTCAGTTTCCTTGACCGATTTTCAATTAAGTAAGCCTGAACAGGTGGAATCCAATTTTCCTCCCTTCCATTTATTTAGTGAATTGCCCAGATTTGTTGCTATTCACTTTTATTTTCATACATAAGACTTTCTAAGCAGCAGGAATCTGAGATGAAAGTGGAATACATAAAAGTGACATACACTTTCATCTCCTTTTTAAGGCAACATAGCTAGCACGTCCAAAGCAGCAGTTAGCAAGGAATTACATTCATGAAATCCAGACCTGATTCATGTTATAAGTCATTGATTTAGGTAATAAAACTGGCGATTTGACAATAAAGCTGACTGTGAGTTATAATGCAAAGCAGTATTTTTTAAAAAGGGAATGAGTGTGCACTTTTTAGCAGGCAGTATCTCTGGTACACCAGTCATCTTATTAGCTCAGTGCAAAACAGACGTTGGAGATGGTACAAGATTTTCATGCCAATAAACAAATTATTTCTTCCTAGAGTTGATTAGCAGAGATGTAGTCCTGTCTGTATCTTGCCTCCAAGGCCCCATTTTTCCTGTTTTAAATACAGCGTTCACTGCACAAGGCAGTGCTCAGCCTTTGACTTCCCCTCTCATGGTACTCCTTGTGCTGTGCTTACAGTAAAATACCAACCACTGACATGTGCTGGCAGAATGCCAATGCAAAATGAGTGGAAGGGATGACTTTTACAGTGCACAGGAAAACACATTTAAGTCATTTAACATTAAAGGTTGTCCATGGCATTGGCAGCAAGTTGATGTTATACCAAACCATCTCTGGGAGCTGGTACCTGCTTAGAAAGGTTAGAAGAAACTAAATGAATGCTAAATCATGCTCTCTCAAAAATACAGGGTTTTGCCCTAGTTCTAAGTGTTTTATCAGTGACTGTCAGCAAGAAATGAGTGTCTCTGCTTTGCTAAATTTTCAGTTAGATTCAATTGTATTTTACTATAAGCCCCTAACTGGGCAGCAGAACTCAGAAACCCTTGCAGATGTGCACAACACCTGGACCATGAATTCTACAAAGCTCAAGTCTTCTTTAAACAAGGTGAGTGGAGTGAAGTCCAGCTGCTCATAGTATTTGGAATACAAAGGGCTGGTCACAAAGAAGAGAATGAAGAGTGACACAGAGCTGCAGTGACTGAAGATGAAAAATGACTTGCATTAACTAGAAGTTACAGCTGTAGGTTTGATAGTCAGGTCAGTGGAAACTATTGCCATGTAACTCAGGGTTGGACTAGGATTGTGAGTTTGGCTACACCAAAATTTGAGGGTTAATTTGTTACTACCCAAACCTAAAGCCAGAAGCTAAAGGAGAAGTAGGTTAACAATATTTTGCATTAGCCTTTACAGGGGGAGAGTTTACTTCAGCTTTGAAAATAATGTGAATTTTTCACTGAAAAACTGTTTTTCCAGTAGAAGCAACTCTTGCACAGTCCTGTTGACTCAACTTGGGTCTGCTCTATTCATTATCTGTCACTACTGTCCTAACCTACTGCAATAAATTTGTTTTCAGAGTCTCTTAGTTTCATTATTCAATTATTTGAATTCATCAGCCACCAGTCCTTTAAACAGGACAGTTATAATTTTAATGGAAATGTAAACTTTTTTTCTGTGAGAATTTCCCTGACAAGAAAAAAAGAAAAGGGTTAGCATAAAGATTGCATGCAAGAATTTATAATAGTTCAGTCACCATTTTACAAACCCACTGCTCACTTGTGCTGGTGTTTGTAATTAATTTTTACTTTTGAAGATAATTCAAAGAAAAAAAAGTCCAGCTGAACAGGTAGTTATGAAGACATCAATATGACATTCCAAAGCCTATTTATTGGTCTGATTGAACCTCAAAGTACTACTTTTTTGATAAAAATATACATCATATTGAGACAGGGAGATTACATTTACACTGCTAACCAGGCTTTCATTTAACCAGCATTCCTTCCTTGGATACCACTAAGAGTCAGATTCAAACTTACTATTCTTCAGTAGAGGTGTTTTCTTGTGAGCTATGTCTCTGAGCTTCTATTAGCTCCAATGAAGAAGTAGTTGAAATTGAGTCAATTAATTACATTGAAAAATATAAATTAAACTTGTACAGATGAATAGTTAGAACAGCTCTTTCCATTGACAAGATTTCTAATAACTAGAGTGTGAGCTTAGACAGCTACATATCTACATAACCTGTAGTGTAGGTAGTTGGAGATGAATCTCATCACAAGAATCTTTCAGGAAAATAATCTACATATATGGGCGTGGAGCTGAGACAGTCACAAGAATAAAATGGGAATGATTTAGACATGGAATAATAACTGGTTTACAACTGGTAAATTTGATGGCATCAGATCTCTAAAATGGCTCATTAAAATAAGTCCTGGACAAAAATAAACTTAGTCCTGTCAGCCTCTGGTGCAAAAATTCACTGATCGTTTTTTCCCTCTCTTAAAATCATATGATAACTATGTAGGATGATACTTGTTGCTTTATGTTTTGCCTCCTGTTTTTTGTTATTCCAGCAAGAACTTGAACAATTGGCTACAAACTGAAACAAAAAAGGATCCATCTGAACACCAGGAAACACCTTTTTTTTCCAGTCATGAAAGTGACTGAGCACTGGCACAAGTTGACCAGGGAGATTATGGGCCACATAATGGAGTGTTGACACAGTAGGAAAAAGAAGTGAATTATTCCTGATTAGACAAATGAATTGAGGGAGACAGATCACAAAAAAATATTGATTAGGGGAGCTCTATTAATACGTCTGGTTTTTGTAATAGAACATCTGTTATTCTTAATAACTGGTAACCATTAACACTGGCCACTGAACTCTTTGTTCACACAGCTCACTCTTGCACTTGCACACTCACTCACACTTTTCCACAGTGCACAACTGGGAGGCCAACACCAGCAGTCTGCACAGAGGCACAGGATCATAACAGCACACGGGGACTCCATAACCACTCCAGGTGGTTGCCCAGGAAGTCTCTCAAACAGTTCTTCATTTCATCACAGGTATCCTGCAGCCTGGCCGCATGTGGCAGCAGCACCTACCCAGGCCAACTAAACTGAATCATGATTTTCTTCTCTTCTCCCAAAAACATTTTCCTCATTTCTTTACTCTGTCTCACTTTGAAAAACTGAAGAAAAACACCTACTAACAAAAAATAAAAACCGCAGAAACATTTTCCGTACATTTTGAAAGCCATCATTAATCCATTTTCTTCTGCTGCTGATCTCAAGCAACCAGCCTGCTTCATGCTTCCTAGTATAATCATGGCCTCAGAACTGGTTTATCCAAACTCAATGCAGGGGCTTTACAGAGTGTCTCAAAACATGTTGTAGAACCTACAGCTGCATACAGATATCTCAAGATCAGAACATTAATGCTTTCCAAAGTAGCTCTCATCAGGAAACTAAAAGTACATTACGGATGAAATCCCATCCGGGGTTTCCAGCAGTGATGGATGCTGTAGTGACAGCAGCAGCAGCACCCACCCTGCTTGAGTACAGAGGCTTCACTGAGGCAGCATTCCCCAGCTCTTTTAGAGCCGTCATGGAGGACACCTATCATCTGAGGTAGGTGTACTGTAATTTGGACCCTGTGGAGTTCATCACAGCTTTACTGCCTCTTATTGAGCCAGGATTTCCAGTGGACTACCACATGCATGCTATCCTCACTGCATGTAACAATCCAAACACTTTCAGGAAGGCACACGGTATCATCTACAGGCACACTGATAAGTACATACGTGCATTTATGTAAAACAAGCATACAAATGAAAAAGTTTTTCGGAAAGATCAGCACAAACATTATTCATGCTTTTCTGGTGACTTCCACTTTGGAAGCTGGCTTAGCCATGGAAGAGGTGAAAGCACCTCTTTTACCTAATGGATTTTAATGTCTTAGCATGTCCACAAACCTTTCTAAGCTCAAAAGCACTTTTAAAATTATGTATGCCTGATCACTGAATAACCAACACCTTAAAAACAGGGTGTACTCGATCTCCTTGCACAAGTCATTGATAAAGATATTAAACCAGACTGGCACCACTACTGAGCCCTGAGGAACACCAGTCATGACCAGCTGCCAGTTGGATGTAATTCCATTCACCACAACTCTCTGGGCCTGGATATCCAGACAGATTTTTACCCAGCAAACAGTGTACAATCCAAGCCATGGGCTCCATCTTCTCCAAGAGAATGCTGTGGGAATGGTGTCCGAGGCTTTTTATTTGTCCAGGTAGACAATATCCATGAAGGAGATCAAGCTGGTCAAGCAGGACCTGCCTTCCATAAACTCATGCTGGCTGGGCCCTGGTTGTCCTAGCCTCACATTTGCTACATTCCAGTCACCTGAGACCTCTCTGCTTAGCCAGGGCTGCTGATAATTAATGGAGAGTGGCTTGGTGAGCACTTCCAACAGCTCCCTCAGCACCCTTGGGTGAATCCCGCCCAGCCCCATAGACTTGAGAGGGTGTAAGTTGTATAGCAGGTCATCAACCATTTCCCCGTGGATTATGGGAGCTTCATTCCATTCTTTGTAAATGTCTTACAGCTCCAGAGTCTGGAACCTGGAGAACAACTGGTCTTACTGTTCAAGACTGACGTAAAGAAGGCATTAGGTACCTCAGCCTTTTCCTCTTCCATTATCATGGCATCCCATAAAGGACAGAGATTCTCTTTAACCCCCTTTTTGTTGCTGATGTATTTATAGAAACCTTTTTATTGTCTTTTACATCAGTAGTCAGACTAAGTTCCATTTGGGCTTTGGCTTTTCTAATTTCCTCCCTTCTTAACTTCATGATATCCTTATAATATTCCTGAGTTTTCTGCCCCTTCTTCCAAAGGTCATAAACTTTCCAGTTTTTCCTGAGTTTCAGGAAATGTTGTCTGTTCATCCAGGCCAGTCTTCTTCCCCATCAGCCTATCTTACAACACATGGGGACAGCCTGACCCCTAAAACTTTCTAGGTAGTTGCATTTCTAACTCATTTTTTAAAGGACACTTGTAAATTTATTCCAGTCCAGCCAGAACTGTAGCCTGCCCACGTCCAGGATCTGTGGAGCTGTGTTTAGTACAGTACTGTTCTTGAGCTAATAACCTAAAGCATTAACTTTGGGCCAGAGCTGGTTTCTGTTCTCAAACGGCAAGTGTAACTCTTTCCTGCTTGTCTGAATAACACCACAGAGAAAAAACAGTTTCCAAATTCAGGACACGGCTAACACAGGCAGCCATAGGCGACTTATACTTACTCAAAATCTAAAAATCATTGTTTGTACATAGAGTTTCCATATCTGACAGCAAATAGATGATAGAAATTTGAGTCTACTTGAATCTGATCTATACATTCAATCACATTATCTTTCCATATGAAATGTTAAACTTCCATTTATCATACATTATCATGGAGCATATGCATTCCATGACTCAGGAAGTAATGACATAATACACATCATGGTATGGTGATGTCATAACTCTCAAAAATATCAAGTTATCAAATTTTCAAGACCAGAAAACTGTAAAAATTTAAAAATATGCTAAATAAAATTCAAACTGTATATGTTATGTTGAGATATTTGTGAAACAGTCTGATGAAACTTTGAAGGCAGTCTCTGGGCAAATGAGGAGTCTCAAACAGAGGTTCTATAATACTTCACCAAAAAAGAAAAAAGAGGAAAAAAATCTGTTTTCTGAAAAGGGAACTTCAAGATAATATTTCTGCTCAGTTTTACTGCCGTTCCTTTCTAAATCTGCTTTCTTCATGAGAGAGGCAAGAAATCCTGTGAAATTCAACTGTTTCACTTTATGCCACTAATCATGTCAAATACTATGACATGTCTTTCAGAAGCTGCTCCTTTGTGTCAAATTCTTTCAGTTTATCTCTTTCTCTTCTGGAAATGCCTCTTCTTTTCCACTTTCCCTGATTTTTAATGACTTCGTTTTTTCCTTGAAAATTATAGAAATATAAGCTCTTGAATCAGAAGGCTTTTCTAAAAAAAATATTTTTTTCTGTCATTTTTAACTCAGCATCAGCTTCTCTAACTCATGTGAGATTGCTTTCACATTTGTGTTCAGCTTGATCTGGTCTTTCATATATCATTCATTATGTACTGCTAACCAAGAGACAGTATTTTATCATATTCTTTCTCCTGTCTTTTTTTCCTTTTATCAGATAAAACCAAGCAATTTTTCAAGTCTTTGATGCCCTGCCTGGTTTCAGAAAGACTAAATAACTATGTTAATACATTGACATATAAAGTAGCAAGTCGAGCTTTATATGACAAAACTGACTCAGTGATTTACTAAATATTAGGACAATTCCGGTTATACTAAACCAGCTGAGTCTTCTAAGGACTGTAGCTGTGCAAAAGCTAAGGGGGAGGGGAAAAAAAACACCAACGAAAAAAAGCAGAATCTTCTTCAGTAGCTGTGGCTTGATCCAAACCACCAACTGCATACCACACAGCCACTTGCTCACAGCCCCTTACCCCCTGGTGGGATAGGGTGGATAATCAGAAGAAAATAAAACCTGTAGACTGAGGTAAGATCAACTTAATGACTGAAATAAAGGAGGGAAGAGGAATAAAATCCAAGAAAGACAAGTGATGTACAGTGCAATTGCACCTGCTGACCAATGCAGTGATTGGTCTGGCCCATACAGTTCCCCCCAGAATATACACTGAGCATGACATTCTATGGTTTGGAATATCCCTTTATCCCTTTGGTCAGTTTGGGTCACCCATCCCAGCCATGCTCCCTCCCAGCTCTTTGTGCACTTTCTCACTGGCAGAATATGGGAAACTGAAAAGTCCTTGATTTAAGGGTAAACACTACTAGCAACAATTAAAAATCAGTGTGTTATCAATATAATTCTCAAACTAAATGCAAAACACAGCACTGTATCAGCTAATAAGAAGAAAACTAAACCAATTGAAACCAGGACAGTATCCACCTTTATTCCATATCATTTATGCCATGACCAGGTCCTACACTTTCCAGTACATCCCAGTTAATCATCAGTCTTCCAGTCCCTTGATATATATATTTATACACACATGCATCATTCACTTAGTTTATGGACCATCCCTAAAAACGTCCATCGAATTCATTTAGTCTATCCTTTAGACTTCATCTGTTGTTACAGCTTTTCATCAGGGTAGGAAAAATATAGTGTAGGATTGTTGCATACTGGATCCAGCAGGTTGTCCCTCTTCTCCACCTGCTTGGAGGCAAAGCTCCTCTACTACTGGTAGTAGGATTCTACAGTTTTTCTAAAAATGTATTAGAATTCCTTTCCATTGGATCAGGAATATAAAGCTCTAGTAGTTACCAGTGCACAGTGTATGTACCCCAATGCCATCAAACTACAGGCAGAAGCCATTTATATTTCTGGAGTGACAGGGGCTAACTGTACTGGAGGCTGAAATAAGCCCACCTGGGAACAAGTGGCAAAAGCACCCCTGGGTGACTGACCCAGAGACACTGCATCCATGATCAGGTGTGGTTTGTGTCTCATTCACTGGACAATGGCCAATCTCTGAAGTGATAACTTAGGAAAGTTGTCAGTGTTTTCAGTGACAAACGCCAGACTTCTATCAGAAATGCCTGCAAGACACCCTTTAATTTCATAGAGCTAAGAATTGCACTGAATTCAGAAAGAAAAGACCATGAAACAGGAGAAGGGATTTCATGGGGGAAAGTTTGTGATAATGTAATTAAAATCTCTATGCACAAGGGAGTGAAGTAAAGGCTGAGTTGGCTTTTGCCCACAGGCATTTCCAGATTTGATTGCTTCACTTGGTTGGTTTAGCATTCTTTCAACACAGTTTTGTGCTTTCAACATTGTTCAAGTTGAATAAAACCAGAGGAGAAAACTTATTTCATGTTATAACTCACTGGAGTCAGTGGAATTATTCCAGTTACAGACTATGGCTCACCATCAAAAGTATTTGATTTTTCAGATTATAAATATTCAACTATTAGATAACAACTAGTTATGCATAACCTAAATCCTAGGTATGATTCTTCTGAACATTATTGTAAAATACATGAATGTACAGTTAAAACAAAGTGAACAGGTCAATTACCATCTCTAAATCCAGGATACATAACTGAGGCACAAGTTAATTCTGGACTCTGGCATGCAAATTGGCAAGCAGCCAAGTTGTTCTGGGTCTTTTTCACTTTGACCAATTTTGGCTTTGAAAAGCTTTTCTAAAGAAACGGCTTTTTTCTCTGGAATAGACTCAGTTTTGAAAAATCAGCATTTTCAAATGGAAGAAAAAAAATTTAAAAAATAACTGTAATTGAAGCCAAGTCTGGTCTGCAGTGTGCAATTTCTAAATGACAAAGACCCCCTTTCATATTGTAGCATTTCTACATATTATATGTTCTGGAGTTTACTTTAACAAAAGCTGTAACAATAGGAAGGTTGCATTATTTTACATTTTTTTTAAACCAGCTTTGATATGGAATTAGATCTGCCTCCAAAATTAACTGGTTGAACTTTGTAGAAACTACATTTTCCCATCTGGGTATATTATGAATATGAACCTCAATGCAACAATAATATTTATTTCATGAGAGCCATAAAACAACCCTTTAAAATCCCCCAAGTTCACAACCTCAAAACTCTGGAGATCACCCATAAATAAAATAAAAGAAATCATGCAACTTAGAATACTCAAAATCCCCTCCAGTAATATATGTTTCTAATTGCAATCTTCATTTGCCTTGGTAGCATTACTTTGTCAGTTTATTTTATGGCATGCCTGTCAGGAACTTTGGTTATGATATAAAAAAAAAGGAAAAAAAAAAAAGGCAAGAGAAAGAGTCCAAACAACTTCTGTTGTTCTACTTAGCATTTATCCTGAGCCAATTGGATATTGTGAGAGGATATGTTATAAAAAAAGTAAGATACATAATTTTAATAGTGTTGCTTTATCAATGAGAAAAGGGAGCTGTTTTCTGTGTCCTACAGATCTTGCAGTGATTTAGTTGTTAGAAGAACTATTTCGCTGACATAAAGTGGAGAGGATAATATCTATCTTTCATATTTCTTAGTTTAATTGTCTTACTGCAACTGAATGTGACACACAGTGTAAGAAAGTCTAATTATGAGAGAAAACTGAAGTTAGCAGCCTCAGGCAAGACAGTTTCTTAGAACCGGCTTTATAATTTCAGAAGAGATACCATTAAATTAATTTGGATTTTTTACCTTTTTCTTTCTTTTCTGAGACAGCACTACAAAACATGTTTTTGAAGTCCATCTGTATTCTTAGCAAAAATTTACAGCTTTCTAAATCTTGACCAGATTTTAAATAAATTCAAGCAGCATTTCACACAAATTTATTGCATAGTGTCAAGAATTTGCTAACTTTGAGAAGTCCACCCTAAGTTTCTTCAGTAGGCTCAGCTCTGTACTAAGACAAACAAAACAGAATAGGTTCTAAGCCATTAAAGCAGCAAAAGTGAGGTATTGTTTGCTACCTCCCCTAGAGGTCCCAAAGACATGAACTGTCTATCCTCACATTTCTCTCTACGTTGCAGTTCTACTGCTCCTCTTCCCTGTGAGGTCTTGGCCTCTTCATCTTCTCCTTACACATTATATATATGAAATACACTTCTTTTCTCATCAAAGAGATGTTGGACATTGACAACCCCTCATCTCTCCTCTTCCAGCCTTTGCTCTGTGGGCAGCCATCCTGAGAGAGCAGCAGGATGTTACAGCAATGTGAGTGGCAGGAGAGTTAAACCAGTGGAGCAATGGCTTCTGATCGCCAGTGCCCTGTGCTTTGCCAGAAATTTACTCCAAGTTCTAAGTCAGCTCTCTTCTGTCCCTAGATTCAACTACAGGATATGAATGTGCCCTAATTCTCTTCACCATAAGGTTTCCTAATTTTTAACAATGTCTTCAGTATTGTGCATGTACCTTTGGGTGGAAGAGACTCCATTATCAATATTATTTTACTGTTGAAGGAGACTCACACCACTCTTCTGCCTAAGGGATAGCTGAATGAGTTTGAGTTCCCAGTTAAACCTCAGCTTCTAACCTACAAGGACCAGCTGCCAGCAATCTCAAGTATATAAATGGATCTTTGCATCTGGGTTGATGCATATTCTTCATCTCATGTGCTGTCTCCTCAGAGAAGAGAAAAAATAACTAGGCATGGCAAAACAGAGAGTCCTCAACCCTTCTGATTACATGCCAAAGGATTCACTTCATTTAACTCATTATTTTATTACAGATTTCCTTAGACACAAAATCTGAAAAATTTATATCAAAAACTTGAAAATGTGGAGAGGTTGTGCAAATATTCTGCCAAAATTTATGCCTGACCCACAAACTAGATGCTTAAAAAAAAAAAAAGAAAAGAAAAAAAAAGGGGAAAAAAATATGCTTCACCTTCGCTTTAAATTTTCTCACTAATAAACTTACACCACATTGACCCAAAGGTAAAAATCACCACTATATAATCAATAACATAAAATCCTTCAAAAAGCTGGTATCACATCAACCACCATTAGTTTCATTAATATATATTATATCAAACCCTAACTGTGAGAGCAGTTTTCACAATGATACCTGGTAATTTGGTGCATAGTACTTAAAGTAGGTGTTGGGATTAAAAATAGCTTAAAAAAAAAAATTAAAATTTTGCATTACATTCACCAATGCCCATATTGAAAGAGTTCTCAGAGTCTCAAGTAAAAAAGAAATAATTTTCTGTACAGAAACATAGTAAAAGTTGGCTTTTCAATATTTTTGCTGCACAATTAAGTTCTCTTTTGTAATACAATGTACAAAGGCAACAGTTAGAGATGCAGAACAGCCAAAGAAAGGAGTTCAGAAGCATTGGCCCATTCCCAGCTCTACTACTGCTCTGCTGAGTAACTTCAGGAAATTTCCTTAATAACCATGTCTGCGTGTAGCCTATGAAAAATTAGCTATTTAGTATATGCTGTTTGTTTAGTCTCCTTCTACATCAAACAGAGAAAAACACATTTCCAGGGGGTGATTTATGCCACCTGAAGACAGGTGTGAAAACAGACTAATGCTAGTGCACAGCTCTGGAAAACTTGTGGAACAAATACTTATAGCATATTTATAAGTACCTGGAGGACAAATAGAGAGTTTTTAGTTGTAGACCATTTGTCCTTTTAGTTCAAGTTTTTTTAATGACTTTCTATATTTGGCTCTGCCCTGAGTGTGTCCAGGGTAACTAGAGACAGGTACCTGGAACAGCGGGCTTCCACATTTCTGCTATGGTAGAAAAATACTGCTGTTTGGTAGGTGTGGCTTGTAGGACAAGTAGGAATATTTATTTCACAAATTCTATTAAATTATCTCAATCTTGTGGAGAATGGACAAGGTATTAAGAGATTACAAAGGGAAAACAGAGTTTAAACCTTTAAAGGGAAGGGGTAAGGAACAGAGGCTGACTGGTCATAAAGCTGTAGAAATTAGAAATTCTGGTGAAAGGAAAAATTTTAAAACAAGTAACAGTACATAAGCACTTGGAAGAACACAAACAAAGGAGTGGCAGGCCACATTTTGTCTGTCTAGAGTTGAATGATTTCTTTTTGTGTTAGAACAGAAAGTCTTATATATGAGGACGAGCCTTATGTGTCTCTTAATTGACTTTCTTATGTCTTCTGACACTGGTCCACTCTGACACTGGCCCACATGACAAAGCCAGCAATATCACAGACAATGTGAAGTACACATTCTAGATTAAATGACATTAAATTGAACTGATGGAAAGTCAAAAACTTGTATCCTAACCAGTCATTCACAGCTGAAATTGCAGAATCATCAAGACTAGAAGAGAGCTTCAAGATCATCCAGTTCAACCACCAATCCAGCACCACCATAATCACCCCGACAGTATCCCTAAGTGCCACATCTAGACTCCTCTTGAATCTTCCAGAGAAAGCAACTCCACCACCTTCCTGGGCAACTTATTTAAATGTCTAACCACTCTATCAGTGAAATTTTTTTCTAATATGTAATCTGAAACTCCCCTGGAGCAACTAAAGGCCATTTCTTTATGTTATGTTAAATGGGGTGTTCCCCTACTGATGAATAAGTAATGGCAATGTGGGGTTTTTTTGATCAGATGGGACTGACTGACTTACTGACTGACTGGGTATGTCACTGGGACAGCATGAGGACAGGCTTATAATTATCTTGTAAAACTAAACAAAGGTATAAAAGAAAAAAATTTTAAAATGGGATTGGATTTAGTAACAACAAGTACAAGATACTAAACTCGGCAGGGAAAAATCAGTTGGGAGATACCAGCTGGAGGACAAATTGTCAAGTGTCTGTTCTACACAAAAAAGTAACCACTGTAACCATTTAGCACACTTGAAGCAGACAATATCATGCTATTTGTGAAAAGAAATAAGGATCATAGTGGGACATATAAGCAAGGCTGGAAGCTGCAAAGCATAGAAACAATGGAAAGTTGTTCTCTTTTCACATGCAGTACAGGTTAAGGCCTCAGCTGTCTGCAGATTTGACAGGAGAGAGTGTGCAGGGGAGAGACTGATCAGAACCCTGGAATTCATGACCTGTGAGAAAAGCCTGAAAGAGTATTTGCTTTTAAGTCGAACAGATACAAGACCAACAGGGTACAATATCGGTCTTCAAATGTGGGAAAGGTTGTTGCCAAAGGGACGGAATGATCTATTTGTACTTTCATATGTCAAAAAAAATAAGGTACTTATTCTGAAACAGGGAAGATGTGGGTCAAACATTAGGTGAAATTTCTAACAGCAAGGATAGTGAAGCAGAGGAGCAGAACTGATGGTGATATTATGGCCTTTCCATTACTTGAAGCATTGAAAACCAGTTAGATCAAACATCTGTTCAGCATCACCAGTCCTGCGAGGGCAGGAGATAGACTGGCTGTTCTGTGCAGTTCCTTTTTTGGCCTCTTTTTCAGAAAGCTTATGTTCTGTTTATTACAGGGATCTACTGGTAATATCGTGAATTAATATTAGCTCAGTCCTTGTCAGTCAGTGAACAGTGGATCTATACATCTTCTGCTCTGTCAACATCAGATGAATCTTAATGCAATACAAATAGATTAAAAAGAAAGGTAAGTTCAAAAGGTTCCTTAAAGCTCACATGAAGGAATATTTCATGATACTTAATAGAATACATATTCACACAGTTCCTGTGCCAATTCAGGTTAGACCAAACTGAAAGAAATGAGTGGAAAAGAAAAATTGAATATTACAACTAAGAGCAATAAAGAATTGTGGTAAGCACAATGACAAATAATAAAACCTAAATTAAGAACTTACATAGTTAAAAAAAACCAAACCATAAAATCTTCTCTTACAGACTGCAGTGTGATGCCTTCTTGAAACTCGCCATTAAAGTCAAAGCAATTGAGACTGAAAGCAGTGCTGGACAGAAACCTTACTACAATCACAAAAGCAATGGACATAAAAAAGGCTCTACATAGATGCTGTTTTGCATTTTCTTTCATAAGTTTATACTTTTTTATGCAATAGAAATTCAGTCTGTCCCTTGCTTATAGACAGGCTGTAGAAATAAAGCCCTGATTTGCTCTTTCATTGGTATTGTGATAAGCATCTAACACAATAATTTTGTTTCTAAACACATCACTGTTGTTATTTTAAATCTGAAATGTTCATATTTCTCAAGTAACATAACAGACTTATTAGAAATCTCCAGTCTTAGTGAAGCTTGGAAATGCTACAGGTAGTAAGTAGTCTTCACAAGGGTCAACAGAAAAGTACTTATTAAGTAGTCCTTTGTTTGGTGTACCAGAAACAAAGGAAGTGCAAAGATCAGGAGGACAAATGCTGTAATAAGAACTTAGATACAATATGAGTTTTTTCTTGTATGCATGGGAGTTGTGCCTGGGTATTATTCTTTGGAACCCTTAATCTGAAATATTAAAAAAAAAACCCAAACAGAAGTGCAAAGAAGGGTAGCAGAACTGACGGGAGAGGGGAGGATTTTAAGAAATCAGGAGTATATATTCCCCCTTTCCCCCAGAATTCTGGCACAGCAGAGGGTGAGAATACCCCCTAGCATTGCATTCAGGGACGCAAACCCGCAGAAAATACTAGCTTAATACTTAATTATTTTTTATTTTCTTAAAATTCATCTAAGTAGTACAAAAGTAAGGAGAATGAAGGACATACTCCTGAGGACTATTTTCTGTAAATGTAACAATCCTACTTCCCTTCTTGTCTCAGTTAATACCACTGAGCTACGAATTCAAACATGGCTCATAAATTTTACATGTCCAGTTAGCCATATTTCACCAGCATCTTACCACTGCTATGAAACCATATGAAAATTGTGATGATACTTCTGGCTGGAAAGGACTTTGAAACTGCCTCTAGCAACAATAGAAACTGTGTGAACAGCTCATACAAATAGCTCATAGAAACTGTGTGAACAGCTCATACCTGTGCTCAAGTGTGTAAAAATCACAGAAAATAATTTTTTTGTAGCTAAACCAGAACAACATTAGTAGGACACAGGAACTGTGAGGTTGTGAGGCTTTAGCTTTGTTTTGAAACCTAGCATAGGGCTGGCAGGAACAGTGAATAAATATGTTAGATTTATCATTCTTAACTGCCAGGGATGAAACATGGGGTGTACAGCAATTTGTGGGAGTGCAAATCATGACATAGAAATTTTCAAAGTTTAAAAACAAATCACTTGGATAGAGATTATTGTGGTAATCAGTTTAACTTGGGCTTCCAGACCACAGATTAGGAACTGCAGGAGAAAGACACTGGAGTGAATGGCACTACTACGACAAGAATAAGCATTCATGTACTATAATTCAAATTGGTCCTCAGAGAAAACCAAACACTGAGTGGCTCTCTAATTTACACCTAATGAATCACTGCTCTGAAAGTAAGCACCATCCTGTCAACAGGGAGGAAAAATCTTTCTGTGTTCAGTGACACAGGCTGATCTCTTTTGCCTATATATGGCACTCAGAAATTCTGAAAAGCCTAATTTGAATCAGAAGTTGGCAATATTATAATATACTCATAATAAAACAACCTAGGATTGTCCTAGAAATGTCAGTGTAGGGATTACAAAAAAAGCAACATAGTATGATTTCAAATTCCAACATCTGGTTGCCAAACCGTCCTCTGAACTTTCCAAAAAAATAGTTTTTTCAGTGGTAGACAACATGTATTTTATTTATTTTATTTGTGCTACATTCTTTCAACAGTCTGTGGTTGGACAGTTCAGAAAGCCCTCCTTTGCCTTCTCCTAGCGGCTGCACCTTCCATTGGGAGGAAGCACAGGGCTGATCCTCCCCAGTGGAGTGCAGGAATGTGTTCCACGAGAGAGAGGTCTCCAGCATGGGGCCAGAGGCTGAGGGCAGCAAAGAGAGCCAGTGGCACAGGCCAGCGTGCTGGTTTCCTAATGCTAAAGGAGGGATTGGATGCAGCTTGCAGGAGTCAACTGAGAGCTTCGCGGGCTGGGACCAAGGTGGGAAGAAAGGATCCCTACCACATTCATGGACATGGAGACCAGGACGAAATCAGTGGACAAATACCATTTGTTTTAGCGCAGTCATTTTGACATTTTTCTATTTTCAAGTGTTGTCTGTTCAAAGAAAGCTGGATTTAGGACATGAAGGCCCTTGACAGCACTTCTGAGGTGCCATTGAAGGTGCAGTGCAGGTCATGAGGTGGACAGCAAGACTCAGAATCTCCGCTATTTCCGTCAGATTTTGGCATAACTTCCTTATGAAAAATAGCTTGAAGAATGACAAGACTATGCATACCTAGACATAAAATAAACATACCTAAAAAACATATAAACATAAACATACCTAAAACAGCTGATTTGTACCAGTAATTTTCCCTACAAGATAGCATACAGCAAAAGAAATTTGGTCTACAAAATATTGCTGTAGTCCATGTCCCTCAACTTAAAAATCTGTTCCTGTTCTTAAAGTACATTTTGTTTTGGGTTTTGTGATTTATAGGTGTTCTTGATTTTACAAATTTCTTTCTGCTATAAATATGCTACCTCAGTGCAAACAAAGATTTTATGTTATCACTTATATGGTGTATTCTTTACAGAAATTCTGGCATTGTCTACTCATCCTAGATGTATAGATTTAAGAATTATATATTGGCAGCTTGATTACAACACTCAGAAAATAAAATAAGATTCCTACATAGATGATTAACAAAATAAAATGTGGCAACAACTCTAGCAATATAAGCTTTCAAATACTGTGTTTAGAGGTTTGCAGACAATTCACATTGTCAGAGACTTTGGAAGTCATTAGAACACTTATGGTAACCTGGTGCTAAGCATTTATACATAAACTGTTCATATATAAGACCAAACTCTCGAACATTTCTGGAAGGGAAATGATACTTCAGAAGTTTTGAGATAAGAATTTCAAATGCATTGAAAAAAACTTTTCCATGTCACATAAACTTCTCACATCACAAGAACTTCCATTTCCTCACACATGCAATAACTGCAGAATTAAGAAAGACCAGCCTGAGGACCAAACACCTGAATCCTCTAGCATCAGGAAGGGGAGGTAAGGAAAAGCAGGAGCAAAGTCTGGATTTCCTTCTGCTGCAGCCGAAGCAAGTATGACGAAAGCTGTGGGGCAACCAAAGGGAAGAAGAGCCTTTCCAGTCAAATATGTTGTCCTAGGTTACAATATAGTTGTATTTCAGTATTCTATTACCACCAGCTGTGGGCCATTAGCTGTTATCTCCTGCTATGACCCACCCCTGATAACAGACAATGGGCCATCAAGAAACCACTGCATGACTCATGGACTTATCTCATCCTATTGTGAGATGCTCCGCCCAGGAGGGAGGAGCCAAGCATTCCCACCTGGATATAACCTGGCCTTGGGACTGCCCAAGGGAGCCCTGTCTACTGAGTTCCCATAGGAGAAGAGCTACTACTGGACCTGCAGCTGGAGACCAGACCTTCCATAGGATCACTGCTTCAACTGAGCTACTTCATTTGGACTGCCCCCACCGCCCTAACAGGGTGTCAGGTTGTATCTGACTTTGTCAGTGCTTTTCCTTGTATTATTACACTTATTTTTAATTTTTAATCCTGACTTGCGATCTCCCACTGGTTTGTTTTCAAACCAGTACATGTGTCAGCAGAGCTCAAAGAACACGTAGAAATGGAGGCTAAGCCAGATAAAGATTACTAATATATAGAAGGCCCAGTACTAAATGAGCAATAAGACAGAATAGAACTGGCCATAATTCTTCCAGAATAAATCACCCTAAGGCAGGAAGGTTCATCTGATGACATGAAGTTTCTCACAGCTAGTTTCAGGGTTTACTGCCAAAATTAATTTTAATTTAGCACTTAAGTAACTTCATACTTTTTTCCCCCTGGCAAAAATCTGAATCTGAACAGTTGGATATATTTCACGAGCACAGAAAAATGACTGAGTTAAAACAGATGTTTATCATAATTTTACTTGATTTTATTTCTAGTACCCTTTATCAATAATCACAGTAAAAATATCAATATTTGTTAATGGAATTAATGTTTTTAGCCTACTAGTAAAATTAAAAATGCCATTTGATGAATATTTAGCCTCTTCTTGGTACCAGGAATTACAAAAGGGTTCTACCCATTTGTGGTGGAACTGTCGAAATGTGGAAATAATTCTAAGCAAATTGAGGTGTGAAATGAAAACTGAGAAACCCAAAGAAATGTAAGCAGATATTTAAATCCCTCTTATACACTTGAGAAGCTTATGTAGACTAGTAATAAAGGTTAAAAAAAAGAAATAAAATAGAAAATTGAGGAAATGATAGGAACAACTGGCTATTACTAGGTATGATATAAGCTCCCTAGGAGGGGAAAGAGCACAGAATAGAGCTTTTTCTAGCTTGAGTGGAGGAGAGTATACGCTTCTCCACCAGGTATTTTATTCAGTGCAGTAGGATACAAATTTAAAACAACTGTTGCTCTGATCAAGCAGAAAAACTCAAAGGTCCAGAAGCAACACTCCAGAGATTCACCAAAAAACATCATTATCACTCTTACAGAGCAAAAATGAATCTGGTTTTTTGTCTCCTGCTGATGTTTTTGTGTCATGAACTTGCACTGTGAACTGTCTCTCTCCTAAAAAATATTTTCAAGAGAGCACAGAAGGCCAGTGTAGCAGCTGTACCTGACACTGATGAAGAAGGCATGGCCATACAGGCAATAAAAGCAGAAATGTATTTTCATTTTTGTTATCCTCCTGCAGAAATTTACAGGAGCGCAACAGGTTCTGAGAAATGTATCAGAAAACTGAACATGTCCTGCCATCTTGTCACAAAATGAGAAAGTGCACAGTACCTGTCAAAAGACATGGTAAATTAAATCATCCATTAGCTTCTGCCTGATCCATCACTTGCAAAGGATCTTGCAAGTGAACAATCAAATGTTGAATAACAAAGTAAAGAACAAGAGCGAGGTCTTTTGATGTGCACAACATTTTCCCTACCAAATTTTAATAAAGCCTCTGACAATTTAAATTACTACAGGTGATTTCAGTTTAAATCAAGAGTCTTCCAAGTAAATGCATATAAAGCACTAATCTGTCAGAATGAGGTTAAAGAGGATAAAAATCTTACAACTGCAATTTTAAATTACTAATTAGAACTATTGCAGCTGTTCTTTTTGCTAACCATTAAACTATAAAGATATGAAGACAATGAAAGGAGAATGACCTTCTATATGTCAAAGAATATTGCTGAAGGCATCTGCAGCTAATGGGCCTGTGCTTGCTCGTGCAGAAAGAGTAAATAGGTTTATTAGCTTACTCAGCTGGAAAATGCTTAACAGCTACTGGTCATCTGATAACAAATTTAATTCATAGTTCATTTAGCTACAAAAGGAACTGATTTTTTTTATGCTGCTATTCAAATGTCCTGAAACATAATCTGTACCCAGAGGGGGAAGACAGACTCATGAACCCTAGAACAAAACATTTTCTACTCATTCTGCCCTAGTTTGCATCGTGCACCACTGCATATGAGGTTCTTAATACTTCAGCACTGATTCCTTAGAAAAAGATTAGTTCATGTAGCTAGAGATAAAAAATGGAAAAACTGAAAGCTTCTTGAAATCTGTATCAGCCTTGTTGCTACTGCATAGATTCCCTAGTTGCAAGATGTGCTTAAAAAATATTTTTTTAAAAGCGTACTTTAATGCAACAGTTTTGCTCTCAAAAAACATTTTGGGTTTGATTTGGATCAGATTCTTCTGTTATGCATAAATTACTGTCCTTATGTTAACTGTCTTGTATTAGATGTGAAATTAAGAAAGGGTCAACCTACAAATATTTGCCTGCAGCTGCCTCAGTGAGCCCTTCCCAGTCACTGATCTTCTGGCAGTTTTTCCCACTCACTAAGGAAAGAACTACAGCTAACCCTTGCAAGAAAGGGGAAATGAACACCCAGGTCCAGGTCAAAATATCAGTACTACAAGTTCACCTGTCTTGTTTTGCTACCTATAGAAACTTAGTCAATGGCAAAAATTAAAGCAAGTGGAGAAGCTCTGGATAACACAAGGTCAAATATAACCACACTATCAAGCTGCAAAAAAAGTCTACATAAGGGAGACAACTAAAATGTATAAATAAATAGGATGATAGCAGAGTCCAGCACATATTTTTCATGTCAAGAAGGAAGGGAGAGAAAAAAAGAAAGAAGATTCTACCCTTAATGAAGCCACAATGTATTTTTTTCCCCCGGATTTTTTTTTCAGACATCCATTTTTAAGCCAGGTTTCGTTTCCTCACGTGGTATTATAAAAATTGTTTTTATTCCAGTGATAATTTTATCTATGATGATTTATTTCTTATATTGTCTTCTTACTGTCAATAGAAATTCATAGAAAAGGTAGAAATAAATATAAATATTTTTGCTAAATTTCTGGAATAAAATAATTCATTCTCTTGCCTGAATTATTGTTAGTATTTGTAGTTGCCTAGTATTCTGTAAGCTGAACAATCATTCTTGTACCTATGAAACCCATCAGAAAATTCCCTGTTCTTAAAACACAGGAATGAAATGCAAGTTTGTTGAATGAAACTGCTGTTGCTAATAACAAGATTTTTTAGAATATATTTATGTCTTATTTATTCTAAGTTTAACACAATTGAAGAAAAGTCCTTAAATTTCTTTGCAAAACTGTGTGGAAAATGTCACACTGATAAATAAGGCTGAGAAGTTTGATTAAAATCCGTGTTCAGCACTACATCTTCAGATATCTACAGCACTGAAACATGGTGTAGTAGAAAAGACTATTCATTTGGCATTCTGTTTAACACAGCTTGATCTTCAAACAGTGAAAAAGAGCTGTGGTGTCTTCTGGTTTAGCTCAGAATAAGTCTAACATCAGTCTGACAGTGTGAGCACTGTAGGCAGGTTATGAGGGTGTGAAACCAATTACCACAGCCATATTTCCCTTGGTTAAGTCAGTTAACCCACACATCATGGTCACTTAGGATGCTCTTTACTCTTCACTCTAAAACTAGCACGTGCTTTTCTATGACTGTTCTCTTTACACATTAAATGGATGTATGCATGGGTGTTTTCTTCATAAACTGTTGCAGTAGTAACTCTTCAGAAGAAATTAAATGTTCAGACTATAGCAGTGTCTTTTATGTGCTTTTAGAGATGTCTTGTGGCTCAGGGAGGTTTTGTGTGCAGACTTCCAGATTTAAACGCCCACATGAAAAACAGTTTTTATGTGAATCACACACTGCAGGAGGAAAAGCTCACCAGATATATAAAAAGGATTGTATTTTTGTAGAAGAAGAGATGCATTAGTCTTAAAATATCAGCAGAGGACAGTAATAAATATATCCTATTTGCACACATTGCTCCAGCTACACACAGCCTGAAGTCAATCTATGCTCCTGCATTTGTTTCTCCTGTTAACTGTCTGTAAGTGAATAGCTTCCCACCTGAGGGATCTATTGAGGAAAGAGCAGATTCCAAGTGGTAGATAAACCTTTGATTTATTGAACTGGGACTTCTTATTGAAAAAATAACTTCCTGCTTTATGAGAAGCTAAAGGTTTTCGTAAGCAGTGTTGTGCAGGTGTAGTGTAAGGAAAAGTCACTCTTACAAACAGTAATGTCTTACATTACTCCTTGCAAGACATCAGAGGGAAAACATTAGAGAAATCAAGAAGACTTAGCAATGAGTTAGAAGTTTCCATTATCTAGTGGAAACCTTGTCTCTTGCAACCTCTGCTAAGGTAATGAAAAGTTCAATGAAAATTGGTACCAGATCACGGAGGAGAGATGAATGATGCAGGAATTCAAGCAAGTGGAGAGGTGAGAAAAGAAAAGAGGAGGAGAAACTTCTCTGAACATGATGAAAAGGGAAAAAAGAGAAGAAAAAGCAAGCCAAAGAAAGAAGAAAGGTCATGACAAATTCTGTTTATTTTCTCTTGGAAAAAAAATCAGCAAGACTGTAAAAAGAAAGAGGTGGAAGCTTTGAGACGTCATTCAATAGAATAAAGGTTACTGGAACTGTGGGTATGGCATTCATTTGTGCTGAAGATGTAGAGCTACTGCATTCACATGCATTTGATCATAGAAGTTATAAAGTAATAAAATCTTTTTCTTGCTCTTTTATCCTACCTAGAAATACATTTGTGTAAGGTACTCTTTTCTGGTTTCTCACCTTTTGGTTTATGTATCCTGGAAAATATTTTCTGGGTTTTTCTTTTTATTCCTCCCCCTACCCCCATCATCTTGAAAGCCTGAAGAAGCAGAAAATCAAACTGATGTGGGAGTTTCACATCTTATAAACAAGCTGAACATACAGTGGTCCTTTTTAACTCCCCAGTATGTTCTCTAAATAAACTTTGCAGAAAGACGAATTAGGCAAACAAAACAGTTGAGTAACTATGCTACAAGAGCTACTACTGGTAACAGTTTGGTTTTCTGGAATTTTAATAGATAAAAGACAAAACCTAATCATTTTCTAGGCAGCTTGCTTGTTTTAGTTCGCTCTCTTCCCTGGTATTAGAGTTTTAATATTTTAGTCTGATATGAATATGTATTTGTGGGAATTTAATCTTTCTGCAAGGCTAAACATGGAGGAGCAATAATAACTACTAACTAAATATTTTGCAATAATTTATTAATCAAGGACCATATTATTGACAAAATCAAAATCCTGTCTCCTAAAAAAAAAAAAAAAGGAAAACAAAACCCTAGGTATTTTATCTTTGGCACTGTATTTGTTTACCAATACAATGAACTGTATGATTCTAAAAATTTCAGCTCTTGTTAAAAAAAACTACAGTAGAAAACAAAACTAAGATATTTTGCCTTTTGCACAGTGTATTTATTAACCAGTAGGCTGAATTGTATTTATAGGTCCTCCTAAGAGTTTCATCACAGTTTTTTTCCTTGTGGTAAAAAATTTTCCTGTCCCCATCAAAGTCTCTGAAGTCCAATGTATTTTATATCAAGACCCTGACAAGTTATAAGCCATTGTTCAACAAAATGGTCCATGAAAACCGGTAGACAACAAAATCTTGGTAATTTATGTCTAGTGAGCTTGTTTTCAGTTGATGAGAAACTTTTTTCTTTGTTAGAATATGAGAATAAGTCTCCTGGTCATAGTCAGTCAACTGGAACTAAAGATATTAAATAATATCTCACACAGCTTTAAAAACACAAAAACCCAAACTAAAACCCAAGTGGCACAGTTCTTCTGAGGATTAAGAAATTATGAAAATAAAACCATGCAATAGTACCATAAAAAGAAGGAAACTTCCAGAATATAACAGCCAGTCACAATTGACTAGACAAATGAACACTGAAAGGTACAAAACAGCATACAGGCTTTTTATCAACAATTAGTATTTTGTTTGACTAATTTCACAAGTCCTGTCCTGCCAATATATGCCACCAGTTTCTGTCAAACTGAAAAAAAATTTAAGTTAAAACACCCAGTACTTATGAATGTATTATCTGTCAAAGAAGTAGAAAGTACAGAGAGTCAGTAACGTCTCACATAACAGACCCTTTAAAAGATGGACCCTGAAAACATATTAATGACAAAGGTATCATTTAAAAATCTGAGTATGGCTAATCAGTTAAACACCATATCAGAGGAAAGGTAGGCAGAGCTGTGTCTAATGTTGCTTTGCTATATCCTGCAAAAATAACTTCTTTTCACCTAAAAAGAACTTCTTAGTTGAACAACACTTGGAGTAAGAGGATAAAAAATCTGAGAACTTTGAGGTTTTTAAAGCCTATATGGTCTCATATGTCATATCTAGAAAATAGAGTTCTCTGAATGTAATATAAATATTAAAAATACAGTCAATATAGTACTAGTTATAATGACTACAGTAGCACAGCCACATTTTAAAGTAAACAGTAAAGCCTGCTATGCTTCTGCCTGTAACTATTGATTCTAGCTATTCGAGGATCATTGATGTCTATTACCAATTTTAAATGTAGAAAGTCAGAATGGTTTTATGTTATAACCAAAGGTAATGCCCTGTTCATGGTGCAATAACATTTCTTAAGATTGATGACAATCTGGTTATAAATAAGTAGCACAAAAATTTAGGAAATTATCAGGCAAAAGCATCCATTGATGTTTGAAGGCTGTTTTTGGTACTTTCTCTTCATCAACAATTAATGTTCTCTTCATCAACAATTAATATTTTCTTGTTTGTGTCAGAGAAAGAGAAAAATACAAAAATGTGTTTTTACAAAAGAACGATACCTTCTGTGGGTTGCTTCCTGATTGAGCAATGATGTTAGTATGTTACTTGTGGAGACTATTTATAAATGGCCTTCCTACCACTCCAAATCATTATATTTTCATCATAATTATTAAATCATACCTGAGTGACACCTACGTCGTCAGTGAAAAGGTATGGGTATGTTAGTAACTGCAGTTGAGGATTAGGACAATACCTGAGCCAGAACAATTGTTTTAAAGCTTTGCAGAGGTCCCATCAATGACTAGAAGGAAATTATTTTACTCTGCAAGTAACACAACTAATTTACATGGTTTTTTCAAATGTTAAATTTGCAACTGGGCCTTTGTGGATAATTCATAATGTTTCTCTTTAGTTATTCGCACTCCCTAAACTGGTCAACAGAAAGGGTACTTAAATTAAACCCCTATTCCTAGCTTTGGGAACACCATCTCTATTTCTTGATGGTAGCCAAGCCAGTTAAATAAGCCATCCAATTTAGGCACTTAGAAGTTTAATGTCATGGAAATACTTCTGTACGTTTTCAGGCTAGAGTTGTTGCAAATTCAAGGTATACAACATAGCAGCATTTGTTATAGTATATCAACAATATTCTTTGGTGCTTATCTGTATTGTCACATAGCTTTCAATGTTTCTGGCTTTTATGAAAACACTCTTAAGAAAAATGTGAGTAGAAAATGAAAAGTAAATTTAATGAGCAGATTTCTCCCCCACCCTTTAAAACAGAAACAGGTGAAGACAATAAATCTACCTATAACAAAGAGCAAACAAGAGACTGTCATTCTCCTCTCTATTAAAACATACTGTTTCAGGGTAATTTTTTTGTTACACAAGCAAATGCAGTTTTCTGGACCATCTAGCTGAGGGCTGAGGTATATGGAAGAAAAAAAAAACCCTAAAAAACCAAAGAGAACTTAAAAAGACTTTTAAGGATCTAAGTTTTAAAAGTGTTCATAAGTTTTAATCCTCATTTACATAGAGAACATTTCAAGAACTAGCAAAAATTTCTACTTAAAACTAAAAAATTGTACTGAAATCTCTTTTCTAGAAGGATGGGTGTCTGAAAAGTGAAGAATATCATGTTGAAAAGTGGTACTACACATCTCTTTAAAAGTACATCACTATAAGCCACAGTTCAGCTGTAAACGTTACTCCAAAAGTCTAGTTGCATAATTTTTGTATTCGAAATGTGGTCTTCCTATATTTTTACAATAATTAAAAGCTATCACAAAAATACCTAAATTTAAAATAAACCAAACTGCAGTTATGAGATATGACAGGGACAAATAACCTTGCCAGGTGATCTTAGAAATTTACTTTCAAATTATTATAAACATAGGTTTTTTGTTTTCAGTAAGCATGTTTCACCAGTACTGTACAGAAAAACATACAAACTAGTGATTAACCTGATCACACATAAACAAATTCTATTATATTGCCCCTTTTTAAAGCAGTACAATATAATTCCTCTAAGATACTGTATCAGGCATCAGTAGCTGTTATCTCTCTGAGAAACAACAGTTATGGCAAGCAAAGGAATGACCCTCAGCGTTCATATTTGAGTTCCCTCTGGCCTTGTCCAGGTCACTGGTTCAGAACAGACTCTTGTTCCATGTTTTTTATAGAGGCCTCTTTTTGAAGACTTGAGGGCCTTAGACAAAGCTGTGAGGATTTAGAGATCTGCTCCAGAGTGACACCAGGTTAAAGATGTGAAGAGAGAGCTTCCTACCCTGATATGGGCCTCAGATTATTATCCAATATTGATTTTTCAGGTGGGCAGCAATGAAGTTGCAATAAGTGTGAGAGTATTTGAGAGATCTTAGGGCCTTAGGATGACTTGTTAAGGGATCAGGAGCACAAGCAATGTCCTCTATCCTTCCAGTTGCAGGGAATGATAAAGGAAGAAACAGGATGAGTCAGCAGATCAATACCTGGCTAAGAGTCTGGTATTACAAGAAGATTTTAGAAGTTTTTGATCATGTGTTTACACAACAATGAGCCTGCTGGCAACATACAGGGTATACCGGTCTCAGAGGAGGAGAAGGATTTTTGTGCAGGAATTGCCAGGGCTCACTGAAAGAGCTTTAAAGTAGATTTGAAGGCGCAGAGGAATAAAACCAGAATTGCTAGAGAAAAGTCTGGGGACAGCACGCCAGTGTTTGAAGGATAGTGGGGTAGCAAAGTCTTTTAGTCTGCCACTTTAGGGGAGGTGGGGTATGGAGATCCATGCAGGAACAAAGACACAAGGCTTATTAACGTGTTAATAACCATGGAAGTACCCGAGAATGGTCCTGTAGGAATTAGAGCTTCTGCCCCCAAAAAAGGTGTCAGGATCAACAGCCCGGATGAGGTGCATCTACACCAATGCACCTTGGGACTGACCCAAAGCTACTGAGGGAGTTGGTGGAAGAGCTTGTGGAAGAGTTCACTGAGATATTTCACATAATTTACCAGCAGTCCTAGTCACCTGGGGAGGAGAGGTCTGGAAGTTAGCAAATGTGACACCCATCAATAAGAAAGGCAGGTGCTGCTTTTTGATGAGGGAAAGGCTGTGGATGTTGTCTTCCTGGGCTTCAGTACAGCCTTTGGCACCATTTCCCACAGCATTCTCTGGGAGAAGCTGGCTGCTTGTGGCTTGGACAGTGCACTGTTCAATGAGTAAAAACTGGCTGAATGGCTGGGCCCAGAGAATGGTGATGAATGGAGTCATATCCAGCTGGCAGCCGGTCATGAGTGGTGTTCCCTGGGGCTTACTACTGAGGACGGTTCTGTTTGATATCTTTATCAACAGTCTGGATGAGGGGATCAAATGTACTCTCCCAAAGTCTGCAGATCACATCAAGTGGGTGAGAGTGTTAAACTCCTGGAGGGTAGAAAGACCCTACAGAGGGATCTGGAATAGCTGAATTGATGGGCTGAGGCCAACTTTATGAGTTTCTACAAGACCGAGTGCTAGATAGTGCACTTAGGTCACAAAAACCCCCTGCAGTGCTACAGGCTGAGGACAGAGTGGCTGGAACGCTGCCCAGTGGATAAGGACCTGGGGATGCTGGTTGACAGGAGCTGGATGTGAGACAGTGGGTGCACAGATGGCCAAGAAGGCCAATGGCATCCTGGCCTGTAGCAACCAAGTGTGGCCAACAGGACTCAGACAATGATCACCTCCCTGTACTCAGCACTGGCGAGGCCACACCTTGAGTGCTTGTTCAGTTTTGGGCCCCTCACTACAAAGAAGACTTTGAGGTGCTGGAATGTATCCAGAAGAGGGCAAGAGAGCTGGTGAAGGGTCTGGAGTACAAGTCTGATGAGGCGCAGCTGAGGAGCTGGGGCTGGAGAAAAGGAGGCTGAGGGTGAACTCATCTCTCCACAAGTACCCGAAAGGAGATTGAAGCAAGGTAGGAATCAGACTCATCTCCCAAGTAACAAGCGAGATGGTGAGAGGAGACAGTGTCACGTTGTGCCAGGAGAGACTTAAATTTCCTATTAGGAAAACCTTCCTCATGGAAATGTGTTGATGTGGCATTTAGAGACATTGTTTAGTGGTAGACTTGGAAATGCTGGATTAGTGGTTAACCTTGACGACCTTAAAGTTCTTTTCCAACCTAAATGATTCTATGATTCTATACCAGTGAATCTCTCTTTTGCAAAAACACAGTGATTTTTTGTCTTCCTGATGCATCAAATTCCATTGTGTCTAAAACTGTGCATTGGCTCTAGTGGTAAATGGCACATAGAGGGATGCTTCCAGGGACTATTTTCAACTAATTGGCTGCTTTCAAGGTATTTTTTAATATGTAATACAGGTTCTTAGCCCACTTTCTGCAGTAACAGGGAAAGTTTTACTCTACGTGATGACATTACAATCAGTAATGAAGAACATTGTGTAGATAGTAATATACCAAGCAACCAGAGTTTTATGTTGAAAAAAAGTAAAAGAAAATGAGTTTTAATTGTTGGCCATCTGAAAAACAAGTATTAGTTGCCACTAGAGCAATTTAAACAATTTTTCTGTCATGTCATGTTAATATTACATTTTCCTTGCCCTTTCCTTCTGAACAGTTGGTTAATAGAAATGAATACAGCTTGCTAAATTTCCTCAAAAGCAACAAGATTAGTAATGAGGTCAAAAGAGGAGGAAAAAGCCTTAGGCAGTGTACACCATGAACAAAAAGGAAGATAAGGAAGATTTGCTCTTTTCCCTGCCCAAAAATGTAAACGGCTCCTTGGGTTACAGTCATGCATGTGAGAAGCCAGTAATTTGGACTTAATGGAATTCACACATTGTAGAAGTAAAAAGATCTTTTTTATACACTAGAACTAGGAAGAAAAGTAGAATGCTGCCTGTGATTTTTTTTTTATTAATACATATTACAGGAAACTTGCTGCCATTCTACTATTTTGAATTTTTGTACTTATTTATTTATATAATACGTGTGGTAGCCAAATAACAGCAACTGAATGCATTGTTTCTCCTTCTTCTATTTCCTTTTCTCAAAGGTCTAGGGGTAAATTTAAACATACCGAACTCTAAAAGCTATTTGTCTTAAAAAAGAAAACAAGTGAACAAATTTTGTTTTCACTAAAAACATTTCTTAAATTATATTAAAGATTTTTTGTCAACATTTCTGCTTTGTGTCAGTTACAGTGTTTGCATCTTCAGCTGGCAGTTCATTAAATGAAGAAATCACATAGTCCGCCACATCAAGTGTTTGACTTACAGAACAAAAAATGGCAGGCTGTCATCACATCTCTTTATTATTATTTTAATGCAAAATTATCAGCTGTATTGACAAACAAAATTCAGTGCTGAGTAACATGAAGAAGGCACAGCTTGTGAACAGTTTAATAGGAGGAACATTTGGAGATCATTCTTGCTGCCATTTAAGTGAATGGGAATTTTGCCACTGAGTTCAGTGGAAACAAGACCACATCCTATGCAGCGCACTCATACTTATAGAATTTGAAATTTCAGAGATGACAAAGAAAATAGCTCAGTCAAATTGGTTTAGTGTAATAGAAATGTGATGTTCCTTCTCTTGGGCTCCTAGAACTTCTACTAATGAAATATATCTGTAGCTATCTATATAACTATGGCTATATAAAAAAAGAAAATTTATATATTATATTCCAGAGCATTCAAAATATTTTTTTCAGAATGGGATCACCTGAGGTGTAACACAAGGGTATAACACTAGATTATGCACTATATACTGGATTGTATTTACCAGCATCTGAAATTTTATCTTCTAATATACTGTCAAAGTCTATGGAAACACACTTTTCTAGAGAAAGGATATGTCTGCCTTGAGATAGAAAACACTCTGTCTGTTCCAGAATTCAGTGCTATTTCTTTACAAGGGCTGTCTTAAGTTTCTCTTAAGGGTTGAAATCAGAGATAAGAATTGGATCACCGGCATTCCAAGGTACAGACCTTGTAAAAACCATGGCATATGCAATATGCATATGGAATTTCCTAATGGTCACAATGTGCAAGTTGATTACAGCATTTTACAGAAACTGTTACAATGGTCACTCAGTCATACGTCTGTTTGGCCACTGTTTTTCTGCCTCCAAAAGTTAGACCTTTTGCTATCCTCAAAATATCATCCAAATGTTACCATTGCTAACCTCTCTCTCTCTTTTGTTCCTCCACTTATACCTTTATTCTCCTCTTCGTTCCTGCTTCACACTCAGTTGTTCCTGCAAATCTGCAAGACACCACAGTCACTTGATACGATATAGGTCCTACATATGGGTCAGTATAGTAGCCAACTGTTGTTAAGTAATCACCAGAGAGTACTACATGTTTCTAGGAGAAATGCCTTTCTCCACAACAGGCAAAATATCAAGATAGAAAGGTAGTCATAAGCCATCTCATGAGGTTGCTGAGATAAGAGGAGTGAGCAGAAAATTCCACTAAGTTTTGTTTCCTCTTTTTGAGTCCGGCGTAGATTACAGCACAGATAGCAAACCAGTTTATTCACTAATCTTCTTGTGACTTCAAAGATAAAAGCTAGTATGAATAAGGAGAACTACAGGGAAGTGAAAAACTGATATTCAAAGCAGAACTTAATTCACTTTTCAAAATAAAATGCATATGGACACAAATCAAAACACTTTTACAAAATAATACCTTAGTTAAACTAACCACAGTAGTTGGTAGCTCAAGCAAGAGGAAAGTTAGGTTACTTGGACTAAATGACTGTTGTGCCCTGAAGAGTTTTAAAATCTGTACTATTTCCAGTTAAATTAATTCAAGATAAAAGTACATTTTTCAAGTTGGATAGTATGAAATGGGTTTGTATTTGAGTCATAGATTAAATTAGGGGAAGAAGGTACATTTCTGGATGCTGGTTTAACTGGTACCTGCCAGTTTTCTATTTTTGCATTTAGCATGTTGAATTTCACTCCCTTTATTTTTCAATTTAATAAAATGATAATATTTTTCTTTCAGAAATATCACTGAAAGTATAGTATTGTCTGGACCCACTAATTAATTTCCTCTTTTAAAAATGTCAATTGATTCTTTTCTGGCTTATGGTTATTCTCTAAGATATTCTAAGGCCTCTTTTATGACTGTCCTGCTCATGGGTTGGGGCAATTCCAAGCACAAATACAGGTAGGGGGGAGGCTGGATTGACAGCAGCCCTGTTGAGAAAGACTTGAGGGTGTTGGTTGACCAGAAACTTGACATGAGCTGGCAGGGTGTGCTGGCAGCCCAGAAAGCCAATTGTGTCCTGGGCTGCATCCAAAGCAGTGTGGCCAGCAGGGTGAGAGCACTGATTTTCACCTCCATTTTACTCTCATTATACCCCACCTGGAGTGCTGTGTCCAGCTCCAGGGATGCCCCAGAAGAAGAACGTGGAACTCCTGGAGTGAGTCCAGGGAAGAGGGCCAAGAAGACGCTTAGAGCGATGGAGCGCCTCTCCTGTGAAGACAGGCTGAGACAGTTGGGATTGTTCATCCTGGACAAGAGAAGGCTCCAGAGAGACCTTAGAGCACCTTCCAGTACCTGAAGAGAGCTTCCAAGAAGGATGGAGAGGGACTTTTCACTAGGGCATGTAGTGATAGAACAAGGAGAAATGGCTTAAAACAGTCAGAGGATAGATTTAGATAAATATTAGGAATGAATTCTTTACTGTAAGGGTGGTGAGTGCCCAGAAATTAGTGGATGCCCCATCCCTGGAAATGTTCAAGGCCAGGCTGGATGGGAACCCAAGCAACTGGTCTAACACAAGGTGTCCTGGCCATGACATAAACCTTTCTATGATTCTGTGAAAGAGTTTTTTCTTTTTATTGCTACATCAAAAATAATGAGTTAGTATGCATTTTAAAAATAAAGGTAACTATTTAAGTACTTGGATTTCTATTCCTTAGATAGTTCATGACATGATAATTCTGACAAAAAGAATGGCATTCAATTAGAAGGAAACAAAAACTGTATAATTTAGAGGTAGATCTTAAATAATGTTGATTTCCAGCTGCAAAGATGTGGTCAATATTACTGTGCTAGGAATGGGAAGTTATAAGGCTCTCATCTTTCATGAAAGAACAGTCAAATTAATGTGAGTGGAGCAGATGTCTCAGCAGATCAATAATATCGCCTTGACAGCCACTAACATATGCCAAAACATAACATCTGAAAGACAATGAGGAAGAAAAAGACAATAAGCACCTGTTACGCGATCCCAGTTTTATCGTTAAGGTGACACCAAGCAGTTCAAACTGAATGCAAAACATCCAACAGAAAATGCTTACATTCTGCTTCTTTTTTTTTTTTTTTTTTAGATTTGAGGAAGAAAATTCAAAAACTACGACTGAACTGCATGGAAGGCATGGGTTCAATAGTAAGGGGAAAAGTAAGATGATATCCTATTTTTAAGAGTCCAAACCCATTAGTATACTGAAGAATGTATTCAACTCCTGTTGTTGATGTGAGATTCTGCCAGTTAAATTATTCAAAGATCCTGATTTTGCTGCTCTTAAGTGAGATTTTTCTTTATTCCTCAAACACTTGTTAATATGGGAAAAATAGTAGAACCTATCTTTAAAGTAAGTAATAAGGTCAGATGGGAGCATGTGCCTTTACAGCATAAACATAAACAATGGCCATTGGTAAGAGGAATACATAAGAGTGACTTTCTAAAGGAAGAATTCCAATTTTTCCATCACTGGCTATCACAGATACCTCAACATCAGCAACACTGACAACTCCATCCGGATAACTTTACCAAGCTTGTTAAAACCGTCCAGCTGAAACAAAAGTTCATATATACATGTATAAACATGGATCATTCACTGTCATTTCACTCTAATCCACCCAGAGGGATCTAATATTAAGAAATTAAGGAATATTGACCAGTTATTTGGTGTATAATTCAGTTGTGATCAAAACTTTGAACTTCTGCTTTAATAATCATGGGGTAATAGAAAAATAGGGCTTGAAGGAACCATGGGAGGTCATCCAGTCCAGGTAAGATAAATGATAGCTACATTGTTTCCAAGAGCTGTTTGACCAGCTTTTAAAAATCTCAAATGGTGGAGGTTCCATCACTTAGAATGAGAGCTAGTACAGTTATTCACTGACTTTGCCATTTTAAAGTGTTTTTCAATAATGAAACAGGTTAAACTTTACAGTTTACTGTTACTTATCTCATTCATTTATTCTAGACTACCTCCACTGGACCACATAGTTCTTGAAGTACAATGCCCCAAACAGCAGTTTTCTAGATGGCTGGTCTACCTGAGGCCACATTTCTGATTACTTTATGCATCTTTCTGGCTGTACTTTAGCTTTGTGCTTGCTTTTTTTTTACAGCACAGTGGGCTCATGCTCAACTTTTTCTGAAAAACTGCTACCAAAGCAGCTGTCCTCATTTTGTATCACTGCAGTAAATAATTCCTGCTTTATGTTTTCACATGCACTGCTGCTTTGTCATTATCATTTTGAATTCTGATCTCAACATCCAGCATAAGAGCTCTCTACCAGTTCTGTATCATCGCAAGATACAATAAACATACTCTATTCCATCATCTAGGTTGTTAATAAAAGTATCCTAGAGAGTGTACTGCATCAAATGAAAGATATATGACAGCTAGTGCTTTGTTCCTCTACTTTATTTGACTTTTTGCTCTAGGATTTTTCTGAGGATTGATATTAACTGTCAGCAATGACCAGATTGTTCTCTTTGTTCTGTTTACAGTCAAGCAGTGTGATTGCTTTTTTCCATTTCTTTTGATATCTTGTCTCCTTCTGCAAGATCTCAAATATAACAGTGAAGAGTTTTGGATGCAGACATATATAGGGTAGTAACAAAGCTCATGTCATGAAACTGCACAGAAGAGTTGTACTGCTTACTCAGCATAATGCCCTGCAGCTCTCTGCTCTAAGCATGACTTATGAGATACCCTGGGCTATGCCAAAGTGACATAATGCCATGTATTTGCTGCAAAACTAATCATCAGGGAAGATCAAAATTGTTCAAATAAAAGCAGAAAAAGTTTAACTGCAGCTGGCAGGTACACAGGACACAGGGCACATGCCGTGATTGGGACATCATTTACCCCAGAACACAGACTGAGCAATGATGATGAAGAATCATATTTACTTAAAATAATGTTACTAGTCACAGTAAAGACCTGGACAGTAAGGAATTAATGTATTGCTAGGCCTCAAACACCAATGGCCCCTCAAGTGGGCAAGTTAGAACAGGTTGTGGCTGGGAAGAGGGGCTGTAAAGAGGTAGGGCCAACTTCCCTGTTCTGGTCCATGGTGACTGCACAACATAAAGAACAGTGCAAGCAAAGGAATGGGGTGAAAAAGTGGTCATGGACAGTCTACTGAGAGTCAGTCCAGTAGTGGGGGGTTGAGATTACAAAGACCCTCAAAACCCCCAACCCATTTCCAGAAAGGTCCAGAAGAACAGACTGTGCATACTCACCCATTTACTTGATGAGCAAGAAACCTAATCCCAGAGCAGGAAAAACTCACCCCCTATAAAGGTTATTCTTTGTAATAATAATAACGATGGACTCTTAAAATTAATTAGAAACAAAAAAACAAAAAAACCCAAAAAAACTAAACCAAGGAACAATGTTGTCATTCGAGATAAGGACTGCATACAGCTAACAACAAGACAACCAATTAGACCCCAACACTGAGGTGAGATAAATGAACTTATCAAAATGTAGCAATCTTCCACACAACATAGAACTCTGTAAGAGACTTGTTAACAGCACACAAGAGCAGCTGTGCAGTTTGTAAACTCACTAGGGACTTGGTACAGGTGTGCAAATTAATACTATGTCTAGAAAAATCAGAACAATGATCCAGGGAATTGCCACTAGGTATGATCCCTATAGCAATATTAGTATTTATAATTGCAACATAGTTCACAAATTGGTACATATCAATTCACAATCTGAACTGGGCTCCAATCCTGACTGTAACCAAATAACAGTAAACTAGAAAGAGCTGGTATGAGAACTATGATCAGACTTCAGAGCTTTATGAAATACTTCGCTGAAAATTGTTATTTAATGAATATATACAAATTTAATCCAGTAATGTTAATTATCTTTTAATTCTGTTTAATGATATAATACCAAAACATACACCTAATTAAAAAAGCAAGCAGTAAAACTTGGAAATTATTCTCTGCATCCTGGATGAAAAGATTCCTCACAGAAAAAAATTTAGATTTTATCTGACTCATAGAATTTTGTTTAAATAATTTTAAATTTCAAATAACCTTTAAATTTTGTTTAAATATAACTATACTCAAAATTACCTGTCATATCACATATACTTCCCACCTATATGTATCAGAGCCATCTTTGTTAGCAGGAAAGCACCTAGCAACAGTTTGGATACATCAGTTAAGCCCCTTCTCTCTGCTCTCAAAATGAATGGTAGGAAGTCCTTCATCCACTTAAGTCCCTGACAAAACACATAATGACTGCACTCCAGCTGGGATTTCACATCTTAGCTCTTCTTATCATTCTGAAATCAGGGTAGATTTCCAGACTTACTTTTAAACTTCCTTACAAAGGGGCCAACCAGATTTTTACTTTGATGATACCATTGGTGGAATGATAAATGAGGCAAAAAGCAAAGGTTTATGAATCAGGTACTATAATATAGTATATTCCCCTAACACTTAACACCTGACTGCTATGCAAACAACACAGAAAGGTGACCTTGGTGAAGCAGTCCTTAACAAATGACAGTTCTTAGCTATTCCATAGATACATAGTGTATAAACATTTTGCAAAACTATATCCAGCTGCATTTGATTCTTTTTCAGCCTCTCTCAGAAGCATTCAGTTTTTATCTGCAACTCTACAGTTCTTGGAATGTACCCCCCAATACCATTTCTGGTTTATTAGAGTTCACATTTCATTCTAGAAGTAAGCCGGAAATTTTTTTACCAGCAATTTTCTAGATCCTACCATATTTCACTATCATGCCTTTTATCTTCCGCTTTATAATTGGAAATGGGAACACAAAGAGAAAACTTTGAAAATATATGCCAGTGCAGGATGCTACTGATGGAATGCCGGGATGTTTTATCAGTCTTTATTAGCAGCGATTGTTTGAATTTTATTTGATGTCTTTCTGTGCTGGGCACTGCACAAGCAGAAATTACAAGACAATTTATCCTTTGGAATTTATCTCCTCCTGTTGGTTGGATTGCAATTCTGATTGTAAAACAATGAACAAAGATAAGAGAAAGGTGATTACAAGCATGATTACCTAATTTAATTTTGAACCTGAAAATTCTGTTTTAGGTAGGATGTGTGAAAGAGTTATCCCAGGCTGTAAGCAGAGTCTTTTAACAATTTATTAATGGCTCACTGATTACATAATAATGTCATCTTATATTTTTTGCTTCTTTTTACCCCATTTCATTACTTTTTCCATCTGTCATGACAAGCAAACAACAGCCAATTGCAAAAGCAATCAGTAATGCACCATAAACTGCACAAAGACGTGTGGGATGCCACACTGTTAAGTCAAGGTCTGGATAAATGGCCAGTTCAGTGATAAAAGCCTTGTCTAGTGCAGCACTCCTGTACCACAAGAGGAAAAAAAGCCCCAACAAACCAGCCAGACTGTTCTTGAAGCCTCTTCAAAGCAGGAAGTAGCAGAATCAACTATCTGCAAAATATACTGTTTGCAATAACAGAATCTGCTGTAACTGAGGTTGTAAGGTAGTTTTCAATCTAGTTCCCATTGTTGCATTGTGGTTTTAAAATCATTAACCCTCTAGGCTTGACATTTTACTTTGGTGAAAAACATACTTGTTGATAATACATATACGCAAACATATTTTCTACTGTTTTCAATTCCAAAAGAAGCCATTTTAAGTCTTTCTTCTACCAAGGGCTACAGTATAAATGTCCCAGCTATGCTGTAACCTTATCAGCCTCCCTGCTGCACAACGTTGACCACTTGTGCAAACTGTAAAGAATTTTTAAAAATAGGCAGTTCAGCCAATAGCAAAAGTCGTATTGCCTTCAGCAGGACCAGCACTCCACTCAAACTTTGAAGCTTAGGAGTGATACACAGGTGATCTTTAGAGAGAAGTTCATCCTTCATCGAGTTTGTAGTACAAGGGTTTATTCTAGCAAAAACTGGGAGTGTCTGAGTGCCATACTGGGCAGGTAAAATATATGCTTGAAAGAAAAGGTAAGTGTGGCTCAGGCAGAGCACATTAATCAGAGCAGGCACTTGCCTCCACAATATTTTTCTTTCACAATCTAACCTTTAGTCTTTTAGTTATTGGTTCAAACTCTTTCCAGGATTTCTTTCTGTCTTTAAATGAGGCAGAATTAAAATGATCTAAGGCTTTGAAAGCTGCTTAAAAACTTAACCTCTCTAAAGCCTCATACATTTTACATTATCTGAAATATTAGACTGCCTTACATTAGTTTAAAGATAAATAAATAAAAGTAACATAAATTTGTCAGCTAAGTAGCCAAGAGAGACTTAGCATAATTTATTAATATCTTGCATTTAAGGTTATATACCAGGAGACAGGATAATAGTCTGAAATACAGACTCTTCAGAGTTTACAAATCTGAATAAATTTTAAGACTTTTTAAAGACTAATTAATAAACATTAGGGAAAGAGACATTGGCTGCATGTAAAGTGAATTGTTACCACACACACTACATAATACTCTCTGAGCTCCTGATCTCTCAAGTTATACAGAACAGAGATTTGGCCAAGAGCATCCTTTGGCTTATTACCATGTCATAAACTTGGGTTTTCTTGCCCTGGAAACCAGGGCACCCAGAAGGATAGAAAAATCAGATAAAAAAGACATGATTATAACCAAATTGAGTGTAAAAGCTTAGAATTAGCTATGGGAGACTTTTTTCTTATTGTCCCTACACTTTCCTCCTTTGCAAAGTGAGGAAAATTTTTCTTGGAGCTATTAGGAGGTATTTACCTATAACAGCAATGGGGTCATTTTCTTACGAAAGGTAAACAGTCACTCAAGCACAGCACACTTATTTTACAGTCCTCAGGCTTTCTTGCTATTTCTGCAGCTCATTTATTTTCTACAGTATTTTTGACAAATTTCAAGTTTTTTTTTAATGGAAATGTTTGTGAAAGTTTAAAGCTGCACTGAACTTTTACATTTTTTTCCTGTTGCTATAATATGTTGTCATAGAATTTTACTTTGTGTTGTTTACATGGGCTATGGAGCCTTCTAGGAATCAATCATACAACTCAATGGGAAAGAAAATAGAGAATTATTAGAAGTCAGGATACAAAAATCATGGCATTGTTTCTGGCTGTTGCCTTTCTTCAAACCCTGCAACAACCAGAAGCACTTCAGAGAGGAGAGGTGTAAATTGAACAGGGAGGGATCAAATTTAGAACATCTGATACAACTTCCAGGCATGGGATTTGCAAAACACAAGGAATACTGATGAATGGTTCCATTACATACATGGCTATGGACAACTGTTGTCAATGGAAAGAGAATGAGACTAAGTAACATACATGATAAAAAACCTGGGTGAGATCATCGACAAGCAGGAACTATTCTGTTTTCTATTTTGACAGGCTTGTTATACCAATGAAAAGTATTGATCTTTTCCTATGGAGGTGTAAGCAGCAGACATACAAATAGAAAAACTGAGTTCAAAATAATCTGTTCATACTGTAAATAAAAGAGCCACTATGAACATTACTACCTCTGCCACCTCAAGTGCTTTTTCTTATTCCTTTACCTTTCAACACTACGGCATTTTAAAAAACACTATTTCATAACAAGATTGATTACAAGCAATTTGGAAATAAATAGCTTGCATGGAAAAAAATAATACTTGTAGTATCACACTTCATATTTGGAGGATTTTTTTAGGATTTAAACATTTTCTACGCTTATATGCCTTAAGTGGATTAAACACTTATTTACTCATTAGTGGTTCTCACATCTAGTTATTCCTGATAGACTCATATTGGCATGTTTAAAAATACTGTAACAGAAGAAGTGCTATATTTCAAAACTCTTCAAAGAAGGAGAAAAATGGAAAAATCAATTAAATATATAATTTTTAATGAAAATCCATATTCTAAGGAGATGCATGTGTTTCCGCTTTTAAGAAAAGGACCCAGGCAAATGATAAAATATAACTGTGCATTGGTCTTACCTCTGGAAGACTGAACAGATGATTCAAGGATGGTAACAAGTGAACATTTGTGAACTAAACAGAACATGGGCAGAAGGTTGTGTTATAACAACATTAACGCTGAATGAGTTGGAAGCCCAGTTTTTGCTTTTTTTTGCATAATGTCTTCATATTCTTAGTAGGTTCATGACTAATGAGAATCAAATTGTGAAGATCCAACATTATTAGACTAAGAAAGGTCATTAAAAAAAAGGGCTTGAATTAGTCAGCATTTGTCAAACACAAAGACCAATCCTGTTACTAAGGCATTTTCTTCACACTTAAGAGAGTCTATTTGCCTTAACCCTCTGAAAACTAAGCAGCTCATTGATGAAGTTGCAAAATATATATTGTTTTGAATTTGTGAACAAGTAAGAGTTTGAGGCACAGAAAAAATTTAACATCTCACTAAGCAACTTTAAAAGATGGGTGAGAAATCAGTAACAATGCACTTGAAAATGTACAGCTAAAATCAGGTGATGATGTTGATGACAAACACCTCATTTAAAGTAAAGATAATTTAACCAAGTGAAGTACTAGAATAATATAAATCTTTTTATCTTTATTGACGATCTTTAGATGGGGGGAGCTGATGCATCTGAGCTAAATAATGAAGAGGAAGAAATTATTGCTGTGTTTGAAAGGTTATTCTTCTGTGAAGAATAAAAAGAAAGCATTCTGCAAGTACATGGTTAGAAAAGAAAGGCCAAGGAGACTCTACCTCCCTGAGACATGAAAAGGGACAACTGGTGACAACATATATGAAGAAAGCGGAGATACTCAATGACTTCTTTGCCTCAGTCGTCACTGGCAGTCAGGCTGCCCACTTCTCCCAAGTTCCTAAACCTCCAGGTGGGGGGTTGAGGTAATGAAGTCCCTCCCACTATAAGCGAAGAGCAGGTTCGTGATTGTTTGATGAAACTGAGAAGGCACAAGTCTGTGGGGCCTGACAACACACATCCCAGGGTTCTGGGAGAGCTGGCTGAGGCTGCTGCCAAGCCACTCTCCCTCATATTTGAAAAACCATGGTGGTCAAGTGAAGTCCCCAATGGTGGAAAAATGGAAACATCAATCCCATTTTTAAAAAGGGGTGAAAGGAAGATCCAGGGAACTACAGACCAGTGAGACTCACCTCTGTGCCTGGGAATATCACGGGGAAGATCGTCATGGAAGCAATTTTAAGACACATACAAGACAAGGGGGTTTTATTAGAGCAGATCCTGTCTGACCAATCTGGCAGCCTTCAATGGTGGAGTGACTTGCAAGGGTCAAGAAGGGAAGAAAGACAGATGTCTACCTAAACTTATGTAAGGCATTTGACACAGTCCCTCACAACACTCTTTCTTACCTCCAAATCAGAAATAAGACTTTTCTGTGACTCTATGAATTTTTATTTCTGTCCTTGGATTTTACATGGCCAAAGTTTCCCAGTAAATACTGAACTATCAGAATGGCTTCACATGAAAAAGTATTTAATAAATCATAAAATCATAGATTCCATAAACATGAATCATAAATATGCTGCTATTTCACAGTTCACTGCAAGTGGTGAATAATCAAATATAAACTGTCAGTAATTGAATATATTTACAAACTTTCAGCTTGTCACACTGATCAAAGATTAATCTGTTCAGATCATTTAAGGTTTGCATGTACATTCACCCTGCCTGCTCTTTGTCAAGGCAGACTTTTCCATTAAATTGCTCTTGTGCTTTGCTTTTCACAATGTTCACCCAGCCCAGCCTCGTACTTTCTTGTTCCTATTTACTCTAGAGATAAATTTATCACCTTTCTAGCCTCTTATTCATCATTTCCTGCAGCACCTGAAAAACACTAAATATCTCACTAAACAGGTTTAAGGCAGACACTACCACAGTCAGGCACTGTAACTCCACACATTTATTGCTTTATGTGACAGAGTTGTCTGCGACAGCAGGGCATGGGGCTCCACAGTCCTTTCCAGTCCTTGTCCCCACATGGTGCAGTGCAGCTCACAGTGCAAGAGAGAAGGGAGAGGTCTTGCAAGCAAAGCCATTTCCACCCTCTCATTTCCAAACATCTCTGCTGAACCCCAAGCTACCCACTCCAGTAACAACACCCTAGAGTGACTATCTGTAAAAATCTTTGGCTGAACTGAGGCAGGAGGACCAGCTTTTGTCTACATTGTACTGCATCACAATGACAGCAAAGCCACATATGCTAATAAGAAGAAAAAGTAGCAGTGTAGGAGCATAAGTGGGTAGTATTTTTATCATCTGGGTTTATAAAGAACAGCCACTCATAATTCTCCTCGCGTTTCATCGGCACTGGTGTCACACACTCTTAAATTGATGTGTGAGGAAAGAAATAATAGGAAAGAACAGGAGGAGGCAGATGTGACGCAGTGAAAACAAAACTCATAGATGGAAAGGGACTGGAGGTACTCTGCCCAAAAGGCTTGGACATCTGTTTTAGAAGGAAAGGTAATGAAAACTAGTGTTGCTACTACAAAAGTTTTTAACAGTCCGTTTCAAATTCCAGTCTGTCTTAACATTCTTGTGTAATTACATATGAACAATACTATATGTATAGGTCTTCAGCAAACTGTACATGTTGTGGGACATATATTTGTTTTCATCTATAAATGTTAGGTAAAGATACAGACAGACCTTCTGTTTAGTACAGTGGAGGGGGACTGACAATCAGTATAGAGTTTCCTGATTTCTCTATATTAGGTCTAACACTCCAGAGCAAAGCAAAGCAGCTGACAGAAGCCCTAGTTATTCACCTGTCTCTTTGTTCTCTGCTTTAGAAATGAAAAGGAAAATGGGAAATGGTTGTGTTGCAGATGTCTCAGCACGGGTTCTCTTTTCATATGGGATTTGAGCCATGTATTTATGAGTAGATTATGGTTTGCTTTTCTTTCTGCCCATTTTTTTTCCCCTGAAGATACCAGTATTGGACACTGTAACATATGATTCAGTTTGGATGCAGTCCTCATCAAAGAGCTGAAATGACAAGAAAATTTCAGCACCCATTCTCCTAGCTTCCTATGCTTTTTCGCCTGAGGTTACAAAGGTGAGCTGCATAAAAGAAAAGGCTGGAGAGGAATAGAGTGTTTCACTGATCAAATAGATATCTAATATAGACATTGCATCTGCCTTCATCATCTAGGTTCCCTTTAAAGTCAGTGATGAAAAATAAGGTACAATTTTACTTTATCTTAAAGCTAATGTCAGATGAGTTACATTCCTACTTCTCCCCTGTGATCACGAAGACTGCCTTTACACCTTGTTTTTATTCAGAAATCCAAATTGTAAATCCTCATGTTCAATGAGATGAATTCCTTTCACCTGCTTCCCCACTGAATGCCAGCACACATACCTATCCTTTGACTCAGATCAGAATTTTTAGTTATTGTGATTTTTTAAAATTTTCTCCTTTCATGAGTTTCATACATAAACCTACTAAATGTTTACAAAGCATTGCAGAATTCATCCTTAAAAATTCAGTCTTTAGCTCTTTAATCCATCATCTACGCCAGTTTTCCAGACTCTATCCCTCCCAGCCTCCTTTCCTGAATGCTCAGAAATTGCTCATTCCTAAAACCAAAAGCTTCTCCCTTCTGACTTTACTGACTTGTTGCTTACTTCATAATCACATCTAAAGACAAATCCTATCTATTTACTACACTTGGTCTTTTTACTACCCTTTCTTTGCTGCAGATTTATGTTTTCTCCATCCCATAAAATTGATATAGGTTCAGGTTTTTCTATAAACCAGAGTAAAACTCATCTTCATCTGCTTCAGTTTATGAAATCTCTGTGTTGAGTATCTTATGATAAAGTTTCCTGTGAAGGATGGTTTGTAAAGCAATGGTATTACTTTATAGAATAGACATTCCTCTCCTATGAAGTAAAGAAATGTTTGAGAGACACTATGACTTTTTGCATTAGTTCATGAGTCAGATGTGAGTGCTGGATACACATGAATATTTTAGAGTAAACATTAAAGATTTTGACAGAAGTTTGTCCATGAAATGCACAAATAAAGGCCCCCAAACAACTAGCAAATAAAACCTTCCTCTTGTTTCTCATAGATATATCAGGTTTGGATTTCAATCACAGCAGACACAAAAAAGTCAATTCTACAGGGATTCGAGACAGTGTAGCACAAATATGTACTATCAAATATGTGTAATTAATAATTATACTGCTCCCATTCTATGCTAGTATTACTCTAACCATATTTATGCAAAGGCAGCTCTTGAGGCAAACCTCATTGCCTCAAGAACTGCCTTTAATAGCTTGAATATGTTAAAAAAGCTTTGCAGCACTTCATACCTTCATACTTTGATATTTTAGTGATACAATAGTTTCATATTAGTAACATATTTTGGAAAATATAAATATTTCAGTATCACAGAATTTGAATATTTAAAGTATAAAAAACCCCCAGATGACCTTCTGGAAACTGGAGCCCTTCGTTCTAACTCTGTTCTTGGTAAGTGTTCCTGTTATGAAATAAAATCCATCATTGGATGCATACTGCAAATGTCTTCATTAGCATCAGAATACACATAAGACATGGTTAGTGTTTGTGTAGGCAAGTGTCTATACTTTCTGTGGACCCTTTCATCCCAGAAGAGGTGTATTTTTTTAAGAACTGGTAAACAGAACAGGATCAAAATACTTTATAAACACACATTTCAAATGAAATAATAGAAATTTTTAGCTTCTTCAGAATTTAGAATGACAATTTCAGATTATCAGAACTTCTCACAAATTTTCAAGCTTTCACCATTTTTTATACATGACTAGTGTTTCTATGCTTAGAACAGTTGCTCAGGTGTCTTTTTATCTTGAATGTGATACACACACTGTTTGCTTTCCCAGGTTTTCAGGATTAATCCAAATACACTTTTCATAAGGCCCACTTTCAACACTCAGGTGAAGTTTGAATAGATCTGACTGTACCCTGCATTCTTTGAGAGTACGTGTGGACAAATTTACTGCCATTTCTTCTCCAGGTATCCTAGTCTTTCTAGTGCTCTATGCCCAACTCTGCCAAGGATGCTAACTCTCCCTTGCCCTAAATCAGAGTTGAAAGCTCACTTATTTCCCTGTTGTGCTCTCAGTCATTTTGATAGGCAGTAGACACCACAGAATTCAGGGAACAAGTGCCTTGGGAAAAGAGCCTTGAAATGTCATTGCATGATAAGGTGATACAGTTTAAATACAACTTAGATATCAAGGGTTATTCATGGACATTGAGTGATTCTGCACCATGGACTTTATGAGTGCTAAGGAATCAGAAATTAGGCAGAACACAATGGATGTGCACCTGAATGAAATACTAGACCACTACAGAAGACTTCAAACCAAATGAGAAGTCTCTTACTCTCGATACTTCTAATCAACGTTCAACAGCTAAAAGACTTCTGCAAAATCCTGTCTATGATAAAAAGTTAATCTTCATTACTAGATTGTAGTAAAAATCCCAACCCAGAAGCACACTGATAACATCTTTCAAAGGAGGCAAAAAACAGAACTTTTCCATAAAGCAGGATTATTTATGTGTTATGACTGGGGTGGAGCTTTTTCCAGTGTGTTAGATAATGTTATTTTATTAAAGGCTAATCACTACCAATACAAAAAGCCCAGTGAGGACTGGAGGAGCAATGACAGGTAGAGGAACCCAAGTAACCTAATCAGTGAAAAGTGGCTCACTAAATCAGGTACTCCCTAAGACCAGAAAGGGCACCTGTTACACCATGGTTCCAGGGTGAAACACCCCAAGGTGATGCAGTGAAAGAAACACTCCTGCGTGGCCACGTTCCACGCTGGAGGTTGTCCCTAAAGGTTTGAGACTCCTTGTGGGATGAAGGGAAAGAACATCTTTGGAGACTGTGTAAAACTTTAGGGGACATTTTAAAGAAATTTTGCGAATGTGTGTAATTTATTATGGGGTGTTTAGTGGAAGGAGTAAAGATGAAGAAACAGAGGTATGTAGGTGGCTCAGAAAGGAAGAGGGGTGGGAATATAGAGGTAGATCAGATAGATGGGGTTAATCAAGTGGAAACAGGCGATAGTACATTATACCTGTCTGACTATGCCCTGTGCTTGATCACCACATAAGTACTCTACACACATATTTAATCCTATTATATACCCCTTCAGTGTGGATGCACTTCTGTTCTGAGTGCGCACAGGTGAATGCTAGTGAGCATCAAGCTGGACAGCACGGCAAACAGGGTGAGAGCTCTCAACACCAGAAACCAGAGCCAGGCTGCGGGCCTCCAAGGCTCCCGTGTCTCTGTGCCAGTAACTGGGGAGGCCTGGGATTCAGTGGCCAGCTTCTAGGCAGACTGAGAGTGTAAGACCAACTTCTAGAGTGTTCTGAAGTTCCTAGGCATGCATATACACGTATATATATGGATACGTATGCATACACACACATGAATAGTGATACAGGTGTTTGCGTGTACATATATAGGAACATACATATATATGCCTCTCAGAAATAGGTGCTCAGCCTTTCTGAGCCTGGGGATACAGAGCCATAAGAGCCACACTGAAGTTGGCTACCGGAGTCTGCAACCTCAGGCAGTATCAAAACCAATTAATCAGTGGTTGTAAACCTAAAATGCTGGCGTTCACAAACATTAACATACATGTGTTCAGTGTCTGAGTTGGAAAAATCAAGGAAAAGAAAAAAAAAAAAGGCTTTGGAAAAGGAATCTTTTAGTAACTGGAGAGGTCACGTGTGGTGAGAAAGCCAAAATCCAAAAGCAATAAAAGGAGCAAACTAGACAGTGTTTACGTGGGACTGATATAAAATGAGGGAGGACAAAAAGGCAAAAAGATTCAGACAGAAGCAGAACTGTGCAAGAACTGATGAAGAGGAAAAAAAAAAGAATGAAAAGAATCTAACCAATGAAGAGGTTTTTGAAATATCTGGGGAAACAGAAATGGAAGACTAGATGCAACACATTTGATATGTGGGAGAGATAACACTTTACCGATCTAGAAAGACCAATGAAAAAGTGGAAATAATCAGGAATGATGAGGACAGTATGGAATTATCTACTGTGATGAGATCAGAGGAATTTAAAAAATATCTGAAAGGGAAAACCATCAATACTGAGAGAGAAATGGGATTCCCTCATGGAACATGACTTTCACAGCTAATTATTTTCAAGCAGTATATAACTACATGGGGTTTTCCACAATTCTTCACTTAGTGTTTCAAATTATCAGAGTCATAAAGACAGACTATCTTAGCACTTGAGCTACTTTGCACCCAAGTTTTTGATAAACTATGCCTTTCCAAAATAGTACATACTATTCCTGGGTTTGGAAGCCACAGCTTCTAGCCTCCTTCCATTTGACATTTCCAAAGTATTTTAAAACATATATGAAAATTCTTGTAAATGTTTAAACACAGATATTCCAGCACATCAGATCTGAAGTACCATGAATAAATGTTAATGCTTATTTAAATAAAGAATAACCAATGTTGATGAATTGCAAAGCAAGTGGTCGGCAGCTGAGATCCCAGAAAATAACTGTGTATCTATTCCAAGGGAAAAGGGTATAAAAGTGAAACACAATAAGAGCCTATTACTCATCCTTCCCACACAGTCCAGTAAGAAATGCATTTCTAGCATGAAGTTTCATAGGAACTTTTTGACGGCTCTTCACTGCTTTGTGGGAGGGAGCAGTTGGTTTCACTGGACCTAACTTCTGATCTCTATGTCAGTCTTGCAGATTATTTCCAACTTGGCTATGCAGACAGAGGGATATTCAGTCTGTCAGAGGCAACAGACACAATGAACTCTGCTCTCTGAAGCTCTGTTCTGAGTTCTTTTGCTATTTTATGCAATACTTGGGTTTGGGTTTGTACAACACATCATGGTGAGATTGCTATAAGAACGTTTGTTGGTTCCACTATTTCATTTTGGCAGGTTTTCTGTGGTGCTCTTCTCCTAGCTTTCTTTTTGATAATGGTGTGCAGGATTCCCCACAGGGTAAAGAGATGCCAAAGAAATGGCCCATACTCCTAACTTAAGTGGTAGAGAGATTCTCATTTCCTCTACACAGTCTTGTGAGCCAGACAGCTGTACACTGTCAGCCAAACTTCCTAAACTGGCACATGCACCCCAAGAGCTCTCTTTGGGGAGGGCAGTAAGGGAAGACATGCCTTCCTGTATCCAGTGTTTCCTTTGGAAGAAAGTTTATATGTATTCCCAGGCTAATAAATTGTAGTGTTCAGGCTGAAGTATGTGTCCACAGACTGTAGCTGCTGCTTGCAGCTCCTACTGAAATATCAGCTGTGTTCCTTTTTTTTTTTTCTTTGGACAGCAGCTATTGCTCGCAGTGAAAATTAGGACAAGCAGCTTGATATTCTGGAAAGGTCCTAAAAGATACAGTTCCTCATAAGAAGCAAAAATAAAAACCCCACTATTTCCATTGAAAAACAGGAGGCAACATTACAATTAATTAGTCTTTCAATCACAAACAACCAACACCTACAAATACGTATTACACACATAAACAAAGAAATGAATTCAAGAACATTATTTTCAAAAGGGAGCCTTTCAATAGTTAGGAAGTGCAAGAACTGGTTTACTGAGGCACTTCAATTTGCCACCCTAGCTTGACTGGCTTTAACTACATGATGTGAATCTATTTTGCACAGGGTTCTGGCTTCACTCAGAACTCATGATGGTGGGTGCTCACTTAACATGCATCTCTACAATATTCTGTTGTCTCAATGAGCAGTCAAACAATACCTGTAATTATTATGAGCCTCACAGATTATTCAACTCCAGAGATTAGGAGCATTTCACAAACTGATTTATTTTCTTTATGCCCCATAAGATGTATGAATAACTGAGGAATATTCAGAAAAGATGTCAGAACTAACATTCAATGTCCATTCTGAACAGCAGAGGATTCAGTCTTTCAGAGAATTTTGTTTTATATATCCCCTCTAATACTCAAAACAGCCTCTGTCCTAGCTGAGGAAGATCAGAATTTCACCGTAGAAGACCCCACTGCATAAATTTAGATATCAACAAAGAGGAAACACTGCATTCATTACCCTTTGCAGGAAGGATGGTAAAAAGACATCATCTAGGAACAGCAAGAGTTTCTATTTTCTCCAGTGTTTTTTTTCCCCTAGTGATTCAGCAGACCCTTAGTGGTTAAAACAATTTTCCTTCTTCAAGCATTGAAATCACTAACATTATTGTCTCATGCTTTTGGAACTTAATTAGATTAAACATCTCCTTTTCTTTGGTAAGGTTATGTCAACTACTCTGTGTGTGTGTGTGTGTGTATGTATATCTTCATATATATCTCACTTACATGAACAGAGACAAAGATGTTTCTAGTATATGTAAATTTACAGGATTAAGGCTAGCAGAATCAAAACCTTTTGACAATTTCTTATGAAGAGACATCTGCATGTTATTTGTCATGTCCAGTGTAAACATTTTCACTTGTGAGAACAAGCGTAGATTGGCTATGCAGTCAGAGTAGGGATAGTCACACTTCTTGATTAGATCTCAAAAGAGAGCATGAAAGAAAAAGAATAAATTCACACAAAATACAGTAGTGTTGCTTTATGACTTTACTGCATTTTCAAACAGCATCATGATAAATGGGGAGATAATATACAATCTCTGGAAATCCATGTGACACTATCTGGAAAAAATTCACAAGTGAAGTGGATTGGTGTCTGCTGCTGAATGATAACATTTTTCCTAGAGACAAGAAACTGTTTCAGCTGGCTAAAAAATAACTGGTACTCACACTCTGCAGCTTTCAAATTATCTTCTGAGTCAATCAAGTTGCTTCTTGTATTTTAAAGCTCTGCTAGACTCTGATATATAAATAATTTTACTCTGGAATTCTTCATAAAATCATTTTCTATTGAGACAGGACATTTTATCTGTCCTAATAAACAACTGAAGCTACAGAAGATTGTTTCCAGGATTTTTTTGTGAGATGAATCACAGAACTCCAATATTGACCTGAATGGTACAAATAATTTTTTAAGGGCAGGCATACTTCCCTAAGATGTAATTTTCCCCTGAATTCAGGAAGAAGGAAGAGTCCAGTTTATTCAATGTCATAATAGGAGCTCTGAGAAGAAAGGGAGGATATACAAGACTTTCCTTTTATTCATCTGGTGAGCAGGTATGCAGATTTGTTTAATTAGTAGTAAGGAATTCAGTGAGAATCTAGAGGGAGAAAATTAATTGGAAAAACAGCTATTATAGTTAATATTTGAATTAATTGGAAAGTTGAGTAAAAAAATAGCAGGAATAGATTTCAAAAACCTCAAGTCTCTCTGAAAAGTAAATCTAAGTTGGAGTAAGCAAGCTAAGGTAGAGATGCTGGAGACAGTAGCTGTAGATAGGTAGTTCTAGGAAGCAGGGCCAATATAGGACCAAAACCTAGGAGTGACAGCATCATCAGAGGCATCGACGAAGACATCTCCCAGCAGCTGGCTCCTACTGAGTTCCAGGCTCTGCAATTGCCAAGAGCTGCTATCTTGCATAAAAAATGCCATATCATAATGGGATTGACAGCATCTATCTCCTTAAGAGACAGTATCTTCCAGTTCCTGCTGAGACTTAGCCTTGAGGGGAAAAAACTGCAGTCCAACTGGCTGTGTACTCTTGATACTGTCCTGACCAAAATAACAAGGGCAGAAGAGCTGATTATTTTTGTAAACAGCTACAGAAAATCTCAAACAACTAAGAACTTGCTAATCTAAGTGCACTGGTTTGCTGAAAGCAAAATCTTTAGCTGTTTCTGATATCATCAATGCCACGAGATGCTTTTCATCTTTGTGTGTGCACTTCAAATTCTGTCTTGCCTTTTTTCAGACTGAAAAAACAAAGTAGTATATTTAGTAGCTTATTCAAAAAATACATCCCAGTAAGTACAGAAATGCAGTAAAACACATTTCAACTAATCTGAGCATGTAGTTTGAAAATACTCCCATTAGCAAAACTGTACTTTGTGTTACCAAATGTACAAAGACAAATTGTATATATGTGAAGAAAATAGAGGAAAGAAAGCTAGAGATATTTCTGGCTGAGCTACGAGCTCTTTAATGATCTGAAAGCAGAAAAGGAATCATAGAAACACATGGGAGTACTTTATGTTCATATGAAAATAAATCAAAAAGACTTGTGTGACAAAAACCAAAGTAGTTCTTACTGGAACAAGGAAGAGAAGGCAACAGAAAGGGTCCATAACTATATTTGAACAATGAAAACAAAAGAATGTAAAAGAAAACAGAGACCAAATAATAAAAAAGAAGGGTAATCTATTCCATTGCCTTTTTCCTTAAATCTTTACATGAATGACAAATAATGAAGACCAATTTAACAGACTTAACAAGCACAATTAAATGCACTGATAAAGAAAATATGATAAAAGAATATGCAGATAGGCCAAATGTGAGCAATGGGGCAGAGACTGAAAACATTCACTTTGAAGTTTTTAAGAAATTAGCAATTGGAATTCAGACTAAGTATTTATCTAAGTGTTTATCAAGGACCTGTCGGAGAAGGAAAAAAACCCAAAACAACCAATGAAAACTTCTCACTCTCAGATAAACACCTAGTTAAACTAGTAACTTTAAAGATAAGTATTAAACATGGTATCTGTAAGCTCCTAGAAGATAAGATAGTAAAAGAACATATGTACATCTGTGTGGTGGTTTGAACGTGAGTTGATGGACAGTCGTTTACACCAATAACACTTCTCAAAATTTACATAATTAAAACGCATGGGGACGTGGGAACTTTCTCTTGCTGTTCAAGCCTCCCACGGGGAAAGGGGGGAAATGGCCCCCTGGGCCCCATCTCTAGGAGCGGCCCCGGGCCTCCCCTCCCCCAGCCCCGGGGCACGGGCCCCGGTAGCTGCAGGAGAACCCCTCCGCGCCGCGGGCAGCTAAGGAACAACCATGAAGCTGCTGCACAGCCGATACCGCCCGGAGCGGCTCCTAAGGACTGGAGAGCTCCCTCCCCCCACGCGGCCCCGCGCAGGCCCGGCGGGAGCCGATAGAGCTTTCTGCAACCAACGCAGCCAGGGCCGAGCTGAGGAGCCTGCAGCATAAAGGGAAAGAGGCTTTTTCTCCAGCATAAGCCTGAAGAAAATCATGGGGGCTTCAGGGTCAGAGGGAAAGAGAAAGTGAGTCATGGGAGACGGAGCTGAAGATGGCGATGGAAAAAGAGGGCGGAGTCGCGCCCAGCGCGAAGCTTAGANTGGCAGTTGTGGGAAGACTGCAAGATTCATGGGAGACATGCTTTTTGCAGCAGCAGAATTTTCTGGGCGGGTCTGTTGCCCTTTGAGCAGTTTGGAAACCATGTGAAGCAAGGAAAACCTTTTTCCCTTAAATAGTGGAGAGACTTTTAAGAACTATAATACTGACCAAAATCATAGTTTGTTATCCTTTGTGGGAGCTGGGTAAAAAAGGGGAGGTGCTAGAGGAAAAGAGGGATTTGCTTTAATTTCATATTATTTTTTTTAACTTTTAATTCTGTTAGCAATAAACTTTTTCATATTCTTTAAAGTTTAGAGGCTGCTTTGCATTTCTCCTAATTCTTATCTCACAGAAGGCAGGAAATGCGAACAAAACCACTACAATCTGTGAGAAAGAACTCATGTCAAGCCAGTCTACTTTTCTTCCACGAGAAGTCAACTGGATAAAAGGGAAGTTGCAGATATGATATATCCTGACTTTTAATTAAAGCTTCTGACAGTATTCCATATAATATTCTCCTAAAAAGCTAAGGCAGGAGATGTAATCGCCATCACATGGGTGGTCAATCAGTTGAGAAAATTCTCTCAGCAAACAATTACCAATGATTTACTGTCAGAGTGGGAGAGGATTTCAAGTTAGACTGGATTAGGGACTGGAAGGGCTAAGACCTACCAAGCATTTTCACCAGTTCTACTTATAATGGCATAAACAAGACCAAATTTGATTATAGACTAAGGGAAGAGAGGTTCTAAGCACACTGGAAACTGGAATAAAAATTATTTTTAGACCAAGGTTTTAAAATTTCAGCCACTGGTTGGAATTCCCAGAGGCAAGCAAAAAGTGTTGTACCTGGAAAACAGCAAATACAGACATAATACAGGAATTAAAAAGGTGAGCAGCAGCTCAGCAGATAAAGATGCAATAATTGTGCACAATTCAGCACCAGTGAGCTCCAAGTGAGCTCCAAGTAATGAAGTATCCTCTTTACAAAGCAACACTTTAAGGAAGATGAGATAACGTGAAGAAAAATGCAGGGAACAGTAAAAGGGATTAGAAAAAATAGAACTATAACTTGCTAGCAAAGGTTCAAGTAATCTCTACTTCAAGTAATAATTAATTTGAAGGTGAGAAGACTGAGCATGGCACAGTAATATTCTTCCAATGTGCACAAATGTTTTATAAACAAAAGGGTTATCAGTGGTCACTGTAGGGTAGGAAAAGAACCAGTGTAATTTGCAAAAACTGTACTATCAACACAAGAAAGAGAGAAAGAGAAAGAGAGAGAGAGAGAGAGAAAGAAAGAAAGAAAGAAAGAAAGAAAGAAAGAGAAAGGAAGAAATATTACTGAACCATTTATTTGAAAGTTTTTTAAGTTCAGATATATTGCTGGTCCAGTTTGTTAAGGTGTAGTTGGTACTGACAGAGCTCAGAGAAGGAACTAAATTACCTGACTTTTCTTCTTTGATGTCATCTATTTGAATCTGTCATTTGATGACTGCTATAGATGAATCACTGCTATAGATGAATCAAGTATAAGCAAGTATAAGCAAGTAATATATGCCACTTCTAATATTAGAGATTTTTAAACTAAGAATTGCTGATGAAGCCACCTCAGGCTTTTAATTTATTTGAGTCATTGGGATGAATTCATTGGAGCAGGAGATGCAAACTTAGTAGCTGTAGACTTTCAAATGAATAAGTAAAAATATATATTTACACAAATGGACAATCAATGACTGTGAGGAATATAACGTTAAATTTGTCTTTGAAACACTGTTGACAAGGCTGATATTGAAGGAACCATTATAATAATGAATGGTCTGTGAAACCCATTATATTAAAATATGAAGGAGATGCAGATTTAATCTTTTACATTACCTGAATTTCTCAGATAATTGGGAAAACAATTTTATCACAAAGGAGATATGTGCAAACCAGATTGTCCCATATGCTTCCACACCAATTCTGAATAATGTGAGTTCTGCTTTGGTGTTCAGACAGTGTGGACAAGCTGAGATGTTCAGCATTACACTGATTACTCTTAAGTATGGTGTGGATATCCAGTCCAAGAATCACAGTTTAAATTTTTTTCCTATAAGCACACAGTAACACTTAGTAGGGGGAAATTCCTATTGATTTGGAACCAGATTTAAAGCAACCATTTCAAGCTAAAAAAAACTGAACTCCTGTGAGTATCGCTACGGATGCAACATTTCTGCTCGAACAAATACAGTTTCATTTACCAGAAAACAGTGAAGCTTAAGCAAAATGGAGCATACTGCTAAATACACGATGAAAAAAGAAATTCAAGGAAAAAATTCTCTAAAATGTCATAGAAAGATAAAAAATCTGAAAGATACTCAAAATGCTCAAATTTATGTAGCAGTGGATTTAGTGCAGCTACAACCAAAAGTTCTTTATTGCACCCAGGAAAATCACCAGAGACATTTATTTAATATAAGTAAAGTGGGATTTCATTTTAAAATTATATCCGTCTAACAACGTATTTCTACTCATAGGGGAATGATACATAAAGAGTTTTACTCTGGTTCAAACTTTGCATTGGTATCTGCATTTGTGGAGATAAACAAACACTCACCTCTAAGTTCTCAGGAACACGAGGACACCTGTAGCTTTCAGAGGCAGAGCAGTTATTACTGTGCTATACGGAAAAAGGAGCTTTTTGATTTCTAAAATGACATTTTGAAATAGACACAGGTAGTCAGAATGTCATTATATGTACCTTTATTGTCTTATTGTTTTCTACTGAAAAGCATTACTTTGTTACCATAAGTAAAGTTTTGTAAAGGAAAGGCCTTGTAGAATCATGGCTCTGGCCTGTTACTTTGGCTAAGCAGGAAAGGACTGTGGGAGAGTGTCTCAGCCAGAATAGGGACAGGGAGGCATGCTGCATGACTGACTCGTGTTCACTTCGTGGTGTGTGGTGGTTGGTTAAACTTGGTTTGTTGTGCCTTAAAACTGTATAAACTGATAACCGACTAACGGTATAAAAAGGCCGTGGTTTTGGCAATAAAGGCTCTCCTTTTCACCTGCCTGGGGACTGCATGCCGCTCCTTACTGCTGCATTACTTCTGTCTTTTTCACTTTCTGTTATTTACATCCTCAGTGAGCTCACTCAAAATTTGGGAGTAGATTTTGGTAGACAGTTTTTGGAGTTGACTCTTTGGTAAGCCAACAGAGAATCGGAAATACCAACCATTTGGGTACAGCTTGTACATCACCAGGAACTTCTACAGAAAAAGGTATTTGTCATGTGAATGTGTTATAAAATGTCAAAATGTCACTTAAAATAAACAACAGTTTTTAGTTGGAAACTTGATTCTTTATCTTGAAATGCCAAAGTCTTTCAGGCGGAAAATACAATAGTACTAGTTTCTGTCTGATATAATATTTTCATTGTTTATAAACTTCAGCTTATTTTCATAAAGAGGTCAGACAGGTGTAGTCTCTTGCCTTACAAGACATTACACATATTCTTGTAGTTTTCCTGTATTAATATTGCCAAAAAGCTTAACTCTACCTCTATTTTCTAATTAAGGAAGTCATATTAGTTATTATACCATTTTTAGATAAAATATAAACAAGAATTTGGCTACATTTGAAGTGGATGTTCATATAGATTTACTCCATTACTTGTCTTCCTTGATCAGATCTAATAGCTGAATAAAAATAAAAAATAAAATTTGACATAAAATTAAAGAATAACCTGAACACCACTGTTGTAAATGAGAAAACTACTCTACATTTTCCTGACACGGGGTTAGTGCTCTTGTAGCATGGCAAAGAGGAGAAAAAGATATTGATAACCTCCCATATCGTGCAAAAGGAACCATTTATGCAATATGAAGCAGTTATTGAATTACACAGAATAGATCTGTTTATCCAATTCAAGCTTTGAACAATTTGTTCCAATTTAGAGAAAGGTAAAAGGACATGTAAACCCAAGTGCAATAGAAAGCACAAAATACATTGCAAATACACTTTATGAAGTGGAAAAAAACCTCAACAGACCTACTTAGATTAAGATGTTCACTTTCATTTAGCCAGAGTACAGAGGGGAAAAAAAAGCATCATATTTCTATGTTTTATCTAAAAAAATCCACCACAGTTCAAATACCTTCATAACTACTATTTTTGCCAAGTACATGAAATTATTCCATTGCTTACCGCAACATAAATACAGGTGACAGTCCTAGTAAAAGGTAATTAGCATATCCAATGATCCATGAAGCACATAGCTTTCAGTGTAGAGTTTAATTACCAAAGTCTCACACTAGGCTGGATATTGCGTTGCAATTTGTGAGACAAATAAAGGATTATGATCCTGAATGTACTTTTGGTACAAACATATTTTCTAGGCTGCTGAGGTAGACTGAGAAACATAAAAGGTCTTCATGATGGTATAGAGCAAAGCAGTCCAATCATATGTCCAGGCTGTAGAGTCAGAGGGCTTTCACTGTCACTATTACTGCTAGTGCAGCAAGAGTTATTACTTAACAGAGAAATCCATCTATACCAACTGACACAGTTAATCCAAACCACACTGCAGATCCTGCCTAGTAGATTTTGAGTCTTACTCATCTTCAAAGTCACATCCAGAAAGAAGACATTAAAATGAAATAACCTTGACAGATCTCATGGAGTTAAAAACAACTATACTTACGATGGTACATATTAATGTAACTTCTAAATTGCATACAGAGAAATTATTTCAGAAGATGTTCTATTTACTTAGATCAATCTACTTTTTTAAGATCTTAAAAATTTAAATGGCTGCTACTTATCCTTCTTTTAAAGCTAGTATAAATTTTTCCTTTGTTACTTTGAACAAACTTTCAACTAAATTTGCAGATGAACAGAGAATGGACACGAGCAACTTACTGAAACGAATTGCTGTGCTCATGTGATAAAGCTTTTGTGAAGGTAAATATAATTTAGGCTGATAGAGCAAACACATAGAAGCATATGAAATACTCTGTGATTTCAATAAATCAAATGCTTTTTGTTCTCTGAATTTGTAGTTTTGAATGTCAGAATCTACTGGTGTAGTGGAAATGGAAGCAGTTAGAGTTTATATTGGGTAGCAGATTGTTTAAGTCTGAAATGGGTAGTGCAGCTCTTGCTTTTGAAATAAATTCTTTCAACTTCTCTAGAATCACTGTCATTAGCCCTTGTGCACAAATACCAAAATAATTAGAAAACATTTGAATAAAAAATTGTTATTTTCTTGCAGGTCAAGAACAAATCAAGACAAAGTTTTAGAATCTCAAAAGGAAAGTACGTGTACTAAAAAGGTCAGAAATACCTTTAATGAAATTGTGCTCATTTACAACACAGGAAAACACAGAGTGCAAATAGTGCAGAATTGATGAAAATTTGACCTTTCATGAGACCACTATGTCTTCTACTATAACCAAGCCTCCCTTCTTCGATCTAATCACAGTAGCTGGATTTCTACAGGCTATATATCACCAGGAATATATGATGTACTCTAACCTATAGGAAAGCAGAATTCTTCAGTCACTAGTTTCAAAAGTGATCCTACCCCTCTATTCTGCTCTCATGACAGCCCAGCTGGAGGACTGTTGTTAGCTTTGAGGCCCCCTAAAGAAGAAGGACAAGGACCTGCTGGGGTGGGTCCAAAGCAGGCCATGAAGACATTTAGAGGGCTGGAGCAGGTCTCCTATGAGGAGAGCTGGGGTTGTTCAGCCTGGATAAAAGGCTTCTGGGTGATCTAAATGCAGCCTCCCACTACCTGAGGGGGGCATCCAAGGGAACTGCAGAGGGAACCTTTATAAGGGCACGGAGATACAGGACAAGGGGGAATGGCTTAAAACTGAAATAGGTTTAGATTAGATATTAGGAAAAAATTCTTCACTATGATGGTGATGAGGCAATGGAACAGTTGCCCAGAGCAGTTATGGATGCTTCTTCCTTGAAAGTGTTGAAGACCAGGCTGGATGGGGCTTTGAGCAACCTGGTCTAGGAGAAAGTGTCCCTGCCTGTAGCAGGGAGGTTGGAACTAGATGATCTTGAGGGTCCCTTCCAACCCAAACCATTCTAAGATTCCATGAATATAATAAAAAGATTACTAAACAAAAGACCACAAAAACTTTTTTAAACCATAAAAAATAAGGTCATACTTTAATAAATAAAAGAAATATAACATGCACTGGAAAAAAAAAATTGAAGCAAGCTTGTTGAGGATAACCAAATATTTTGATAATTAATTAAAGTCTTCCTAAATTCAGAAATTAAAACTAACACGATTAAACACCTTTTAGCATTTCTTATTAGAGACCCTAGAAGCATAGTCCAAAGACTTCCATGGCAAAGAAACATTAATAAAAATGTATATTTGTGTAGCATAGCCTTTTTTCCCTCAATAGAGTATTACACCAGTTTTAAACACCTTTAGTGTCAGAGGAAATTTCAGTAATTTACATTTTCTGGGGATGAAGTTACCATAAAAATAGAGATTAAAAAAAAAGATTTGTAATTTGGAGCTGATAAAACAATACTAACAACCAATAAAACATTAAATGAAATGCTGATTTAAAAAAAAAGTATTTTACAGTTGCAATGATATATTGACATATCTTTTGCAGCTGTCATTGGGAAAAAGAAAGTTAAAAAAATGGAAACCAAAACTAAAATTAGACTAATGAAAGAAATAAAAAATATTTAGCCAAAAAAACCCCTTTTGTTTTAAAAATGCAAATAAAGACTTCAGACCTCTCAAAATATTTTTTTACCTGTGTAATGTTAGATCAAACATCTTTTTTTAAATACCATGTTTTTGTATCACAATGGCAAAGCAAAAAGGGCATTTCTCAAAAGTGGTTCTGCAGGAACAGAAAAGTTTTAGAAATGTACAGTGTTAGAAGCACACCAACCACAACATGTTTCAAGAAGAAAACCAAGCAGCTCTGTAATGTGTCTAGCAAACAAGCATGCTCCAGGAGCAGCAGACCACCAAATGCAATTCTTCTGCTGTTCTTCTGCACCCCTCCCATGCATCATTTATTATACCCAAACTTCTGATTTAAAATCCCAGCATGCCTGTAAGTACTAACCCACCTATTTCCGCTCCCAATACCAAGTGATGACTCTCTTCACTAGAAATGGTAAAGCAAGAAACGTTTTCCCCTCCCTAAGAACAAAAATGAGTTTTAGGAGTCCCTGTGGCTGCTCTGGAGGCAGAACCAAGCAATCCAGACAGTATCATATCTTGACTGATTTCTGATCAAATGATTCAGGCCTTCCAAGAATGCATTTCAAAGAAAACTGGAGCAGACAGTGAGGGTGGCATTCATCTGACCAAGAGCTGATATCTGCAGTATTCTGTGACATCTGCTTCTGTCACTGATTTTACAGGCAGCAAAGATTCATCTGACATTATAGAGGTCTTTAAAAAAAAGTCGGATGAGTAGATTTGAGGCATGGTGTGGGAAAACAGTGGAAGAATGGTGAGGATTATCACAAACATGCTCAAGTTACTTGCAGATGGAGTGTAGAAAAACATATATGTCTTACTAATAATACTTTAATCTTGTGTGCTTGACAAGCAGAACATCTGTGTTTAGGTAACATAGGCCTGTGATACTCAGAGGCACCCTATTGAACTTGCCTGAGATTCCTGCCCGGCTCTGGGAAAGATCAAAGCCCAGTGGTTAAGTGAATTCACACAGTGCTTGTGTGAATCCCTGGAAGCCATGAGGAAACAGCAGGTCCAGCCACCCTCTAGCATGAAGCAACCTCTGTAGTGCCCATGTCCCAACCTTTGTGCCGCTGCCCAGGTGCTGCTTCGGGGATTCCTCAGCTGGTGAGGTTAACGAAAATAAATCCAAATAAATTTGCATTTCATCTGTGGCTTTGTGTTTGTTCCTGTGTCCTGTCTATCCTGACACATACACTCTGTTATTTCTCTTTGTTGCTTGTAGTGGGGGTCAGGTGCAGGATGTTAGACTATAGCTAAAGGGAGTGCAAAGAGCAATTGCCACCCAAAAACTAAACTCATGAGCAATATACAGAGGGATGAGCAGTAAGAGAATGGAGCAGGAAGAAAGGAGGAGCATGAGCTTTGGGGGACAGAACTGGAAACAGAGAGAGGAATAAGGAAAGAAAAAGAAGAGATGAATAAGGAAACTCCCTTGCTTGGGAAAAAAAATCATCCAAAAGGTTAATAAATTATATTTATTCAGGTTCCTAATACCTTGAATTATTCATTTAGTTACAGTGCTATTGATGTTCTCAACACTTAAGAATAAAGCTGAGGCTCCATATATGAGAAACTCACAATTTTTATTTTTATTTCCTTTTTTTTCTTTCTTTTTTTAAAATTACTGGCTAACTTAGGAAGACACGCTTTTCCATTTGCTAATTCTTCCCATCCAAAAGTACTTGGGTAACAGAAAAATACACTGGATTTTTTTCAGCCACAGTAAAGGAATTAGTGTTCATATGATGAAGCTACTCTCCTGACACTAACATAAAAATCTTAAGAGCACCAGGAAAAAAAGAGTACACAAATAAACAATGACTTTAAGGTTGACCTTCCTAACCACAGTAGTTTATTTCTTCAGTAACTGAAATAAATTAAACTCCTGACTGGCTAAACAAGGTAAAAATAGGGGTTTGGTGGTTAAGCAAGGATTCAAAAGGTAGTTTTGAGGGAAAAAATCTAACATTGCTTGTTGTAATTTAAGAAAGAGGTTGTTCCAGGCATATAGAGAAACCAGTGTGAAAATACTGCAGAAATTCAAGGTTCTGCAAGGCGGGCAGTCAGTAACACGCCCAGAGTTCTGGATGGATGCATTTTAATTAAATAAAAGTAAACAAGCCACAGCAGGGCCAAGTCTGAGTCAAGCTGTAGGCAAGCTTGACATATGAAGTTTGAAGGTGATTCTGAGGAAGTCTGAAGTTGCTGAAGAAGGAGAAAAGATAACAAAGAGAGAAGCATGGGGTAATATACTTGGGGGAGAAAGAAGGACAGTAACTGCATCTGCAAGATGATGAATAGCCTACAGCAGTGAGAGATGCTGGGTGTGCAGGCTGGAGCAGAGATGGTATTACTTGTCAGTATGTGCCTGACAAACATAACTCACCCAGGACTTAGGAATGGTTCTCACACTTTACATGTTTCTCTAATCCTTATTTTTACCCCAGACATGCACAACAAAATACTCTTTTGAATTTTGAAAATTCATTTATGGGTCACTGGCCACATTTTGCATTTTAAAGCAAGTTGATTCATCTATTTTTTAAACCTGTAACTGGTGAATTGTGGAGCAGCTGAGTAATTAACATATCTTCTTATATTTTTGGAAACAAGTTTAGGATTAAGTTCATATCTTAGTGTAATAGGTTGAAACTGAGTTGATGGACAAGTTCCTAAGCCAATTGAGCTTTTGCGATTTTGCATATTTAAAGGCAGCACAAGCACGGGCATTTCCTTTTAGTTCCCGCTCTCCTGCTGGAAGGTGAGGGGGGCCTCCGAGCCTCTGGGCTCTGGCCCAGGCCAGCCCCCCCCTTCCCCTCGACCCTAGGCGGCGGTGGGCCAAGCTGCTGGGAAGCCATCCCGGATCCGTGAGTAGCCGCACAGCCAGAGAACTCCAACTGAGCCGGGACTGCGTGGTCGAGATAAGATCTGAGGTTGCTGCAGCCCCGTGCTGAGCCGGCAGAGTTGCTGGGGGGGGGCATCCTCCTGGAGCTGCAGGCAGCTACCAAAAACAGCCATGAGCTGCCACACAGCTTAAACTGCCCAGCACAGCTCTCTGAAATCAGCGCAGCCCGCGAGGGGGAAGAACGTGGTGGCTCCAAGGGCAGAGAGAAAGGAGGTCACATGGGATGAAGCTAAAAATGGTGGCAGGGAAGAAGAGGTGGAGCTGCATTTTTCACGCTGAGCTTAGAAATGTTTTCTGCAGGCCGTGGTAAAACCTGTAATATCACAAACTGCATGTCTGTTTAATCCCATTTGAAGTACATGCGTACTTCAAATGGGTACAATGTACAATGCGTGGCATGTGAAGATGTGAATATGCCTATACCAGGCTATATAGAAGCAGTGGAAGGCTTTTAGAGATTTGTGAAGAAGAGAGCCTTTGTTTTCAGGCCAGAATAACTCATCCTTAAAAAGACTAAAACCCTATGTCAGTGGGCCCATGACTGCAGTACGAAAAGACTAATGAGATTTTCATGGGAGAAATGTTTTTGACTGCAGCAGATGTTGGGTGGGTCTGTTGCTGCTGACAGTTTGGAAACCACGTAAAAGCAGACGATAACCCTTTTTTTCCTTAAATATTGGAGAGACTTCTAAGAACTGCAACACTGACCAAAGCTCATGTTTGTTTTTTTCCCTTGTGCGGTTTCAGTGGAAAGGAGGGGTGTGCTGGGAGAGAAGGGGGTTTTGCTTTAATTTCTTATTAATTTATTAGCATTCCTTTTAACTTTCAATTCTGTTAGTAATAAACTTTTTTACATTCTTTAAAGTTTTGTACCTGCTTTGCTTCTTCTAATCCTTATCTCACAGAGGACAATAAGTGTGAACTAAAACCACTACACTGAATTGGTGTTTCCGCCTGCTTACAAACTGAACCCTCTACACTTAGAGATTAGTAACAAAAAAGTTCTTCAGCCAGGAATTCTGCAGGCTGGGACTTGCAGTACAGAGCACAATATTACGGAAGGGTTTACAAAACATATGCAAAATGGAAAACAAATTAAAAATCTTCATCCATAACTAACATTATAAAAGTGATCATTCTGGACTGTGCCACTTCCAGTGCGCTTGGTTTGCCACATTTTTTTCCTTAGATTGACCAATACATAAATAAAAACCTTGTTAAAAAATCTAGGCTAAAATAGCACTTCTGAGCAAGAGGTAGGATGGCTCATCAAAATACTTTTCCCTAGATAGTTCACCCACTTTTTACAGGAAAAAAGTAGATACACAGCTGAAATGTTCAAGTGGTCTAGTAGGTACAATTGTGATGTGTTTTTTATCTAAAATGAGAATTTAAGTTTTTATATTAAAACTATGAAGTCTAAGGCCATTTATCTTATGACTGCTTATGTATATGTACCCTGAGTCACAGTGAAAATTATGGACACAGCTGTAGGCAGAGAAAAATTTGCTTTATGGGTAGAAAGCAGGCTTTTTATCAATCACTAGAATATTCCCAGAATGGCAGGTTTCAAGACATAGTTAATTCAATTAATTGTCAAATGCTTTTAGAATTTAGTTACATAGAAGCATTTTGCAGGTCATTAACTGCTTATGTTTCTCAACAAAGGGGAGCTACATTAAATAGTAAATAAATTATATTAAACATATTAAGCTCAAAATTGATTAAAGTGATAAAAGACCTCATTTTGAATACATACATACTTTTGCCTGAATGTCTTTTGCAAAAAAAAACAGCCTTGTGTTGTTTTTGTGTCAGAAAAGACACCTGACAGGAGACTTTGTTCAACAGCAAATTAAACTTCATTCCGTGTTTGCAAGGGATGAGTTTACTGCTGGATGTATTATGGGATATTTGTAAATCAAAAATGCACTAGTTTGATAAAATAGACATAAGCACCCTGAGTGTCAGTTAATAACAGCAGCAATGTTCTCATGGAAAGTAGGCTTTTAAAATATGGGTTTGCATACAGAAAGTATTCATAAACAGGTCCCATTTCAGATATTTCAGGGTTTTATAATTTTAATTAGTTCTTTATTTCAGCTTTGTATTTTTGGTAACATGATTATGCAAGTGCAGCTCAGCAGAAATGCTTACATTCATCCTTGAAATTCTTAATATATAGCCCTTAAATCCCATTTTTTTCCATGCCATTCAACATTGCTTCACTGTAGTATTCAGCTTTACATTCTTGACATTAAGGCTGACTTGATAATTATGAGCCAGCTGATGCTTAGTTTTCAATGGGAATTCAATGGTAGGTGGGGCAGCCCTATTGATCTATGAGACAAATAACTTCTCTTTTTCCACAGCTGTCAAACAAATATATCTAATTCAACAAAAAATATCAGCACAGGGTTAAGCTGATTATTACTGACATATAATGAAATATTTAAATTTGACTGCTTAAGACAAAGCATGTGCTCAATTGAGCAGCTAAGCAGACAACTAAACAAATAATGTATTAGCCTTTCTTAGGTTATTGATCGACCAGCAATTTCACAGTTGAATTTTATATTTAAAAGCGCATTGTTCTTAGTCCAAGGCCTGGCAGCTGTGTACTTCAGAATGAATCCTGAGATCCTGTGGAAGATTTCTGTCATTGTCCTCATGGCCCAGTAGATCAACAGTAAAATGTACAAGTGTCTTGTGATAATGAACCTTTGACTATCTCACAAGCCTAACTTCTATATAATTCTGCATCAGCAATATTTTTGCTGCTGCCATGGCATTTCCTTCTTCTACCCTGTTTCCTTTGTGGTTTTTTGTTTGTTTGTTTTTTTTAATAACCTCTCCAGTTCTGAATTTCCTCTAAGAATAGATTATTTCACCTTCTTCTAGTAAAGGTTCCAATAGGTAACTTGGTCATCCTCAGCTACTGAAATATGTATCTGAGGGTCTGAGAGTTGTATGCATTCCAGGCACAGAGCACAGCAGTGAAAGCTCTGCAAGTGACTTTCTTCCCATCTTCACAGCATTACTGTGCTTTGGGAACAGCCAAAGCTCTGACATGCCTGAATTTTGTAAGACTGAAAGGCTCCAGTCTCACCAGAGCTTTCATAGGGATGCCACAGCTGATCAAACAATTGCCATTCCGTTGCAGATCTGAGAGTTGCAGTGGTTTTCATTCATCATCACACACCCTCCAAGGCAATGCTGTCAAGCGTCATCCCTACTAGCATACACTTGTGCTGTGTTATAAGTGCAGTCCATGGACATTTAGGGACAAGTAGCAGTGGAAGCAGAGAATGATTTGAAGGACTTTTCAAAATATTCAGTACTTCTCTATACAAGAAATAGGATCTATGTATTGGTCCTAATTTATTAATACTCAGGTGCCTCTCTGACCACCCATGCAGCTATCTTACACCTTAAATATGCCGCTCTGGAAAAAAAGTTAGTAATCAAAACAGTCATAAGTGGTAGCATTCAGCTGTTTGATTTAGACTTTTACAAAGCCTACTTGGTTGAAGTAAGACAAAAGAAAGGAAATCACAGTGGGAAGAGAGGGAAATAATTTGTAGATCAGTTTACCTGATCTTGTCTTGTGCATCAGTTTGAGAAACGAGACAAAGGACAGAATGCATTTGGATATCAAGCTTACCTAAGAAACTGAGATGTTCTGTTTCAGGATTATGTTTAATTCCTACTATATGCTTAATTACAAGTTTATTTCTTTGCATTAACATATTTTCTTTTTCTCATTAAAAAGCTAAACTGGAAAACAACCCACTCATTGATGCTTTGATATGTACTCAGAGAGCAGCCCTTGAGCTTGCCTTTGTTAAACATCCGGATGTCTTTTGAGGATCAAGGCTGTTTCCCTGATCAGTGCAGTAAAATGGCAAGAGACACAAATTGACTTGAGGGTAAACTAAACATGTTGATAAACAGAATATTATTTTGTCTTTTTGTTTCTCCAATACAATAAAAACACAAAAATCACACATTAAGTGGCCAGGCTTGGAAAATTGAGTCATTGAAGAAGGTACTTGTTTTACACTCAGTTTGAAATCAATCCTTGGGAGCTGAAGAAGGTGGAACCAAGCAAGGTCAGTGCAGCTGCTGTCCAGGAGCCAGCAATCCCATTGCATTAGCCAGGGCTGTAAGCTCAAGTACTTCAGTGAATCCAAAACAATCACGTTGATGTCAGCATCCTAAACATCACCAAGACACCTACTGGCAACTAGCATACTAAGCTTCTCCTTTTAGTGTTTCAAATAATTTTCAGTAAAATTAACGTTGCTAAAAGTGAGATTTTAAGCCTGGTAATCCAATGCATGGTTTCTCCAAAATGTGGTGTTACTGCAAATGTCTCTTAAACATGTTAGGATATATACCGAGAGGCCATGCTTCAGATCTGGTTATCCACATTTACATTCCTCAAACTGTAAAAATGTAAACCATAGGAAATATCAAACACATTGAAGTTATGTAAATGGAATGATTCACTGAACAGAGCTGTTGTCTCCATGCACTTCCTTTGTTTCATTTTCATTCCTTAAAACCAGAACCAGAATAGGTGACTGAATTTTGCTTTTGGTTAATGTGTTTGTCTATTTCTCTTGTACCATTATGGATAAACAACCATTTACTCTTTCGAAGAAAGAATGATTGCATAGGCCACTGGAGACCTGTTCTACATTAGACTTTAATCCAGACCAGAGCATTACTCTGGAAAACAGACCCAGCTTTAGTATCCCTGTTCTGAACTAAGTGGAACAGGGACTGAAGGATCTCTCACATATGAAGGAGAGCATGTCAATCAGCTATGGAGTATATTTATTTTATGAAACATTGGTAAGCACATTATCATCTGAATCCCTACATTTCCAAGATATGTTTTCTTTTCAACAGGTCTGACCTTTTCTTTAAAAATTAACCTCAACCTAAACTTTTAGATCAGTCCTTTAAAATTAATATTCATTATAGTCAATTCTCCTGAGAAGAGACACTGTATCAATGTTTTTCCACCAGAAATTAGAGCCAGAAAAAAGCTTTCCAGAAGTTCAGTATAGCTAGGAAGCTTAATTTACCTCTGTGTGAGCAATTACTTCTTCAATAAATTATGCAGCATTCATTAATCAATGTATTACCTGTTCAAACAAGAAACAAAACCCTCTACTGTGCATGTTTTAGCAGTAGATGGAGTATGATACATTACGCTGCAAGGAAACAGAAAGAAGAATGGAGGGAGTTAGGGCACTAAATTCAGGGTGAGACAGGAGAGATGTTTACCACAGAGTGAAAAATGTTCTGTAAGGAATTGGTGAGTTGAAGAGAACATCAAAGCTGTGAATATTTACAATGCATTTATCTCCTTCTAAGCCAGTCGAAGATCCTGACATTTTTTGGAATTGCCCTGCTGCGTTCCCAAATTTTAGTTTGAAAACAATTATCGTTCATTACTACAATATATATTAAAATGTTGCTTCTGTTAAATAGTGTCACTTTTTCTTCATAAATTCCCTTTGTCTTCATGGTACATTTGATTACTTTTTAGATCATACAGCTTATTAAGAAGGTCTCTGTGGACTCAACCAAAACATACTAGATGTTATTTGAAATTTAAAATTTAGTAAACAACCAGTCACTACAAAACAAGTATAAACGTTCTGACAAGAGTTTATGCCTTATGTATTTACTGTACTGAAAACAGAGAGATTTAGGTTAGATACTAGGAAAAAATTCTCAGTAATGAGGGTGGTGAGGCACTGAAACAGGTTGCCCAGAGCAGCTGTGGATGATCCTTCCCTGAAAGTGTTCAAGACCAGGTTAGATGGGGCTTTGAGCAACTGGTCCAGTGTAAGGTGTCCCTGCCCACAGCAGGGAGTTGGAAGGAGATGATCTAAAGTTCCCTTCCAATCCAAAACATTCTGTGATTCTATTTAAAACTAGCTGTGTTAGGTTCTGCCTCAGAGCCTTCTGTTGCTGTGGTCATTTAGGTGCCTATTGAATGGCACAGCATTTTGTGATGTGATCAAAGCTGATTCACAGCAGATTACAATGGGACGCTGTTCTCTTGCTACATAATTTTACTGTTTACTACTACAGCTTTTAAACCTTAAAAACATCCAATTGTTGATTCAGGTTTTTTTTTCTAATTCTCAGTTGAAAGCACTTAATTCTCTGGCAGCAGATTTTTCTGGAAAAAAATAGCATCTGACAAAAAGAAAGATATACTGAAAACCATGTAGAGTGACTGTTTTTTTTTTTAAAATTTATCTACAATAACATATTATTTAATATGACCTAGTATTTTAAAATTTATTTTGTAGCAATATCCCAGAATACAATATGGGACATTATTCTTTTTATTTCTAATTACTGAATTTATAACTCCAGAGCTGGTTGTTCCTGAAGTTTCAACTGTAAATGTAACTCATTACATACTAATGAGTTATCTCATTTTCAGTTGTGAGGGTAATGTAGATTTGCTACAGAATGCTAGTTGTTTAGAACCAAGTAGTAATTGTACTTTTACTGCAAGATCTTGCAATCAGTCAGCAGGGATAGTAGGTGACTACACAGTCAGCTAGGGCTGTATTTTGTTTCTGCCTCTGTCAGTGTTCCACTTTGGATTCTCCTCCAACTCTTCTTCCTGTTATCTCCATCATTCTTGAAGACAGTAACAAATTGCCTATTGCTTTCCGCTGTGAGTTGGAATGATTGATTTGTCAATATCTAGTTAAAATATATTGTACAAGTCTTTATATGTCTTCATATTCAGAGGCTGATCTTTCTAAAAGATAATGTTAGGAATAGAGCACAGATGCAGGCACAAAGGATTCAACCTCATCTGTCTTGTAGAAAAAACTTAGTGCAAAATTTTCTTAATTGTCCCATTGAAAACACATTAATCATTTCAGTTCATGTTGCCTACTCAGTCAGATAGATAAGTCCTGAGCTTGCTATGTTGAAAGAATTATGGCAGAAAGGTATTATGTGGATTAGCAAAGTACAAATGTTTTCCACAGATATATTAAAATGCTAAAATGGGACCAAATTCACTGCAGGTGTTAAACCACCATCCTTTAGAGGCTATGAGATTGGAAAAAAACCCCTGCATCAATGGAATAGAGCAGGGATTCCAGTTACAAAGTTGGTCTTTGTCCCTCTTCTGTTACATCTTCTATCACGTCCACATCTGATCTTTTGTGCTAAATGACGCTTCTGTATTTGGTTTTCCCAGCAAGAGAAATGGGTGTGTTTAATCTCTTTCCATGGTCTCTCTACTCTCATGTCACAGAATGAGAACTTGAAGCTCAGCTATATCGGTTTGGAGGATCATAAATGCATCTGTCTCCCCTAGGTTATCGGTAGTCTGAGTTCATCTTTTCAAGCTTAAAGACATTGAACGCTAACAAACAAATTAGATTTATAAAGATTCTGCAAATAAATCACATTTCTCTTATTGTGACTTAAGCCACGATCCAGCACAAGAAAAGCAGCTTATACTGTGTCATAAAAATAAAACACAGAGAGGGATCTCCCCTCCTTTCTTCCTTGCTGCTCCTGAATATCACTATTTGTTGGTGATAGTTCAGAAGTTCTTTATGTTTTCCCAATTCTGCTCTTGAGTAAGTCCCACCATATAAAGCTTTAATTCTCTTCCCCAATTCCAGCTTCTCCTTGTTAAGTGGAATTTGATCTTTCTTCTACCTAAAGTCCTCCATCAGTCAGTGAATCAGTTGGTTATTTACCAAATATCTGGAATTCAACCTTGAAAGCTGAATTTGTCCTTGCCATATGTCTTGTGGGAGCTGCATTTATATCTATGGTTGTTGGATCTTAGAAACCCTACACTGCTAGTCTTTTGCCTAAAGCAAGAATTTCTCCTTTTACCTTTTTTAGTTTTTAGATCAATATGAAGACATTAATATACAGACTTTAAAAAAGCCTCATACTTAGAATGCACTCAGACCCAACATTTGCAGTCAGAGAACCTTTGGTATCAAGTAGGATTCCTAAATTACATATTGTTTGCTGCAAAGAGTTTCTCATGGCAGAGACAATAATTACATGTCCTTTTATGTGAGCACTTTTACAACATGAAGTAAATCATTCCAAAAAACCCTCTCCCAAACTGGGTTCAAACTCTCATCAACTGGTTAGCTGGAAAACATAACACATACATAAACCTTATGGTATCAAGAATCAGATTTAGCTTACAGAAGAAAAGGCCGGAATTTGAACTTTTCTTGATGATAAGGTGTCTAGTCTGCTAGCACAGACCATATAAAGAAAAAGCCTTTTTTGGCTTGTCTTCAGGGATATCCTCCAGATCCTCCCTGCTGTTTCTGTGGTACAAGACAAATATTGCAGTGGTTAAACAGTCACTTGATCAGGTGCTTCACCACCAGACAAGTGAAAATCATTTCACTTGATCAGGTGCTTCACCACCAGAAAAGTGAAAATCACTATGTCTAGCACAAAAGTATTTTTAACATAGTTTATACACAGTAAATACAAAGGAAAACAAAGGAAGACAGAAAACACATGTTCTTCATCAGTAAGGGGATTAATTTTCTTCTATATCAATATGATAAACTGAAAGTTATTGAGGAAATGGTGAAAATAAAATATCCATGGTGCCATTTATGGCATTAACTTAAAATCTTATTTCAGTTCACAAAATCCATAATTTACAATCATCTACAAGAGGAACATTGTTCTGTCACTAGTTTTGGATGCTCTTGGTAAGCAACAGTGACTGTTGAGGTGGAATTATCTCAACAATCTTAGAAATTTCTTTTCAGAATAGAGTCTGATTTACAAACACAGACATTCAGTTCTTAAAAAGGACACAGTTATTATATACTTAACAAAAAAAAAATGTAATGGCGTAATGAAAATTCAACACAAGCTAAAAACCCCCAAGAGATTACTGTCTCCCCATATGCTGAAAGATAAATTATTTCCATGTTTTAATAATTAGTCTGTCTCATAAGGAATGCTGATAATGGACATTAGTGTAACCAAGTTCAACATTCAAAGTTTCTAATTAAACAATGAGTCCATTCTAAACAGCGAACAAAATTATTGTCTTTTTCTTCCATGTAACTTGTTGGACCACGTACAAAGCCCTATATCTGACAGAATACCTTTGTCCCATTATCTTTTCATGGGCTACGTTAGGTAAAACAAATAAAGAGTGAACCATGACCTTTGTGCAGCATTAATGTAAGAGTTTATTTCTTTTGCTAAGCATGCTGAGGCATTCAGTGGTAGTCCATTTGTACCACTGAGAAAAATAAGCTGTGGGGAAAGAACACACTGACCCAAGTTTCTGCTATATTGTGTGGGTTTAAATTTGTAAAACCAGCTCTGGGTAGGAACTGCACTGTGAAGGACATTCTGCCTCTCGATGCACCTGGAAATGCATTTTTCCCGTAACAGGAACAATACCCTGTCAAGATTTTTCTGAAGTATTTTTCACATACCAGCACTGAAAAGCTTGTTTAATGTTCATCTGCACAAGCTAATTGTTATTAACACAGTTGCTGCCCTCATATTTTTCATTTTCATGAAGAGTCAGTCGGCAGATACAAAAAAATATTTCCAACCTCATACTCAGAGGTATTTCTTTGTCACATATTATTATAGAAAAACGTTGCCTTTAATATTTTATAAGGAGTGAGAAGATTTCAGTGAGTAAAATTGTGATGAAAGCTTATGGAAAATAGTCAGCAGGTACAGAAGACAAAATCAATCTGCTTGAAGTTCTTTGCTGTGAAAGTCCTAGTTCTTTTTCTACATAATATTTCCACTAATATCAGTTGTAGCTCTGCACTAAGTAAGAGCTCAGGATTTTCATACATTGTTGAGATGAATGTTGCCAGAAATTATCTAAGATTTATGCAAATGTACACTCTAGGAGAAATCAGTATTCTTTCTGCATGGAAATCTCTTCTAAATTAATGCAGGTTTTGGCTTCAAAACCGTTCCTTTGCTAGCACAGTTTCTTAACCTTTTCAGATTGATTATCTAGAATCAAAGTAAAAATCATTCATGATCTGCTCAGTCAGAATGAAATGTGTACATGTGTGCAGTAATAATCACGTCATTTATTTGTGCATGGGTTTTAGAAGATGGATTGGAAATATTCAGTCTTGAAGGTTGCAGTGTGTGGTGACAGGACTGGATGCTTTTGCTTTCTGATACAGCTGTGCTTCTCAAACTTTACAAGCACAGATTTTTTTTAAGACTCTCCCTCTACCCAGAAGAATTAAACACTGATCGAGAAACAATAACTTGATCTTGCATACAGAAGATCTGGTGGCACTTAGAGCTTTTTGCATCTCACTCATGTTCAACTTTACATGTAGAATTAGCTTTTCCTAGAAAAGGACAAAGATACTGACAATTCCCCAGAAACACAAGGCTCCTTTTAGATATAAAACTGCAAGCTAAGGCAGGCCTAGGTTTCCTTATAAGCAGGTGTCTGCAGAGGCCAGGGTGACCATCTGAGCCTGCCCTGAGCCTGGGACTAAAGGACAGGTTCGGGGAGTGATACAGTGAAAGCCAAATCAAATTTGAAAACTGTCCACCCTGATCTATATACTGCAGAACAAAAAAAAATCTGACTCATATCAGCTATTTCAGCTTTATTGGGTCAAATCCATAGTAAATTAAATAAGGAATGAATGTTGGAATGTGCCACCTTTAAAAAAAAATCCCTAAGTTTAGGTAGAAATCCACCATGTTTCTCATCCTACAAAGGTGCAGAAGTATGTTTCTAAAACATAAAGTATGCTAGAAGCTGTAGGCAATATTCTGTAGATGTTACTGTTCAACATAAAGAGCTCTGCTACATATACATAAAAAGCAGTATTACAATTGAATTGCAGAGTGAAATTTAGAAGCTAAGGGAAAACACAGACAGTTCACACTATAACAGAAATGTTTTCATTTATGAGACATACTTCTAAAACAACATCTTTAAGAGTAAGATCGTCCTGCAGAAATTAAAATTCAACAGACCTATCTGACATATAAGAACTACTCAAAACAGGACATTTCATGTAATATGAAAATGTGCTGAACAGTGAGCAATAAGAAGTAAAATGGAAGAAAGAAGTGTGTACATATACATATCTACTTCTATGCAGAGATTAATTTAAAATATCAGCATCTTCTAGGCTGCACCAACCTTACTCACACTGGCCTCCACTCCGGCAAACACTGCAGTCCCGAGACTATTTATTCCCCTACAGGACTAAATTACATTGGCACCTTCTTTCACTGTTGGCAGAGGAAATATTCACATTTCTAATGCTGCATGAAGGCTTAAGTGTGTGCTGACTATAGTTTTTGAGGCCAACTTTTCTCCCCTCATCCCTAGAAATCAAATCAGCTTTTCACTTATTCATTCATATTGGAGCAAAAGAGATAAAATGGTCCTTGTCTTTGGTTTTGTTTGTTTGTTTAATCACAACAATGTGAAATGAATGTGCATTTGGGATTACATCCTATTTATCTAAATTAAATCTTTTTTTTTTCTTTTTTGGTTTGCAAAACTCAGGGGAGTGGATCAGTAGATGAAAAAACCAAAAATAACAATGTAGTTTTGAGTACAGCTGTTTCCTGTACCTATGAGAAGTAAAAAGAGCTGAAGAATTAATTTAAGTTATTCCAAATATAAATTGAGGGAAGACCTGGAACACACTTTATTAAAGAAAATAATTAATTTTCTTAAAATAAAATGAGATTTGTTTCTTCAAACATTTTTATCTTAAGTAACCACAAGATAGCCTGTAAAAGAACCAAAATTAGTATCACCATCTCACACTCAGTTAACATAGGACCTAGGCTTTTGAATATACCATTCTCTATTTCAATTCAACTAGATAAAATGGGCAGCTTTATTACCTGTTATAGACAAAAGTAGTCATTTTAATAATGTCACATATAACTTTTCAAACTATATAAATATGAATGATCAGTTCAAAATTGAACCTTCAAATATTTCAAGCATAGCCAGACACAGAACTTTTTCAGCAACTAAATCTGTAGCAGACATACTGTAGACAAGTCTTGATGTCTGCCTAAATTCAGGCAACATGAAAATACAGTAGCAATGTGGTTCAATATTGCTTCAAGAAAAAAATATTAAAACTCTTTCATAAAAATCATGACACACATCATATCTCTTCACTTTATAGTCCAAGAATAATGCCCATTGTGAATATACTCTAACTCGGTATACTAAAGGATTTAATTAGTAGAATCACACATTAGCCCAGGGAGAAAGAGATTAAAAAAATATTTAGGTTAATACAATCTCCAAATTTTGCAGGTTATTTTTAAAAACATGTAGTGTAACTAACTTGCATGTTTTTAAATAGAAAGTTCAATATTTACAGACTACCCAATGGAGTATGACAGCAATAGAGTTCTGTAAAACTTGAAAAAGTTTCTATAAAAATGACAAATCAAATCATTTTGAGAATAGTAACTGAAGTGTTAAAAAAATGTTTATTAACAATACTTGGATCAGGAGGAAGTTTCGTACTACCAGTAATTTTATTTATTATTTAAGTGCTAGCAAGGAAGTTCACACAGGCACACAAATGTGTCTATTCATGAAAACCAAGGTGTAGCTGTACAAATAGATCAAAGCTGAAAGATTGTAAGACCTCGACCCTATATTTACAAAAAATTTTCCATATATGGCTTAATAAAAAATATATTTTTCCATATATGACTTATAGACTTGACCCTATATTTACAAAAAATTTTCCATATGTGACTTAATAAACTGAACATTATCTCAATCACTTCAGGTAATAATTATGGATTATAATTATATTGATAGCAGGAACCATAATCTATTTTTCATGGTTCATATAGACAATAAGAAACCTTTCCATGTGAAGAAACTGTGATTTTTTTATCAGTAGCAGGAAAAGAAGAAATATTAAAATAAGGTAAAGTATATTTTATTATCTATTGTTGTTTCCTTAAAATGTCAGGATTATGTGTTGTGAAATGTACTTTGCTTCCTCAGACAACTTTTATTTTATTACTAGCAATTGTTGGTCTAGTAAATACAGCAGAAGTATAAAAACTTAAGACTACAGGACTCCTGAAAGTCATTGATAACAGCAGCAAAACTGTCAGCTCTCAGTGTGGATTACTAAATATTAAGATTAGCAAAATGAAGATTAAGGAAATTCTCTGGAGTTATTAATATGCCTGCAATAGTTTTCCATGAGATACCAAGGGAAATGTTTATATTCAGAGCCAGAACTGCACGGATGGGACATCATCAATATTAAGACATATTGCCAAGTCTAGGGTATTTTTTTTGAACTACCTACTCTCCAAATTCTTTATTTAAACAAGGAAACCAAAACCAAAACCAAACAAAAACCCCCAACCAAACAAAATAAAACAGACCAACAAAACCAGACTTATTTCCCCCCAAACTCCAACACACTAGCATTAGCCAGAGCACAGAAGGCACCAACGCTGATAGCACCTGAAATAAATACATCTCTTTAACACTATATTATCTGAAAAAGACTTTCTTTTCATCAAGGAATATAGAGTTTTTTGTTGTTACTGTCAACTATTTATTAATGTTTCTTGTATTTCCCAAATTCTACTCAATATTTTATGCATCTTGTGAGCAAATATAATTAAACAGTACAATTTGTTTTTATTTCAGAACATTCAAAGCTTCTTTTACAAAATAAAATTAGAATAAAAATAAATTAAATTCATCCACCGCTATTAATCATATTAAATATCTTCTACAGTTAATTGACATAAAATTCTGTAAGGGTAAATCTGTGACATACGCTAACATTCTTGTAACTGCTAAAAATTTTGCACAAAATCATTTTTTCTCACAGAAAGACAAAATTATGTGGGCATCTTAGCTCAAAAATTTACATCAACAGTAAAAAAAAAAATCTTCTGTCAGTTGGATTTATTATCAGATAAAACATAATTTGAGAAATTTCTGAATCTTTTGACACTTTAAGTTATGCAGTATCCATGCACTGGCTGCATGAACTCTTAACTGTTTAAATTTAAAAAGAGCAAGTTTAGGAGAAAAACCCCAATGTGCAATGTGAGATACATTAAGAAATATGTCTCCTCTAAGCTCTCCTTTTGCATAGAATATTTATTTTACTAATTAAAAGACTCGCTACTTAAAGTTTGTGACCACAAACCCAGCAAGTCTAACAACACCAACCAGTTCTTGTGCCAGTTACTGGTAAAAAATAATGGGCAAACTTAATTTGAACTGTGGGTGTATACCACAGCTCAAAAGAGATCTGAGACACTGAGGAAGAATCTGAATTACCTGGACAAATTATAGAAAGAATAAGATTCTACCGGAGTTATGAAGGATCTTAAAAAGGCCTGGAAGGAAAGCTTTCACTTGCATAGGCTTTGAGAAGACAGAGTGGTCTCCTGAAACCTTGGCTCGCTCCAAAAGTACTTGTTTTCTGCTTTGATAATATACAAAGTTACATTTGATCATAAAATTCTTTCAAAACCTTCTGTGAATAAATATAAAGATTTAGAAAGAACAGGAACATCTGCTAGAACCTGTTCCTGAAACTTCTCATGACTACACCAGTGTGTCTAACAGAGTACTTCAGCTGTCGCAAAGACTGAGCTAGACACGTGCCTGTAACATGCCGTCTTCACTTAAAATCTGAGCAGGAATAAAGCAAAGAACAACCCAACAATGTTTACCATGACAACATAATCTGTCAAATGCAGATCACTTCCCCAAAGGTAGCTGCTGTCACCTCTATGAAAACATGTCATTGCTGCTCTTGCGTTTCCAGAAGATGGATCAGCTTGAAGTAGCCACATTAATGGGATTTGGCAACTTTAGTTTCCTCCCAGTATAAAAAAACTGACTGTCTTCAAATATCTCACACTGCAGGAATGGTAGCTGACACACTATCAATAACACAGCAAACCCATGATTTTTGAAACAGAACACACAAGTCTTTGTAGCTCATACAAAAGACTTATTCTCAGAGACCTGTTTTGTCCAACTCATCCTCTTTAGATAGGATGAAGAGGAGAACATATGACACATTTAACTGCAGAACCACAAGTTCCCAGGCAAAACACTGAAATGAGAAATCTAGACTCTCATAATTTATATCTTCCTTCCCTATCTGATATGTTTTCATTCTACAAAATATGCACCCACATTGCTCCCCACCTGTGCAACAATGTGTATGCAGATCAATGCACTTGCTTCCTGCAGTGCAGCACTAAGAGCTAAAAACTTGGGGAAGTGCCCCCAGCAAAGAGCTCTGTTTTACACAGACCTTTTTATGACACTTAGATAATCCAGGACAAAACCGTGGTCTTGGAATGGGAGCGATGGTTAGAGAAAGGATGAACCGTAACGAGAGCAGTGAGACTGCAGTTGACCAATCTGAGAAGCAGAATTTGGGGCTTGCAAAATACTTCCATTCTGTCACCTCTGGTACAGAAGGCAGAGCATGATTAGAAACTCATACCTAGCTGCCTGCAGGTCTTTCAAGAGATGGCATAAACAGCTTCAGAGGAACTTGGAAGACATAAGATGTGAAACATTGTCTTCCTCTCAGCCAAGCCGGGAGGTTTCCCCACATCTACTATATCTCAAATGAATCTCTGCTTAACACTTTGGAAACTAGCATAGGAGGACTACACTGTAGCATGTCTGACCTGTAACTCTCCAAATTCACCTTAAGATACTAAAGTACTTTTAGGCACCTAATGAACTTTGATTTTTTTTTTATCTGATGAGGAGGAGGAAAAAAAGGAACTTGGAGGCAAAAAGTATCTAACTTTAACTGATATTCTCTGAATTTTGTTCAAATTCTTAAAATGCACGCTACAAGCCACAAAGTATCTCAAATTTCTGAAGAAGGCTACAGAAAAAGTCAGAAATTATACTTAGAACACTGCAAAAACTTGATTTTTTAGTTCTTCCCTTCTTTTAACCTATAATGAAACCATAGCTAAATTAATAGAACATTGCATAGGAAAAGGATATTTTTTGAGGGTGGGTTTTTTTTGTTTGTTTTGGTTTATACAACAGAGATATTAAATTTCTCTTAGAATGGCCTTCTAAATACTAACGTCCTATCTACAGAGCAACTTCTTCATCACAAAATCACATATCAAACTTCTGTGAATGTTCAGTGTTAGATAAGAATTTTTGCTAATCTGGCAAGGAAAAAAGTTCAGATTCTAAGTCTTGTCACTAATCTAAGCTGACAAGTCAATATTTTTAAAACTGAGGCAGAGAATTAATAATTAGCATTCCACTAATAATGTGTTTTAGAGGAGAGACTGGTGATTCAGGAGACATTCACTCCTGGGAAAGTTCATTTCTATGTAGCTAAAAACTGAACATTATGTTCTTGAGGCCTGTTCCTGAAGGAATACATATAGTTACCTTTTGATTGTGGGTTTTTAGTCATATAAATGTTAAAAAATATTACCCTTCTTTGTTTAAATCTCTTTTTATGAAGTCCATATATATTTATTAATATTTGAAAAGATGAAGAGGTGTGAAAGAGCAGTAATGAAAAGAAAAGGGAACTATTGTTACAAAGCAGGCACAGCATATAATAAAACAGAACTAATCCAATGCATAACTTTAAAACTGGCCAACCTTATCAGGAGGGAAATATCTCGTGAAAGGCAAACAAACACCAATCTCATTTTTCCTTTTCTACATGTATCTGTTCTATTATAAATTTATCAAATAAAGGACAAAGAAAATAAAAAAATCAACAGTTGATGGTTTATTAAAGGAATGTAGTCAAAACGAATTTCTAAAACAATTATTTGTCAGTAGATAAAAAAGGAGAAGGAGATAATTATTATTTAATTTACTGAGTTATTTCACTAGATACAAGGTCTCAGGGCCTTCCACTTCCAGGCTTCATATCTGAACAACTTCTCCCTCCTAAATTTATAAAGCATTCAAAGCTGAAAATTTTTTTCAGCAACAATTCAAGATATAAAGCTCAATGTCTTTGGAAACAGCCTAGAATCTATAATTTTATTTTTTAGTTTGTATACTTTGCTCCAGGATTTACATTGACTATTTTGAACTCTGTTTCTTAGAAAGACTCCAGGTGGTTGATTTCAAACTAAGGTCAACCTTTTAACATTTTTTTATAACAGCACCAATGTTAATAAATAAATAAATTAGAGATATTTCCCTCAGTAATAGCTTACTTTAAAAATCATGATCTCATTGCTTCAGCATTCATTTAAGTAAAATGTGTGTCTCATCTTGGCGTTTAATTAGTTACTTGGAAAAAACCCTAACAAAACAAACCAACAAACACTGTCATGTGGATGCGTATTTGAGCTGGGTAAGTTACTGCCTAATTATCTTTATTTCAGAAGCAGTATTAGTTCACTTCACCTGCTAAAATGTGTTAGTCTCTGTAAATGTAATATCAAATCTAAAACAATTTTTCATTTCTCTTTTATGTCCAATCTCTTTGTTTTCCATCCTCAAATTGATATCCTTAAATGTCTCTTTACACTCTCGCTTACTGCCAAATTAGTTTGACAAACACACAAAAGAATAAGATGTAAATATTTCAGTTTTTCTTCTAATAGAATATATTATTAAATATTAAATATATTTAAGGTATTTTCTGCCTGGAGCATATGCTGTGCTTTACTCAGCTTAATTCAAATAATTTTTTGCATCTAGCATAGGGTAGAATGTCTTTCATTGGTTTCCATCATTCATGTACTGTTTCCAATCTATTGTACACAAGTATCATTAGAGTTAAGTGTTCACGTCAAGCTGCTTTGAAAAATATTAGTAGGAAAACACACTCACCTTCGGGCTCCCCACAGAGTGTACACTGTGACTCTGCAAAGAAAAAGAGAAAATTATAATTCCTTTAAGATGTCATAATTATATCCAAATATAACAAAACTTCGAGAACCCAAAGTTAGCACAAAAAATGCAATTCTATTTTCAGCACACATTTCTTAACAGCTGCAAAATAATTTTTTAAAAAAGGATTTTTGCAGGAAGGATTTTAAAATAGAATTATATAAATGTTTAGTTACATTTATGTAACTATCACCTTCAGAGACTCCAGCTGATTGCATTCATGTAGCAGGACTTTTTGCTTCCACATGACTTTTTTGTATTTTTATATGTACAATACTGTGACAATACAATACAATGCAGTGACAACGGTCAATCAAATAAAAAGTGTAAGCCTGCTAATATTTTACTATTGGAGGTAGCAAACAGAAATAGTGGCAGAGTTAACATTCCTTTCTCATATAAGACTCCCAGGTCCTCCCAGGCAAGAGAAGTCAAACAGTCATTCAAATGTACAGTTATACTCTGCAAAATATTCAAGTATAGAAATGAAGGCAATAAAATTCCATCATAACAAACATACAGTCTCTAAATGTGCAATTACTATTTTATCTACATACTACTATTTGAAAGTTGGTTGTCTTATAATCTATTTTGTACAATGTACAAATATATGGACATGTGGAGGAAATACTTTGAAGTATCTTTTGAGACTGAGATTCTTCAGGAGTCAGTATCAAGCTGTAGAACAAAGCTACTGTTTAGAATCCAAATACCAAAATCAATTGAAATTTCAGGGAATGTAATCATGTTGGCAGATAATTCTGATATACTGGTAAAAGTCCTACTAGAACAAGAAAGTACAGTATATTTTATATCACAAATCTCTGTAATCTTCATTTTAACCCTCAGGTGAAAAATGACATCTCAAACAGCAACAAGTATGCTGAAGCAAATATATATATATATATATGCAGGCATAAACACAAATGTGTGTATACATTTTAATATAAAATCAGTACAGAAAGCAGTTTAACATGCCTGGCAAATAAAAGTCCACTACAAGAGCTTGCTGAAATTATCTCCACCTTGAATAGCAAATCGAAGATTGGACTTTAGCTGTGATCTTCACTCAAAGGCAAAAAATGACAGAAAAATACAATATGAAACACGTGCACTGAGCAGACTGACCTTTATAGCACTGCTGTGATACTGCCAGGTATTTAGAAGTACTTCCTCCATACAGATGAGAAGCTGTCTCACAGTAACCCACCGTTGTAATGGCACTTGACCCTACATCTTTCATATATTTTAAACATGCTATTCATTGGGATTTTACTACTGTTAGAGGCTGTGGCATGCATGTGGGTAAGGAATGAGAAAAAAAAGTTTTACCAGGCAGCTCTGCTGCTGATAGGTGGATCACAGCTTTTAGAACGCCATAAAGTTGCGTGATAGAGAGGAATGAAACTTGATGCAGTTCAGCACCGTGAAACATGTAGCCAAAGCTTGTATTGACAGACTCATTAGTGTCCCCAGCAAAGCTGACAAATTAGAAACAACACCCCAACTGCAGGCTTGAGAGAACCTCCAGTGAAGAGCATGAAAACCTGGTCACAGGTAAGTCAAGCCAGTTTCTTGCAGTGCTGGATGAAAAATGCACTTGCCACAAGATGAAGGGATGCAGAGGAAGCAGCTCATAAGATATTTTCTCACGTTTAATTCAAAGACTTTCTGAGGTTTTACTGAGATGGGCTGTCTGTCTGTGTGCAGTTTGTTATCCTGATTGATAAGGAGGAACAAGCCGAGACTCAGTTTCTGAACTTCTGACTTTTTTTTTGATCATCTATGTTCTGCTAACATCTGCTTCAACAGTTTTTTACAATCCAAAGAGTCTGCCTGACATATTTTGCACCTCCAAACACCATCTTCCGAAGGTCCCCACTCAACAGTACAAATTACTAGCTTCCCTCTTTTTTCCTCATAAACATAATTAGTGCCAATATCACAAGTCTGCAGCAGGCTAGATAGCCTACCCGCAAAATAAGGCTTGCAGCTATGACTAGTGCCAGAAAGTTGTCAAACGCTAGAGAGGTGTCAGCACTATCCTGCCAGACTACTGCTTTTTTGGACTTTTTTCAGATGTTTCTTTAAGGTACAATATCTTTGCGCAACTCAGGTGTCCCCTTATCTCAGCACGCCTTAGGAGATTCCATGGGGGGATTTTGTTTTTATGCCTTCCAGAGGCGAGGAATCATTTCAAATTGACAGCAGCACATCTCTCTCTACACTGGTAAGAAACTGACTTTGTGGATGTGGATAATTCACCAGTAAGCTTCTGTTCATGAATTTCTCTGCTGTAGTTTGCCACTGGAGTGGGGAGACTAGATACCCTTGTCGTTGTGCTTGACACATACAGATTGAGTGACAAAACCACAACCACTTCTAGAAGGCATGTAAACAACATGACAAGGAGGTTGTACAGAGCCCCGTTTTCCACAGAGTCTGTGTGTGTAAGAGAGGGAGAAACAATTATTTCTGTATACAGTCTGTTTAGATCTGTACATTCTACGTCTATTGTTGAGAGACTGCATGACCTCAGTTTCCAAAACCAGAACACCTAAAACATACACATGGCATTCAATTATTTGTAGATTTACATTATACGGAAATACAGAAATGTTAAAATTCTGTTAAGAAGCTATGACTTGATATATTTTAACTTCTTTTCTCTGTAATGAAGCTGCTGTATCTTGGTAGAAAAGATCTTTCTGGAAGATGGCTCAATACTAAATACCTGTACTAATTTAAATTTTTTCTAATTTTAATTTCAGTTCTGGGGGGAGATGACAACAATGAAGGACATGACAACAATGTAAATAGTTACTACTCCATCAGGTGAAATTACATTGTTTAGGCTTAGATCCATCTCACCCAAAGTTGCGTGTATCAGCATTAGTGTTCAAATTCTAAACTAGTCTCAAAAAATTTACCAATGAGCAGAAAGAAAGAGCCCCTTAATCCACCTTAGAAACTTACATAGCATGAAATCAAAATCAAGAAGTCACCTTGTTTTTAATTACCCATTCCTTTATTTTTTTATATTGTAAAAGGTCTTAGACTTCATAATAACATCTGCTGCAAAAGAGAAATGTTATAGGAAACTAGTTCAGCCTCCCACTGAGAGCAGAGAAGGGCTTTTGCCACCACAAGTTCAACTCTGCTGGGGCTTAATAGTCAAGTCCTGAAAGTCACCAAAGATGGAGATTCCACAATCAATGAGCAGCCTGCTCCAGTGTTGCATCAGCCTCATTAAGCTGTCTTTGAATCTCTTGGGCTGCAGTTTGTGGCCATTCTTCCTTGTTACATCACTCAGCATTGCCAATGTGACTTTTGCTCCATCCGCAACCAGAGGAAAGTAATAACCTCCTCAACTTGCTAAACACACTCATCCCGACATAGCCCAGCAAGCACTTTACCTGTTTGCAATGAGAATACTGTCTATTCACTCATATGCAGCTTGGTATTCATGTTCATTCAGAAAAAAATAAACTAGTATATCAGGTCTTAATAAGATGAGTCCCCTGATCCAAGTCTCCCACCTATTATAGCAGTACTAATGTACATGAAATTATGGCCTCAGACAACTAACTTTTCTACACCCATGATGGATAAAATGTGGAAATGGATGAAATAGAAGCAGGGACATGACCACATTTCAGACAAAGATATTTCCTAAGCCTCTCCCTTGCACAATTCCTAGTAATGGATTATGTCTGTGCATATCTGATCCATCCAAAGTATTACAGTGATACTTTCACAGAAGGTATTCTTTTTTTGTAGTATGTTGCTAATCAATTGCACTTAACAAAGATGCTCCTTCTTGCAAACACTCATACATCTGAGTAACTTTTTTGTCATAGTTCTCAATAGTAAAATGACTAATGTATGTGAGTATTCAGAGATTTAGGACCCAAGAAATCAATAAAACAAGAAAACCTGTATTTGTATTATTAATCTCACTCTGTCATTTTGAAATTCTCTAGCCAACAGAAATAATCTTCTTAGATACAGGAACTTGCTGACAAAATAGGCCATAAGAAAGATCTTTTGAAGAAACAAATTTATCATGAAGACCCAATATCTTTTTTCCCTCCAAATATTATGAAACATATTTCATTTTTATAGTTTTTCTTGTCTAACCTAAATGATAAGAACAACTAAAAATAATAAACCCAGACATATAAATGCCAACATTATTTCTCAAAAAAACCCTGAGTTCAACATTCAATTTTAAATTAGAGTGAAAATAAATTATTCTGCCAAACATGTCAACCTTTTGTTCTTTGTATATACTTTGCTTGTATGGCTGGTGCAAGTACAATCAAATCTACTATAAAGAGGTACAGTAAGGAAAACAATATAAGGGCCAGGTGAAATATACAAAATTGCCATTAAGAAGAATTACAAATCAAAACATCCATGCAAGCTATATAATATAATAGGATTAAGACACCACCTATCAGTAATATTTTTAATTGAAGAAAATACTGGATGGTATTTAACACTACACTTTACTGTACAATATGCACTCAACAGAGGTTTATCCAGATTATGGAGTCCAATCTGGATGCGTTTTGATCAGGTGAGAAATAATATACAAAGGTGAGAAGCAGTGCTGGGGATAACTTGTCACTTCAGCACTGCGTTTCAAAAATGCATGAGGTCAGCACTTCTGACTCCCCTTTGAATAATATACCATGTATCCAGTTTTCTATCTCCCCTTCATTTGTGCAACAGGCCTTTCTGTCTCTCTTTTCATCTGATACTTCCAGATACCCTTCAGAGCTCTTCTATGCTGTCTATATTATTTTAAATTCAATTAGAAACACGTATGTTCTCTATTGCTTATATTTCCTATTGCTTTTCTTTTTTTCCCCCACTAAATCTATTTACTGATTGGCCAAAGAAAGCAGACAGCACCACACAATTACTGAATATCCCTGCTCATTTGAATCCAGAGTTCAATGCTTCAGAGGAAAACTGGAGATTATTTTTGTTTCACATAGAAATATGGAAATATGGTTTGCCTCACAGAAAACAATACTCAGTTTGCCTTCTCACCTTCATTTGTGCAAAATAATAATAACAATAACAACAGTAATAACAATAACAACAACAACAACAACCTAAATTAGATAAATTTCAAAGAGGAAATTTAGCAGACAGTTCTTTAGATTTTGGTTCTAATGGCAAGAAACACAGCTGTTTCATCATTTTCATCAGCACACTATATCATCAGTCTCTTCACATCATTTTGCTGATGTTAATGAAACAGAAGTCTATGACACTCAAAAAGACTTAGAGTAGCCATGCATTGTGTTGAGATTTAGTGCAGCTGAAAAGTAAAGCATAATTTAAGGCTCAACTGTGAAACTAATAATTTTAAGTAGTTTAATCCAAATTTGTACCTAAACGTGGCTATAATAGCATCAATAAAAACTGACAGTATTATGAACTATGTTTTCCATTCTCTCGCCTCATGTGTGTTTTTTCTCCTACACATTTTTCTTTATCTGTAGTTTTTTCCTCCCGTTGATATCTCACCACTGCACAGTATCATCTGCTGAAACATCAATGTGACAGACCTGTAGGATAAACTGCAAGATTTATCATGTCCACCAAGATTATCCATTCACAATATCCTCTTTGTTCCACACTGATGCTAGAGCAAATCCTTCGGAGGTCTCTTCTTCCGTGTTCAGTCACCCATTCAGGTAAGGTATTGAGAGACATCTACAAAAACCGACTAGCCTTTTCTTCTACAAAGCCCTACAAATTTTACCTACAGATTTTTTTCTAAAATGTGCTCTAAAGCCTCCAGTGACAGGGAGTAAAACCCTCTATATGCAGATGAAGAATAAAATGTTTAATGCACTCAGGGAAAAAATAATAGTATCTAATTGATACTCATTTCCTTAAGGTTTTTTTTTTTTTCTCTATTCTAATTCCTCATTTTTACTCTCAGTCATGGTGTGTAATAATTATCTTTGCTGTTCTGAAACTTAGCCATATCCTAAAGATATAAGTGCCCCACACTGAATACAGTTCATGACCAAAACCCTTTGACTTCCTGGTACAGCAAAATATTTACCCTCTGATAATCTCTTCTATTTCTAAGAATGCTATTGGCTCAATTAGGGCAGCACTATTTTCTTTACTCAAATGATATGTCACTCATCCTTTTTGACAGAAATTTGACTAGATGATCAGTTGCCATCATAAGAATGAAATTAAGTCAAGGATACTTTGTTGATGCACTTTTGCAGTATGAGCCCTGTTCATGTAATCCATGTTAACAAAATCCACAATCCATTTGAGGTGCTTTTTACAACTTCTTGTTTGAAACTATGACGTGGTAAAAATAATCAAAATGGCACTACACCAAAACACTGTATTTCTTACAGTATTTTGAGTGCTGATAAGTAGCACAATAGTAAGAGAAAGCAAGTATTTTTGCACACAGATATTGTTTGGGCCTGTTTCCATGAAGAGTCATAGAGGAAATAAAAACAACTTGAAGCAAAAATGTACATATTTACATTTTTGTACCTATGTGTAAACATATCTGTCTATCTTGAAACTTGTTTTGTTTTACTGTGGTTCTATTTTAACTCAGAAAAATAAGTCCCTTCATCATTCAGAACATGCTGAAAAATATGATCACAACAATTTTTTTGAGCTGTTGTGGGTATAGCAAATAAATGTATTTAATTCCTTTGAAACTATTACTACAAGCACTTCTTGCTGAGTGTAAGAGCCTACTTTCCTGTCTGCCTCTCACTGCTGATCATTGTATGACCATTCTAAAGATGAGATTCCCTTGTACTTGCAATTTCAGCTTTCTTGAATACTTCATTTCAACTGTGGTATTTATAACTAAAGCCCTTTTACTGCCTCAGACTGGGCCTTGAGGTTAGGAAAATCAAATAGCTACTAAAGTTTTGAAGAATAGAAAGGATACAATAGGAAAAAACCCAGCTGCCTGTGAGAGACTAGCAGCCGGGTTATACTGGGAAAGACAGAGCAAAGGAAATGAGTAGTCCTGAGAAATGAAGGTACTGAAAGAACTTTAGATAAAAATAGAATACAGAATATCCATAATTAAAACAGAGTGATCCTAAAGCTGAAGAAAATCAACCAACATGGCAGCAAACTTGGTATATTTTTGAGCAAATGAACTGACATCCAACCAACTGCATAAAGCAACAACTAAGACAACATTATTTTCCCCAGATAAAAACACAAGGTTCATGCTCAAAGCAGTGCTGGAACCTATTCACAGTACTTGCACATCAGATCCTTCTCCATATGGAGTTTACACATTCCACATGCATTAACCAAGCCAAAAGAGATTCCAGAAAAAAATTTATGCCATCAGACAATCAAATATTTTCATAGAAAAACAAAAATATCTGAAGAAATAAAAAAGAAAGTATTAGCCACTCAAGAAATAAAAAAGGAGGTAATGTTTCTCTTGGTGATCTGGACACAAATGCTTTCTTTTCAGAGGAGCAGCCATAAACATAGTAATAAAAAGGATGTGCTTTAGCACACTTCTGATACATATTTCAAATGCACGGTATCCAAGTGGAGAGTCCAAATATCCCAAGCAAGCCCAAAAAAGACCAGGTGATATGTCAATAAAGAGCAAATCCATACGTATTTCTTCTCATTCTTCCTTGTTTTCTAGTGGTGTTTGTAGTGAAGGTTAAAGTGAGTCATACTCCTCACAGACAAGGCTAAGAAAGTTGCCACCCCCTACTTACATTGTAGCATGTTTTTGAAAAAGACCAAGGAGGGCAAGGGTGATGATCAAGAACTGCAGGAGTGACGACCCATGAAAGTGCTGTGAAATACAGAACTGAAGACAGTCTGCACCTTGCTTGCTCCAAAAGCCCTCTGGAGTCAATGCAAGTGTCATTGGAGATCAACTCAGGGTCAATAGTATACTAATGCAAAACTACCCAGGCTACATATCATCATTCCCCTATTTTCTGTCTTTTTTTTTCTTCCTCTTTTTTCACTTTGCTAATTTTAAGAGATTTCACCAATAATCTCAGAGCCTCTTAAGAACAAATAAAAATTATACAAATCCAAGCTGAGAATGATATAACAAAGAACCAAATAGATAGATGGCAGAAATATAGGATAGGATGGCACAGATATAGGGTAGATCACATACTCTGATACTCTGGTATACTGAAGGTTAAATTGTTTTTTTCACTCTTTCCTCCTTTTTTGCTTTCATATGGGAATCAGATTTAGAAAGCATATAAATGGAGTGGGGATTTGATTTTGAAAACAAATTTAAGGAGGTAATTTGAAATACAAAGGCTCTACAAAAAATATGTAAGCATTTGAAGGGAATGTGTCCATATCTGGGCAAGACTTGAATGATGTTCTTCATGTGAAGTCAGTAATGTATACCAACTCAGAACAGTAAGGATTGGAGGAGACATTCTGAGGTCAGAGTTTGTCCCTCAAAGCAGAGCACTGTCAACTTCAAAGTAACATTACATTTCTCAAGGCATTGCCTGCTCAAGTTTTGAAAATCCACCAAGAAGGAGAATTAACAGTTGCTGTGGGCAACTGTTCCAGTGTTTGACTACCCTCACAATGAAAAGTTTATACCTCACGTCTAATTGAAATTTCCCTTGCTGCAACATCTATCTGTTCCCTCCTGTCCTTACACTGTGCATGTCCATTAACAGTCTGGCTCCATCTGGCTGTAATGACCCATTAAGCAGCTGAGGACAGCAATTAGCTCTGTTCTCTTAGCTTCCTCAGCCTCAGGCTGAACAAACCCAGGTCACTTCAGTGTCTCCTTGTGCATCATATACTTCAGTACCCTGCCCATCTTAGTAGCCATCTTCTGGATGTGGTCCAATTTGTCTTTCTTATACTGGGGTGGGGGTGGGGCAAGGGCTAGAACTGGGCCCTGCTCCAACTGCAGCATCTGAAGTGCCAAAAAGAGGGGAACAATCACTCAGTTAAACCTGCTAGCTGTGCTAATGCTGTCCAGTGTGCAGTCAGACTTCATTGCTACAGATACACTTCTGAGGTTCTTATAAAAGTGCTAATTCTAGGTCCAAATTCAAATACAAAAGGACTGTGATATCCAACTTTAAAGCTTTGACCTGATCCAGTCCCAAATATGCAGTGACCTCATATGCTAAATGACTACTTGAGGGTGTTTACAGCAGCAAATTCTGACATGCCAGGCAGTGTTTACCAACACCTAGAGACCATCGCTCAAGGTCTGATCGGTTGTATAAGACTTTTCCACAGTCCTGAGAAAGAATCCACTATGCATTCCTTCTTAAATACAGGCTGAGGGGAACAAAGTTTACAAGAGCACTGAGCTGAAACTGTTAGGATGTCTGCATTGACCAGTCTTTGAGATCTGATGATATTTCTAAATATATCTGCATATCTCTGGAGGAGAGCTTCTATATAGTCTCTACTCTCCATCAGAAACATTGTCTTCTGGAGAGCAAATACAGAAGAAGCACAAATGTAGTGTGAAGCACTAAAACTGATTTTAAGAAATTAAACTAAAATCTGTTTATGCTATATAGTATTTGCTGCCAAAGAAATAGCATTAATAAAGCTAATCTGGAAAAATTTGAAAGTGGACTTAGAGAAACATCCTTACTTTTCCATTTTCTCAGGAAAAAAAATCTATAGTGATGATGATTTAAAACAACTTCCATCTCACTGGATGCATAAATGTGACTTTTATCTTAACCACTACAAAGTCACAAAGAGGTCATTGCAGGACTCAGATCTAGGTTTTAAAAAATGAGTGCTTAAATTTAGCTCTTAAAATAGAAATTAAAGATTTATTTGGGATTGTATAAACTTTCCAGTGAGCTAAACAGGAAAAAAAAAATTTTTGCTGTTTTCTGTAAAAAGCATCAACTTCAAGCTCTCAACTTTGTTCTGTTGAAGTATTCACCCACACTTGTACAAAGCCCCAGTGTTGTAACAAAGTGTACAACTTAACACATCTAGAAACTTTTTATGCATGGTTTTGTATAGTGAACATTACTTATGAACATTCATAAATAAAACCAACCCAAAATTCCAGTTACAACTAAATTAACATTAATCATAACTAGATAAATCCTTTGACAAAAAGATGGAGAATTGCAATAAAGAAATAGGACTTGAGAGTACAAAAGATATTTTAAGCTAAACAGAGATATGGAATTCAATGACTGAAAAATTGTCTGATCTTTTTGCAGAAACACTTATTAATTCAACTTTAAATGGGCAAAAGCAAAGTTGTAACAGCAGATTTAAAAATCACTATATCTTTCCAGCTGTATGAGTTCCTTGCTTTCTCCAGTGCATCATGTACACAGAAAGTGGTACCTCTTCCAGTTAGCATTACCTTTTAGATTACTGCAGCAAGCTAGAATTCACTGCCAGTGGTTTGACCTTCACTTCCTTTATACTTTTGCAATGGTCTGGTGATTGCTTTAATAGCTAGCTACAAGGAAGTCCAAATCTGCAGTATTAGGAGTCTATGTACAGAGCACAATCATTGAAAGGTCAAAATACAGATTGTTAACATGCACTGTGCCATAGTTGTAACTGCTAAGGATCACAGATCTCTATATGTCACTTAGAAACCTCAGGGAACCTGAAGTGTAAACACACAAAACTCATATGGGATGCTTTTGTCTGATTTTAAAACAGCACCAAAATTAGAATCTCAGCATAAGGCTTGCAAGTATTTTAGACATTGTTATTGATATATTGAAACCCTCATAAAACTCTCGAGATTAAATTAATGTATAATATACTCAGCTAATTAAGTACAAATCATTGGCATTATCATCATTGGAGCAAACTTCCACTGACCAATCTAGCCTAGGGACAGGATACTACTAATAGTCCCATCTGAATGTTACTGCCTTTTGGAAAATAAATGTTTTGTTGTGTCAAACATTAAACTGAGTTCTATAATTACACTTCATTTTGCGAGAGAGACCAAAGCAGAAGTCCAGAAAATACACTAGTCCATATTAAATGCCCATAATTTCTCAGATTAGTCAACTGCATTTAAAGCCACACCAGTTTCTCCCCATTCTTTAGAACTACCTTTTTTTCCCTTTCAAATGCATTAAATAAAATATCTACTGAAACTGCCTCTTTCAATTTTAGGATAATGATAGTCATTGTTCTCTACTTTCTTACAAGACATTGGAAGTAAGTTTACATACAAAAATGAAAAATCAGATTGATCGAGTAGTTTCTCTTTATGATCCAGTGTTCAAAGTCATGCCAAGAAACTGCCACCCTCGGTCTTTTTCTGACAGAATATTTAAAGGGAAAAAAATTTGTTTCAATCAATCATGAGAAATTTGTTGTTAACGCAGCCTTTTCTTTTAGATAACAATACTAAACACTGCTGACTGACCCCTAAACAGTCACCTAAGTGAGGTTATCTGCAGAACAACCAGAATTTAGAAATTATAAACACACACATGTGATTACCACGATTTTACTGACCTCCATCAAACTGTTTGGAAGATGAAACTAAGGGGAAAACTCCTGAAAATTTAAAACTAAGGAGATTATTTTAAACAAGAAGATAATGTTGAATTACTGGCAGGAGACAAGTAATAAAAAAGTTATGATCCATCTTTCAATAGTCAAACTATAAATAATACACAAGTTACTCATAAATAAATGTCGTAAATGACTAGTTTATAATGCTAACGAATTTAGCGTTATAAATTCTCTTAATCACAGAAACACCCCTGAATTACTAATCAACAGAAAACAGATACACATGCATGTGAAATTAGCTGTCATTCAGATGTAATAGGTCATCCTTAAAAAGAAAAACAACAACATGATTTATCATGGCAATTTTTCAGGACTATTTATCTAAGTTTTCTTATTTAAAACATTTTAGTTATTGGATGATTATTAGACAATTGCTGTTTGACTTCAAAAACTATTGTACCTCAGGTGTGGTTGAAAAACAGTAAATGTAACATTGGCTAAGATGGAGTTTAAACATAAACAAGTTTGCTAATATATATAATTTTCCATTAACATTTCAGGCCCTTTGAACAACTATACAGATTTCATGAACTAATTGTATGATGTACTAGTAATGACATAATTCTATCTATTAGACTTACAAATGCTTTGTCTTACATGAGGTTTTACAGTATAAATTGTCTAGCCTAGCTTTATTATTTCCATAATAATCCAGCAAAAATTCATCTAATATCTAAACTACCCAAAGGAACTGAAATGCTTTGAGAATATTCAAAACTTTTCTATACATATTTTTTATTTTTTCATGTTCTGAAGGCATACATGATTTTCTCTAGGGTTGTAATTTTAGTTCCATCTCATTCCATAGGATTAAAATAATTAATCAAATTATTTTTCACAACAATAAAATAAAATTCTGGGTGGGAAGTTACATGCTTTCACACAATTACATGTAATGCAAAACCTACAAAAGCAGACACCTAAATATTTGCACTGATTTCAGCAGAAAAAGGTAATTTTTTATACATTTTTCTAAAATGTGCCTGCTTTGAAGTTGGCCCAGATTAAGAGATCCCTAAATACTCTTAGGTAAAGGAAAGAAATGTAAGAATATCTATTCTGTCCTCCTCTTTACCCAATTTTCTGTCAATTAAGAGGAATTCCTTTCTCTCTCTCTCTTACGATTTTTTGATTATGGTAGTGCAATAATAAGTTGCAGCATGAATAAATTAATAAAACTGTAAAAGACTAGTATTTATGGGAAAAAGTTAGATTATATTTTAGAGGGGAGAAGAAATAATCTCTCAAACAAAGCCTCAGGTAAATGCCCAAGCTACCATTGCCTCAAGTTGCAGGCACTCAATGCAATGGTTACAGTTCCCATTCAACTGATATTTCTTTTAGGTATGCAGAAAAATGGAGCTCAATAGCCCCTTACCACTGAAAAAATAGTTAGCAATATAAAATAACTGGTAGTGCTGAGGAAATTCAGGTGGTTTTGAAACTGTTCTTCAGCTTGTTTGTCCAGCTAACTAGAAGCCCAAACTCTGCTTTTAAAAAGGCGTTTGAAAATAATACTAGAATTACTAAAGCACAAGATCAAATGTTGCAATAAACCTGTACCCTATGGCTTTGTGTCCTAGCCACAATATTTTAGTCACACTGCTCAAACTAACAACTTACAAGGGTTCTGCTTATATGAAACATTTTTTCCACAGTGGAAATAAACAGTACTGCATAGTTGGCATGGTAGATCTTACTGTAAAAGCTTAATAGCTCCAAAATCCTATTTGGCTGATTTGGAAATAAGAGTCTATCATGAAAAAAAAGTATTTTTCTATATAGACTCTAGGAAAAGATACACAAATATACAGACAGGAAAAAAGGACAGGAATGGTCTTTGTGAGAAAGAACTTGGTAACAAGAATCTAGAACTGAACAGATTAACTCACAAAATAACATACTTTTCACCAAGTAAGTGTATTGGGTTTGCATGACTAGGTTTTGGTAGTGGGGGGGCCTACAGGTGTGGCTTCGGTGAGCAGCTGCCAGAAGCTTCTTCCATGTCCAGCAGAGCCAATGCCAGACAGCTCCAGGTTGGATGTGCCCCTGGCCAAGGCTGGGCCAATGACAAATGGTGGTAACACCTACGGGATAACACAGTTAGGAAGGAAAAAAAAAGTGATAGTGCAGATGTAATTGTGGCCAGACAAGAGCTGGATGAGAACAGGTTAGAGAAACAGCTCTGCAGGCACCAAGGTCAGTGCAGAAGGAGGGGGAGGAGGTGCTCCAGGCACCAGAGCTGAGATTCCTCTTCAGGCCATGATGAAGACTTTGGTGAGGCAGCTGTGCCCCTGCAGCACATGGAGATCTGTGGGAATGCAGAGATCCACCTGCAGCCCATGGAGGAGACCCACACTGGAGCAGGTGGACGTCTGAGAGGAGGCTGTGGCCCCGTAGGAGGCCCATGGAGAGAGTAGCCCAAATGGAGCAGCCTGTCCTTGAAGGACTGCACCCTGTGGAAGAGTGATCCACTCTGCACCAGTCTGGGGAGGCCTGTTGCCTGTGGGATGGACTCATGCTGGAGAAATTCATAGAGAGCTGTCAGGAGACCCCAGGGAGGGACCCCTGGCTAGAGCAGGGGAAGGACTCCTCTCCCTGAGCAGCGACAGAAACAACCTCTGATGAACTTACCATAACCCCCATTCCCATCTCCCTGCACCGCTGGTGGAGGAGGTAGAGAGGAGGGAGGCACGGAGGAAGGTGTTTTTAAGGTTTTATTTTACTTCTCATTAT
>VZRQ01005556.1:76188-162867 GCA_013397975.1 Machaerirhynchus nigripectus | reverse complement strand
GGAGGAGACCCACACTGGAGCAGGTGGATGTCTGAGAGGAGGCTGTGGCCCCGTAGGAGGCCCATGGAGAGAGTAGCCCAAATGGAGCAGCCTGTCCTTGAAGGACTGCACCCTGTGGAAGAGTGATCCACTCTGCACCAGTCTGGGGAGGCCTGTTGCCTGTGGGATGGACTCATGCTGGAGAAATTCATAGAGAGCCGTCAGGAGACCCCAGGGAGGGACCCCTGGCTAGAGCAGGGGAAGGACTCCTCTCCCTGAGCAGCGACAGAAACAACCTCTGATGAACTTACCATAACCCCCATTCCCATCTCCCTGCACCGCTGGTGGAGGAGGTAGAGAGGAGGGAGGCACGGAGGAAGGTGTTTTTAAGGTTTTATTTTACTTCTCATTATCTTGCTCTGATTTTGTTAGTAGTAAATTTAATTAATATCTCTAATTCTAGCCTCTATGCCCATGACAGTATTTGGTGAGTGATCTCTTTGTGTCCTTATCTCAACTCATGAACCCTTTGTTACATTTTCTCTCCCCTGTCCAGCTGCAGAGGGAAATGATAGAGAGGCTTTGGTGGCTGCCTGGAATCCAGCCAGGGTCAACCTGTAACAAGTATCAGGAGGTAACAGCGTCACACCATCCAAGTGCAAGGCTTAAAAAGTGCCTACACCAAAATGGCATACAGAAACACTGAGAAGCTGGAAAAAAATCAGTAGATATAGAGAAAGAAGAAAAGATACATATGACAACTTAAAATGTTATTGGTTTGGGGTTTTTTTAATGCTGTAAGCATTGATACTGCAAAACATCTACAAATGTTCACATATGCATAGCCACAAATGGATGTTCAGTTCATGTTTATTGAAACACTGAAGCTCGTTGGAAGCGCTGCTAACTTCATGTGAATCCTCTGGAGAGAGTAATAGCTAAATGAAATATTCACAGTGGGAGCTTGGTCTAAGTATGGGATATACAGCATCAATACTGTATATGAAAACTGAGAGAAGTGGGACTCAGATGTTTGTATTTTGAAAGATGGGAAACTTAAAATACAGAACACTAGGAAGTGAAAGATCAGGATCTTGGTATGTATCAGCATGGCTCAGCCAAAATCAAAGGAATCTCAAGTTTTTTTATTATTTGGCCCAAGATCTTTCAATCTGTGGGTAATAACACAACTGGAGACAGAACCAGTAATTAGGAGAATGCAATCGGATTCAAAAGGTTTTCCATTATTTTTTGACTGGATGAGCAGATGGCAAATGCAGCTTAATGCAGAAAAAAAAAGTGAGATAATTAGCAGGGAAACCAAACACCAAGTTAGAGAATATATACTAAATGGAAATCTCATCTAGGAAGCTAATCAAGAGAGGAATTTGGGGGTTATTATGAAAAATAATTAAGATCATCAAATCATTTCACAGCTGCTGGAAAAGAAGGCAAAGATGATAGCAGGTTACATTAATAAATAGATATACCACAAAGTAAAGCGATATTATTAGTGTTCCAGGCATTTATTAAAAATCATCTAGAATATTCCATCCAGCTCTGGCAGGCATGGGAGCATGCAGCAAGGCAGTGCATTACTGACAAAAAACTTGGTGTGCTAGTGGTACTCCCCAAGTACCAGAGTGTCAGTGCTGTTTGAGAGTGAGCCTCTCCCAGTCTCATTCATGATGTGACAAATTTTACTGACACCTAGGTAGGATAGTTTTGTTGCTCTTATAGCACTGTTTCAGGAGCCTCAATCTTGGAGGATAAAAATCATCCTACTAAATTGGAACTGACATTAATTCATGGCCAGTTTATCCCTCTGTTGGCAATATAATTTAGGCTATAACACTTATCTTTATCCCTGCTGTTTACATTCTTGAAATATTTATAGAGAGCAATCATACCCCTTCTTGGCCTTCCCCTTGGTGTGTAAAACTTGTCAACCTATATTTTCTCTTGTAAAGTAAGCACTCCTCTTTTTTGATTACCACAGAAGCCCTATCAGCTCAATTGCACACTTCTGTTCCAGCCCAAATTTCTGCTCTGTGAACTGGTCTCTGTGCTTGCAAAAACCACTTCCGACATCAATATCTATGTTAGCAAGCAACGAGCCCAAGCAATGGGAAGTGCTCAGCTGTCAGAGTAATCAACAGCAAGTTGATCCAAGTCACTATTGGGAACAAATCCAGAAGGTAAGGGCAATCCATCAGCTCAGAACTATACACATAAAGTACCTGGAGCTGGCTGAGAAAATAGGTAGATACATATGGGGCACTGAGCTTAGGTGTGACCCACAGGAGAAGTGGAGGTAGAAAGGGTTGGGACCAGAGGATTGAGAAGAGGGATTCTGGGGTAGAAACTAGGACCAAGGCTGAGGACAAGGCTTGGAGGGAGTATGGTCACCATGGTAGAGAAGATAGGTGACTATGGGTCATGGGTAGGGGAAGACACTGGAGTGGTCAGTAAGGGGTGTATTGTAGGTAGCTCCAGATGATCTGGAAGGAATGGTGCTTCTTTAGAGAAAATTAAGAAATACTGGGAAGGCTCTTAGAGCGGTGTCGGTGCCACTAATTTGGACTCCATTTGTGGACCAGGACACACATGTAAGCTGCTCCCTTGCTGCCACTTGATTCTCCTTTTAAATTTTGCTTTGATAAGGAGATTAAATATATCTGACTGTCCATCCCTTTGGCAGTTCTCTTACTCTTCTATGCACTTTTCCCATCACCTTTGCCCACTCTTCTGCATTTCAGGGAGCTTGGCACCTAGAAGACAAGTTGTTAAGAGATTGGAGAATATTGGCGTCTGGAAAGAGGAAACAGAAACCCAGCATAAGATCCTCATTGGAAAGGCAGCCATACAAGCTCAGCAACAATTAGATTTGTTCAGTCTCTCAATCAGCACATGTATTATGTTGAAATCAGCTATTATACAAGCTGCTCCTTCCCCAGCAGCTGGAATTTAGGGGACATGGCAGAGAGCCAAGCATACTGTGAATAGGAAAGCCTAGCAGATGTTATTGAGAAAGTAACAATATTACTTGGGGTGGGAGGAAGGTTATTTATAACGAACAAGAGGAGAGGACCAGGCTACTGCAACATAGGAACACAGGTCATGATGTGTAAGATAGTTTCATTAGTTCCAGCATTAATCAAACTTGGTTGCTTTCCAAACACAATGTGCCATTGAAATGTTCAGCATAAATCTAATTTTGAACTAGTAAATTACAAATCACCAAAGAAAATAATGGCTGATCTATACCACGTATGAATTACAGTTTGATCAAAGAATAAAACACTTATGTGTTTTCTTTGATTATGTCCCTTAGGTTTGCAAAGAATTAGTGATCTCAATGTACTTTTTAATCAGTATTGAAAAGGCACAATAAATTTTTTAACTGAGCCGAGAATCTCTAAATTACTGTTCTTAGAACATTTCCCTAAAGCTTGACTGTCCTTTGGAGTACTTTCAACTCAACTCTACATGAAAGAATTTTACTGTACATTTTTGTATGCAAACTATTTATTTCTTGTTCTTTTACCTGCTTCCTCTTTTCTATCTGGTAGGCGGGAAACATGCCGTTTTATCTTCATATAACAATATAACCATAAATTTACCTGTACTGAGTAAAGTGGTACTTTGCTTCTGTTATTGTCAGTCATCTGATTGGTACTTCACTGGAGCAATGGGAATGAAACTGCCTCTGACACAGATTTCATCCCCAGGATGCTTCTGGATTCATAGACTCACATAGAATCATACTGCCATTTATCTTTGAGAAAAAAAGCGTGGTTATTGTACAAATTAAGACTACTTTTAAAGTAACATTCTAATTCACTGATATGCTTTGTACTTAGAACCACAAGGTAGGTTAGTTAACACAAATCATAACTTCTAATCAGTGGTAGTTCACAGTTCCCAAGAAAACATAATCCAGCCATTTCGTCCAGTAAATCAGCTTTATTTAGGGCCCATAAGGAATTGACTGGATGGCTACACTCAAAAGAGCTACGGTCAATGGCTTGATGTTCAAGTGTAAACCAGTGACAAGTGATGTTCTTCAGGAGTTGGTACTGGGACTGGTGATGTTTAATATCTTTCTTGGGATGTGGACAATCAAATTGAGTGCACCCTTAGAAAGTCTGGACCCTGAGATTAGCTCAATTGGTTTGAGCATGGGGCTAACACCAAGGTCGCAGGTTTGATCCCTGTGTGAACCGTTTACTTAAGAGTTGAACTCAGTGATCCTTGTGGATCCCTTCCAACTTGGAATATTCTGTGAAATCTGTGAAGTTTGTGGATGACACTAAACACATGGGGTATGGTGCAATTGACAAACTGGAGGGAAGGAAGGTCATCCAGAGGGACCTTCACAGACTTGAGAGTTGGGCCCTTGTGAACCTCATGAAGATCGACAAGGCCAAGTGCAAGGTCCCGCAGCTGGGTCAGGGCAATCCCAAGCACAAATGAAGGTGGGGTAGAGACTGATTTGAGACTAGCCTTGAGGAAAAGGACTTAGACATATTGGTGGACAAGAAGCTCAACATGACCTAGCAATATCCACTTGCAGCCCCAAAACTGTATCCTGGGCTGCATCAAAAGAATCGTGGCCAGTGGGTCAGAGGAGGTGATTCTCTTCCTCTACTCCCCTCTCATGACACCCTACCTGAGGTTCTCTGTCCAGCTCTGGGGCCCCCAGCATAGGAAATACAGGGACCTGTGGATCAAGAAGAGGCCACAAAGATGATGAGAGGTGTGGAGCACCTCTCCTATTAAGACAGGCTGAGAGACTTGGGATTGTTCAGCTTGGAAAAGAGACAGCTTGAAAAATCTTCCCTTGAAAGAGAGTAGGTTTAGATTAGATATTAGAAATAAATTTTTCACTATGAGATTGGTAAGGCACTGGAACAGGTTGCCCAGAGAAGCTGTGGATGTCCCATTCCTGGAAGTGTTCAAGCCAGGTTGGATGGGGCTCTGGGCAACCTGGTCTCATGGAAGGTGTCTCTGCCCATGGCAGGGGAGTTGGAACTAGATGATCTTTAAGATCCCTTCCAACCCAAACCATGTCATGGTTCTCTGATAAGAACATGTACACCATGGGAAAAATCCCCATTCAGGAAACGTGTTCCATAAAAGGAGCATGGACACAAGGAAGGGATCCCTTCCGTTATTCAAACCATACCAGTGATGCAGTTCAGTATCTACAAAGAAAAGCATTCCAGCAGAGCGCAACTCTGGAACGTGGCTGATCCAGCCTGATACAGAAACCATATTCCTTTTCATTATGTAATAGTCAACAAATTCAAAATCTGGTAGTCTTATTTTGCAGGAAATTCTTTTCCAAGTCATGGAACTTGTAACAAACATTCATAGAAATCAACTTTTACTAAAAGTGTCTGTCACAGACATAATGAAACCTGCAATATTTTAAATATTATTAAAGAAAATGAGAAGCAGGAAATGGATTTATGCCACTTTAATAAAAAAAAAATAAACTGCAAAATGTTGCTGCAACCTGTTATATTTCCCCCTTTGGCCTTTCGTCTGGATAATCAGTGCTGGCTATTTTTCTTCTAGTCATCCTAAGCTGTAACTCTTTCCCTCACAAAACAGTATCCAGCCAGGCTGGCTTAATATAAAAGGTTCACATAAAAAAGAGGCTGCATTTTCCTTTCTCTCAGAAGCTGGAGAAAAGAGCACTGTTTGTGAAGAATTAGGTATGGTTTACAAAACCCTGGTGCATTTAAAATCTAATCATAAAACAATGACTTGTGCTCAAAGGTTCATATAAGTGCTTCCACTGTTTTGTCTCCAGTGGGTACCATCAAGAGTTTTTATTTTTTTATGTTGATGGTTTACTGTTCAACAAGTAGTTAGAGAAAGGACTGTGATTTTTCTGAATGTGTACAAGTAGTCATTGGGGTATACAAATGTTATGTTCACATACTCATGGGTCAGAATGCCCTAACATGCATTTTCACGGAGGACTAAAAAAAAAAAAACCTTTCAGTAAGTGATTCTGAAAACCTATACAGGAGCTAGGTAGGGCGTGTCAACATCTTAAGGGAAACATTGGAAAGCAAAATTCCTCCCTTAGCTTCCTGTTATCAGTGGTGGCTACTTGTTTCTAAATTTATAGACTGAATATGGTCAAAACCACAGTCAAGGTATAAGAAACAAATGCTCTTCCAACACATAACTTTGCCCAGGGAAGCAATGTAATAATGATTAGTAATTATATTAGTTATTATTATTAAAGCTGCATAAGGGGTTCTTCATGCTTGAATACAGGCTAGGTCTCACTCTACCTATCTTGCCTCTGTATTTAGTGCCATGTTTGCTTTTCTGAAGGGACATGAAGAAAGCTGATGTGCTGTGGTCAGGAATGCGAGTTCCAAACAAGTAGCTTCACAATCCTATGTGAAAAATCACACCCTCCTACAAGAGTAATCTTACTAAATTTATTTGTTTAATCTATCATTATAAAGGTTAAAACAATACTGGTACAAATCATCTGAGACTATTTTAATATGTTAGATTTCAGTAGCTGAGGAGTAGAGAAGGCTTTCATAAAACAGGAATCATGATATTTAAGTTTTGTTAAAACGGCATATGGAATGGTCATCAAATTATATTACACTTCCTGAGAAAATTAATAGGTGCTGTTATGTAAGTTTCATAACCCTTACCTTTGATCCCCACTAGTTACCAGAGCAATACTGGATAAAACATCTACCTATGCAAAATATTTTAACTTTCATATAATTTACTCACTTTCCATTCATCTGAAGTAAAGTATCCATGTAATGATCTTCAATTCACTGTTCATGCTATCTAGAGTAAGAAGGTAGTTGTTGAAATACCTAGACATGACAGCAGAGACAAGGCAAATTTTTGTTTTCCAGTGCTTGCACTGTGCACACAAAATCACGTAATGATAGAATCGCTTATGTTGGAAAACATCTTTCAGATTATCGATTCCAGCCATTAACCCAGCACTACACAATCTGTCTCTCTTTCTAAGGTTCAACACTGTTTGCCAGTACACACATGCCGGTAATTGAGTTCGGTGCTTCCATATAGGAATTATTCTGAGATACGCTTGCCTCCCATCACAGAAGCCTAGAGTCATTTAGGTTGGAAATGACCTTTAAGATCATGCATTCCAACAGCTAAACTAACACTAGCCATTTTCTTAAGTGCAACATACACACATCTTTTAAATACCTCCAGGGATGGTAACACAACCACTTCCCCTGGGAAGCTTCTTCCAATGCTTGAAGACCATTTAGGTGAAAAAATTTTTTCTAATATCCAGTCTGAAGCTCCTCTGGTGCATCTTGAGGTCATTTCCTCTTGTCCTATTGCTTGTTACTTGGAAGAAGAAACTGACCCCCACCTCACTCCAATCTCCTTTCAGGTAGTGGCAGAGAGCAGTTATGTTCTCCATGAGCCTCATTTTTCTGGGCTAAACAATCCCAGCTCCCACCAGACTTGTGCTCCAGACCCTTCACCAGCTCTGTTGCCCTTCTCTGGACACACTCCAGCCCCTCAATGTCTTTCTTGTAGTGAGGGGCCCAAGACTGAACACAGGCTTCCAGGTGCAGCCTCACCAGTGCCGAGTACAGGGGGGAAATCACTGCCCTGGTCAAGCTGGCCACACTATTGCTGATATAGGCCAGGATGCCACTGGCCTTCTTGGCCACCTGGGCTCACTGCTGGCTCATGATCAGCCACTGTCATCAGCATCCCCAGGTCCTTTTTCACTGGGCAGCTTTCCAGCCACTCCATCCCCAGCCTGTAGCCCTGCCTGGGGCTGTTGTGACCCAGGGGCAGAACTCAGCCCTTTGCCTTGCTGGACCTCATACATCTGGCCTTGGCCCACTGATCCAGCTTGTCCAGATCCCTCAGCAGGGCCCCCCTACTCTCCAGCAGATCAGCTTCCACCCAACTTGGTGTGATCTGCAAACTGACTTAGGGTGCACTTGATCCCCTCATCTGGATCACTGGTAAAGACATTAAACAGGACTGCTCCCAATACTGAGTCCTGGGGAACATCACTCATGACCATTGCCAGCTGGATATAACTCCATGACCACTCTCTGGTCTCAGTCATCTACTCATTTTCTTTTACTGGACAAACGGTGCTCCTGTTTCAAGGCATGACCAGCCAGTTTCTCCAGAATACTGTGGGAAGTGGTATCAAAGGCTTTACTAAAGTCCAGTCTCAAGACGATGTGCTCCATGAACTTACCCAGAACCAAGGTAAGACTGACAGGCCTGTAGGTCCCCAGATTCTTCTTCCAACCCTTCTTATAGATGGTTGTCACATTTGCCAACTTCCAATCAGCTGGGAATTCCCAGGTCAGCCAGAGCTGCTGGTAGAAAGTTGCTTTGTGAGTTGTTCTGCCAGCTCCCTTAGTACTCTGGGGTGGATCCCATCCAGCTCCAAAGACGTGTGTGTTGAGGTGATGTAGCAGCTCACCAGCCATTTCCCCTTGAAATATGGTGTCTTCATTCTGGTCCCTGTCCCTGTCTTCCAGCTCAGGGGGCTGGTACCCAGAGACCAACTGGTCTTACTGCTCAAGACTGAGGCAAATATAGCATTAAGTTCCTCAGCCTTTCCCTAGTCCTTTGTCACTGTTTCCCATTGCATGAAGTAAAGGATGGAAATTCTCCTCAGCCTTCCTTTTTTTGCTGATGTATTTATAGAAGTAGCAAGGAGCTACAAAAAGCAATTGAGTCACTGAAGCTTGGAGGGCATGAAGATTGAAAAGGCTATGACAGCAGCCACCACTGTCTCACTCAGGTCACAGAGGATATAGTACAACCAGCCTTCTTTGAACAAGGCATCATGCCAAGCTTATCATGCCAGAGAAGTGTTTTTAACAGCTGCAATTAAAAATATACCAGTGCCTCCAGAGAAATATATTTTCCTTCCTGCAAGTGCATTTTTCTGCCATTCTCTCACTTTCATTCCTCCCTCATATGACAAAATCCTAAGGTCCAAAATGTACAAATGAACCAGTGGCAGGCCTGACATTCAATATCTGGCAATTCCCACTGAGATAGCAAATGGTATTTCATGTTACCGGGAAGTGAACATTCCTCAGAGGATCCAAGCATATGTCTCACAAACCACACTTGAAATTGAGATTTTTTTTCTGCTGCTATACAGAATTTCAGCTTACATAATTTAAAATCAGAGCTCAGTAATTTCAGTTAAAAGGTCAAAGGAGAATTAAAAAAAATACTAATAGGCTTAATCAATATGTTAAAAATAATTTTAAAGCAGGGGGTTTTTTTGCATATATAGTCTACAAAGAAATGTAGCATAGTGTTTATGGTACAAGTGTTCCAAGCAAATCTCTATTAACCTTTCCACATAAAGGCTGGCAGGAATATTCAGATATTTTATTTGTAATATAGCACCCAATTTTTCTCATAGATTTTACCATATATCATAGGAAGTTAGTAGGCAAAAAGGAGATGTTAATAGAGATAGGAGAAACCGCACATGTAGAGATCTCAAATCCATTCTTGTACACTAAAAAGGCAATGGTATATGGAGCTGTTGTGCTTAACGGTAGTGCACTCTGAGATAGCAAAGAAAAAGTAAAAAATGGTTACTGTGTAATGAAAAGACAACTTTGTTTAAGATAAACTATGTCCTATCTTTTACTTTTCTACTTCACTAATAAATTTCAGCAATTTATACCTGTAACAGCAGAATTTGCTTTATCAAATACTTGAATACCTACAGTTACTTGGGATATTATCAGTGATTTATCCGTGCTGATAATTGTTTAGAGACAAACAGATAAAGCAGTCTTTAAAGGCTTAAGAGAAAAGCAACTATAGCTGTGTATGAGAAGGGATGTTGAGTATATTTTTTAAGAGCTAAAAGAGAATGATTTGAATTCAATTTAATGTCCCCTACTGTGTCAAGTTGCTTGGATGGAACATTAAAGCTTTGAACTTTTTCAGTCTTCTAATCCTAGTCTTTCTGAACTGAGGGACACATAAACTGAAAACAAACAGGTTTTTGCAGTGAATTAGGTCACAAGAGAAAAGAGATGCAGGTGAAAAGGCTACCAAGGCCAGCAGGTTTGGTCCAGGTATCATTCATAACCCCACCAGTGACAAAACCTTGCAAATTAAAGCCTCTGGCTCCTAACTCCTTATTTGTCTGGTGTAGATGGGGTCACCAGTACTTCATCTTATGGCAGCAAGTAATCATGAAGACAAAAACTGAGATTTACACGACAATAAACATTTGAATTTTAACTAAATTACCTACATTTATAAGATGATTTGAATGTTAAGTCGAACATTTTTGATTAGACAAGAAAATTTTATTTAGCTAATTGTTTTTATTTTTGTGAACACAGCACACTAGAGGACAGTAGAAAGTTTCCTGTGGGATGTGAACAATAACAGCTCTAGAGCTGTGATATACACATAGTACATTTTTTGCCCAAATGAATGACACAAAGATTGCCTGTCATAAGTGAAGTCAGTGAACATTATATGGAAGAGACATCAGAACAAAGGAGATAATTTGCAGATGATGTTAGTTCTGTGAGAATAAGAGTGTTATTTTATCAGTGCAAAGTCAGAACAATAGAAATAATTTGCAGATAAAGTTTGAAAGAAAAGCAAGGGGGAAAACGGTATTTTTATCAAAGATAAAGTCTAAAGTTTGTGATGACTACTCTCCTGAAAGATTAGGATGAATCACTGCGGAAAAAGGAAGCTAAATAAATAATTCGTCTTCACCCAAAAATGTGTCAGAGGAAATCCATGGGGATTTGAAATACATTGTTTCATAAGCAGGGGCTACAAATGCATTTTTCTTTTGGGTTTTTCATTGGTTGGCTGGTTGGTTGGTTGGTTGATTGGTTGGTTGGTTGGGGTTTTTTGTTGTTGTTTGTTTTCAATTGTCATGACTCCTTACATACCTTTTTCTGTATTCTAGGTTCTCTGATGCATGCAGTTCCCCATGTAGTAAATCAAGTTTTTTTCCATTCCTCTCTTACCTATATTTCCCTAAACTCACCCCAGTCTTCCTCACAGGCTTCTTAGTAGCTTCTGCCCAGCCGTGTGCCAGTGCTGTGCACTGACTGGTCCATGGGCACACCCATTGCTTGCACAGCTGACTTTGGAGCCAAGACTGAAGTTTTTCTGTCAATTTGATTGAATTTGTGCCTCTCTCCCTGTAGTTATAAAAATCTTCAGGTCTTTGAGTTCAGTGAGTTTACAAGAGTTTTGTTAAGAAGTTCAGTCCATTCTTCTGGGAGTTCCATCACTGGTGTGAGGGAGAGCATCCTTGTTCCCCCAAGCACTGAAGACAATCAGACACCATCACAGACACAGCTGCAACAGATGCTGTCCTGCCAGACTGCACTGATCATGGACAAGCTACTCAACAGGTATTCCCAAAAGCCCCAAACAGATGACTTGCTTCACCTTATACTTCATTTTCGCGCTCTTCCCAAGCTATTAGTGTTGACCATCCTAAATAAACTGTCCACTGTAATTTACCCTTACCTCCCTGGCTCTGGTTTTGGTGACTTTATACCCTTACTTGGTGGCTCTGATCCAGTTGCCCCAGTACTTCCTGCCTTGGCCCTCAGTTCTGTGCAGCTGTTGCTTCCCTTCCTTTATCCATGGTGTCCTGCTGTCTCTCATGTGGCCATCTTATGAACGTCACCAAAGGACAGGATAGGTCATGTGCACTGCTTCTATTTTCTGTGAGCACTCTGCAGCTCCTCATGTCATTATCTTGTCTCATGTGCAATAGCTCAGGGTCTACACACACAGCTTAACATTTGAAGAGGAAGATTTACAGACACACAAACTGACTGTACATGCATATTAAGCTCAAAACCTAGGAACAATGGCACATTGCCCTGGTAAAATCAAAGAGCCATGCGAAATCCATCTCAGTCCCAAGGGAAACGAAATTTCAGGAAGCTCCATAAGAAAAGAGATAAGTGATAGTACCTGATGGGAAGCAGAAAGACATTTTATTTGGGATATGAGTAGATGAATGAGGTTTTTCTACTACAGTAAAGTTAGTGGTTGCAAGAAGCCCACTGCTATGTTGAAAACATGGATTTACTTATTAAATATAAATCTAAAAATAAGACATTGCAGCAAGGCTATGTGAGAAACAGTGAGAACAATAGACTTTTATCTGAATCTTTTGGTAAATGTCAGAAATTAGAATACTAGTAAGGAAAACATAAAAGCAACTATTCATATCATAGATGTCACAGAGACACACTGAAAGTGCTTTTTAACAAACATATACAAGAAGGTGTGGAATTGCATATATTACCTAGAAGACTTACTCTGAAATTCAGAAAGACCTACTAACTTACTGGGTATTTCAGGGTGGATGTAGCAAGAGAAAACAGTCATTGCCAAAGAGTAGGAAGCGGGTTCCTTATATATATCTCTCTCTCTCTATATATATATATGTATATATATATGTATATATCTATTGATATATTATATATGTATATATATATATATATATCTATTGATATATATATATAAAAATATATATATTTAATTTTTTTTTAGGACACATGCAAAACTTGTAATGCAAAAGTTCAGTAAGTTTTAAGATGTGAATAAAGCTACTGGGGAGGAGCTACTGTAGGTTTGTTTTTAACTTAAAATGAAGTTAACTAGAAGAGCAGAGCTAATATGGGGTCATTGTGAAATGATGAGGTTTACTATATAAAAAGATTTGAAGTTCTTGCTCTGACTTAAAAAGCAGACTAAAAGAGGAATTAAAAAACCCACAGTAAGATCTCTCAATAAGATTATCTAAAGGATAAATGAGCACATGAGAGCTACTACCTACTGAGAGAAACTACACTGAATACACAAAATCAAACCCCTTTTGAATTGTAGGTAGGAAAAATAAGAGACCATTCTAACTGCATCAGTAGTTTTTTGTAATGATCTGAAAATGGAAAAAGAATCATTATAAAAGTGGAAACAAAAGCAGATAATTAATGATAAGCATAATGAAGAACTCACGTGCTCATATGGATAAAAAAATCAAAAGACTGGGCTGCAAAACATCTTTCAATTAGCCAGAGACAAAAGGCAATGAGGATAAAGTCCATAAATACATTAAGCAGTCATTGGAAGACAAAAGAAAGGAAGAGACCACTATTTGATTGGACAGGAGACATAAATATGGATGATACACAGAGATGGCTAGTGTTCCACACTACCTCAGGTTTCATACATGGAAGAATTAATTACAAGGAGATAGCAAACAAAATGCATTTTAAACAGTAGTCCCAGAAAAGAAAAGAAGCTGAAGAATATGTAGAAACAGTGAACATATAAAGCTTCAGAGAGTGAATTACTCTAGAGAATGTTTCTAAATCGCCAAGGCAGTCTCAACAGAGAGATCTCCTGCAAGTATACAAGAAGGAAGTAGCAGAATACCAAACACACCCCCTCTATCTACTGGGATAAGGAATGGCTGAGGAAATAGAAACATATTAATCTAGCTTTGAAAGTCAAAATATTACAAAATATCAAAAAAAAGAAAGCTGTAAAAAGAATATAAGACAATATATAAGCAGACAATAGGTTTGCCAAACATAATAAAGCCAATATAATTGCCTGCCACCCGCAAATATAAGAATTACTTTAATATGGTTAGTGATACTGCTGCAAATTTAATAAATGATCTTGTTAATGATAACCTGAATGTAATTACTACTACAGAGAACCAGGACTTTGGGGAAAAAAAATCACAGCCATTCCTGCCATTATCAATTGTCAGTCATCAATTCTGGAATCACCAAAGTTGGAGAACATCTTCAGTGCTGGCCCAAATCTGGGACTACAATGTATTTTCAACAATAGTTTACACAAATGCAGTGGAACTGCATTCATATTGCTCTAGGGGTAAAAAGCATTTTGCCAGACAGCATCGAAATTCAAAATAATTTTGACAAAGTTCAGTGTGTTCAAAATTGAGAGGATAAAATTCAACAGAGACCAGGCAAAGTACTGATATTACAAAGGAGAGATCATGTGCACTAATAGAAAAAGTGACTATACAGTCAGGGAAGAACTGGCTGATAGGAAGTTAGGTGTTAACAGTGATCATATAGCAATCAGCAAGGCCAATGGCATTTCAGATAAAGGGCATACTTCTTTGTGGGTTATGTTAGTAGGAGATGACAGGGTGTCAGTCATTTAACTTCCTGAGCTGGTAGAGTCCTCCAGAGATTATTATACTTTCAAAAGCAGTTCCCTTTCAGAAAGCTATAAACTAGAGGAAAAAAAAAAAGACCATTAACCAAACCCAGCACATTCTAAGTGTTTTAACCAGGATGCAAGATTGAAAGAGTTGTCTTACTACCAGTGCATTCATATTATATGGTGTTTCATGTAAACCTCTTATGGAGAACTTCACCATGGCACATTCTGTAAAAAATATCTGTAAGCAGCACATAGATTTTCATAGCAACTCCCTTAATACAATGCATTCTCTTTTCTTTCTGATACCCCATTGACCATTAATGACCTCGAACTGAAAAAAAAATATCCTAGTGGAAAAATGTAGCACTACTGAAACAAGGTTCAAATCATGTCTATTTTGTAAACAAACTAGAAAGTACATTACAACTTACTGTATCATTCTGTTTATCCTTTGAATGGTTATGAACATTTATAGTTACTGGAGACACTGAGAAGGGTATGTGTAATGTAAGGGCTTTTCATCCCTCCAGGCCTCCTGGAGTTCTTTAAAAAAAGGCTTATTCTAAATGTTTGTATGCTTCCTCTTTTTTTCTGTAGTAAAACAAACATCATGCTTCCCCATCAGAACAACATGTAAAAATATTAATGATTGCCATTGACCATACAATAAAATTTTAAGGTCTAGACTGAGGTATTTGCAAACGTCATGGACTTCCCTTTTATAACAGGAGTAGAAGCTGGATCTTGGCAATGATGACACAAGCTGTAGTCAACAGCAGCTGTACAGAGTTTTGTTAGAGTAACTGCCCAGAATATGGTTGGTATGGTCAGAAAAAAGTCTACAATCCTCGCCCTTGGGAGGAAAAGTGCAGAACAATAATAGGTATATTGAAAGAACAGACTCAGTGTAACAGTGAGGCCCCTGAGAATGAAGCACATGCTGCAAATTGTCTGTTCCTGGCCACTAAAGGAGTGCAACTTGGAGAGCTCAGCAGAATTGCTTTTATAGCGCAATAAAGAAAATAAAAAACACACACCAAAGACATAAATCTGGATACATATAATGAAAATTCAAAGGAGAAAACAAGAAAGAATGTAAGATCACAGCCCTACAAGAATGAGCATGAAGGAAAAGCAGGGAGAGCATTGCTCCAGCAGTGCCTCCCCTGGTTAAGGATGCTGCACCTGATTAATGTCCCACACTCCTTCAGCCAAGGAAAAGAAGCGCTATTTGGTTTGATGCTCATCACATTTTGCTTCTGCAATTTAGAAATCATATATGAAGTGTTATCTGTTACTATATACTTATAATGGAAGTTTTAAAGAGTGGCATGTGTATGTGTTTTATTTAGCAACACTCTCCTACACAGTAGCATGATTGATATTGCAGTACCAAATCAGAATAAACCCCGATGCAACAGTAGATCATTCTTAGACCTGAGCTACTTTAGGATAGATATGTTAAAATAAAAAATGATTTTTAAAAAATTCCTCTACAGATAATTAATGCTGATAACAGGTATTCAGTTATCCTGACATCCTTCCTACAATTTTAGAAGTTGCAAGATGCCCATTCAGTTCCACATATGATGTACTAAAATGGTCACATGCAGCGATGGCAGAACAAGCCTCCATTGGTTGCTGTCACCAAATGTCAAGAAACTTTCACTCAAAGCAGCAAGAGTCAGGAGGATACAGTTCTACAGGGTGACAGATTCTCTTTCAGATTGCATTAGGACTAAATTTGTTTGCTACAAAAAACTATAAGCTATTTGATAACGAAAAGTTAAATTCATAGACTGGTACAAATTTTCCAAATTATCAGTCCTCTTTTACTTGAATGACTGAGACAAAATAAAATGCTATTTACTTTCTCTAGGCTGCATATCACATCTGGAGTCTTCTCTGTAAGATTTAGTCTGTTAGTATGCACCCACGCAGGAGAGAATGGAAGCACCCTGCAATTAGAGCCCTACGCAAACCACCCAAATTTTAGGCCTGAGTGTAGACTATTTACCTAGCTGTATCTCCTTTGAAACAGATGAGCAGAGGGAACCTAGGGAGGAATGGGGGCAAGATTGAAGTCTTTTTCAGCCTCGCTGGCTAGAACAGCTGTGCCACTGCAGAGAGATACTAATTTCCAGAAGTAAATTACTGTTCCCCCAGAGCAAGGAAGAAGCAAAAGAGAAAATGTGATTCAGAGGAAAATCTGAGTCACCATACTTCCCCAGGCTGGCATTACAACGTTGCAGTTCGCAAACACCTCTTGCTGAAGGCTATGCCAATAGGCACAATCTCACCCTAAATAAAGAACAGGACAGTTGTATCAGCAACTTACAGTTTCCAAAAGTAAGCTTTATATGCTGATGTTTAAGGCTTAGGGGAAGATCAAGAATCTAGGAAGCTATGAGACAGAGCACTTGCTATGTTCTCATACTAAAATATCTGTGTCACATGCCTTGTGTCTTTTCATAGCACAGAAAGTCCCCTCTATAGAATAAAAACCCAGATGGATCATTTTATAATGATTAGGCATCACTGTTTAAATGTAGACACCATGAATCACTCTGCAACAGCTGTCAGCAATTTGCCTTGGAAATAAAAGCAATCATCTACCAAGTTGAAAGAGCTACTTTATGGGAAAGGGATGGGAAGCATGTGTTCAATAAAAACAGAAAGACACAAAAATCCAGAAAAGCACCATGATTTCGTTTTGACAAAGTATTCTGTAGTAGTTATAGACTATCATCATTTAGATGGCTCTGGAGTCATGTGGTCCAACCACAGGGCCAGTGCTAAATATTGATATTCATCACTGATGTATCCATGTATTTTATTACCAGAAATAAAAGAAAGGTGCATTAGTATTAGCTACTTGGGAACAAGATTGGTTTGGCTTTTAATAATAAATACCCTATATTTAAAAAGAAGTTTATCTTGTTTTGAGCCTAGATTTGTATGGGTAAAGAATTTTCCTGCTATATATGAGAAAATAAGAGTGATCTTACTTTACCAGATTTTTTGTTAGAAAAATGGAATAAGCATACAGGAGGAAATAAACTGGTAGAAAAAACTGAAAAATCCTACTGTGTACATTGGTAACCATTATATTAGCAGTGTTGTAAAACTATTATGGGAAGATTCAGATATTGCCGTTAAGAGCCCTTTTTGTGCACATGCTTAAAACTGCTGCCATTTTGAGTTTCTAAAGCAATGTCTCATAACCCATTTGCCCTTCAAAGGCTCAGAAGCAGAAGTGTACATGCTCAGGAAGACATGATCAGAATCTATCTAAGACAGAAAAATCCTTTAACTCAGCAATGAGATCTCAGCATCAATGGCAACTGCCACTGAAAGCACAAGCTTGATGGGTAAGAAGTAAGGGAACTATTTTTTATCATTTCTATACCACCCTAGGGTTGCCTTTATCCAAGAAGCAGGAAAACAGGTCTCTTCCAAAATCTTCTTCAGCAGAAGATATTTTGCTATCACACCTCTCCTTTCCCATGAATGTGATCCAGTTATTAGTTTAGAGCAAAGGCTGAAGTGCAAAGAATGAAAAAAGTCACAGGGGTACATACCTAAGACACAGGAGGAAATAAAATTCTGCATCTCTGTTAGCTGGACATTAAGTTGGGAATCTGGGGAATAGAAATATATCATTTTCTGCCCCTTAGTACCTTGTTTATGTATATTATCCTCTGAGGAAAATGCAAACCCTGCTGTGAGATTTGGATACTTCATCTTACCAAAGTACATTAACAGAAAAAAGGAGGAACGGTATCTCAGGAGTCCACTGCCCAAGATCATATGTATAGTCTGAGCACTTGTTACTTGCATCAGTCACTGTAGAAATAGTGGTACTTGCTAAGCTATTTCATTGATCTCTGAAATATCCCAGTGTATTCCTAAAGTCATAACATGAAACATCAAGCTTACCTTTGTTCAAGGAAATAGTAACTTTCTGAAAGTATTGACCTTCTAATAGGGCCCACCTATATCATATAACTGTGCTAAGGCTGTGTTTATCTGACTTTTGATGAAGAGAAATCACATCCATTTTTAAAACCCTGCTGTGGTAATTTAGGCTCAAAATATCTGGCCCCATTATGAATACGACATTTTTCTATGGCTATATATTTTTATGGACATTTTTATTATCTGTGAATGTGATGTTTAATGTAAGAATGAAAAAAGGAGAGGAGAAATGTATTCTGCAAGACTAATGGACAGCTAAACATAATTCATTAGGTGAGATGGGCAGTGTACAGAATGAGAAGTTAAATCATGCAGCAATGACCTTGGACTGAGCAGCTTTTCTGACCCAATGTACTGAATTTTGAATTTACTTTGTCAAGAGGTCCTTTTTTATAATGCAATAAACACTATAGAGGGGGACGCATATAATCAAATGCAGATGACTGCATTAAATTACACATTAGTTGTCTCACAGTGAAGAAAGAAAAGCAACCACTTTAAGGGCACAATTGATTCACATACCTGAAAGAAGGCAGACCTAAACCCACCTATTTCTCAGCATTCATTATAAAAGAAGAAAGAGATAATCAGTTCAATATGCAGACATCTCTATTAAACCAGTACTGGATGAAATTAATTCCATCCAGAAGGACTAAGAAATTCTGATCTTTATAGTCAGCTTCAGGCATCCAGTTTAAATCTCATCCAGGGATTTAATTTTAGAACTGGGGGATGAGGAACATACCAGATAAAATAACAAGGCTTACCTCCTACCTCCTTCTCTAAAAATACACAGTTTGTCTTCCATTTGCAATACACCTCAAAATGAGCCAACTACTGAATCATTTAAGGTAAATAGCTTTTCTAAGGAATTTCTTCATTTTGGGTTCTTTTCAATCACAAAGAACACTTTTATCCATCTTGCAAAATCTTCCTCAATAGAATTCAAGGAAAACCTGTGACTCTATATAATGCTGCTATTTTTTCTTTTAAGAAAATACTAGAAAAATATTAGGGAATACTACTTTTTTCACTTTCTCTCTTAGAGCATTATTCTCAACTTCAGTCTTATTTAGTATCTGGCTAAATTTACTTGGCTGGTAGCACTAAGTGTGTCTAGGGAAGTATGCGCAGTAATAGCATCAGGCCTGCACTGCTTGGGAATTGCACAGCACCTCTCCATATAGACCCATAGTTTTCTAGCAGGGCTCACTTTGGTTTACATTTTAGAAACCAGCAAGACCCGAAGTAGCTGAATACTGTGTTAGTAAACACGGGTGTTCAGCTGGGACCCTGTGTTGTGGGGTTGTGTTGTTGCTACAAAATGACTTAAAATGCATGAGGCATAGTTTTTAAACAGCAAATATCAAATAAGTTCTGAAACTATGAAAGATGAAGATTTCAGAATATAAGATATTATTCATCTGTCAAAAGCTTAGAAGCAGCTTCATATCCTTTCTTTTCTTCAAAGAAAGTGTCATGCTACCACAAAGTATAAGGCATAATGCAGTAGTTGCTGTAGCTCAGCTGCAACAAAAGAAAAAAACTCTGAATAATTTGTATCAAAAGTACCTTTCTGTAAATGAAGAAAAAATAATAATGTTGGCATACTACCTTATGAGCTGGTCATAGTTACTTTATTTAAGCTTATTGGCTCCTGTATTTTCCAAGAAATATGTATTATTATTTATACGATTTTTTCTAATATTAATTTCATTCCAATGACTGTTCTTATGCTACTCAATATACCAGCAGTAAAATGGCTATGAAATGTCTGAGTCTGCTGAGAGCTAGTGACAAAATGCAACACAAGATTCAAGTCTTTGCCAAGACACAGTGGCATGAAAACAGAGTAGGCTGAGGACAAGACTACTGAGTTCCTGTGCCAGCATCCTTGCCCGTTTCCTCTTCAGTCTCCATCAAGCTAATATTTTCTTCTGACTTTTCTATTTTGAAGCATTGACATAATAATGATTAGGTCATTAGGTCATCTTAATAAAGACCACTGAGATATAAAGAAAGCAAACTAAGGAAATGCAGGTCATTTTAATAAAACAGAAATAGATGCACATATCTAGAATAAGTTTCTTATTCATCGTATCTTCTAAAAAAACCTGTAATGATAGAAAGGTAAAATTTATGTAACAAATTTCACTGAAATATGAAAAGTAAGACATTTGCTGTTATAAAATCACCAGCTCAGGGGCCATTCTGAAAATGCCTTCAATGGCTTCATTCATTTCAGAGAAATTAACAAAAGCAAATTCTCCTTATGGTTCTCCTTGGTTTTCTTGCCTAACTTGTGGGTTTTTTGAGATTCACTGGCACTACACATGAACCTGGGTCCAGCCGTCCAGCTTTGTGTTACAGATCACTCCAATTCAGTCCGTTTCGCATAGTGAAATCCACAACCTCTGGGTCCTTAGCATGGATTAAATCATGTTATTAAACTATGGTTATTAACCAATAGACTACAATGAAAACAACTTGCTTGATTTCCAGTGCCTAATAATTAAAATCCTCTTAAGCATTCCAAATTTCTGTTTTCCTCATACTGTACAATTTCTTCTCCATGAAGGCACCACAACTAAAATTCCACAGCTTCACAGATAACCAGAGCACAATTAAAATTGCAGATTCCCTGCAAACAACCATTTGCAAAGGCATTTAGTAGTAGTTCTAAAGTTAACAATTTACTGTCTCCATTAATTATAAAAAGCTAAAGTTTTGTTACAAATGTCTGTCTTAAGAAGATCTAAGGAAGATAAGCGTTGGATGTGTTATATAAAAGCATGTAAGAGAAGCATTACATTATTAAAGGGAAAGATGCCTTTAAAACTGGAATTCATCAATATTCACCCTTTTAAGATATTTGACTAGTACATAAGTGACCTTGAAATAGGTTATGCATCTTCAGAGTGGGATGCATAACAAGTCATGGTCAGTTAATACACAACAGAGACCATAATCATAGAAATTATTGCCTGATCTGGAGAAAACAGTCAAGGGCATTACTGCCTAATTTAGCTTCACACTCAAATTGATAACTTCAGGACCTCCAGTACTCAGAGACCATAGAAATGAGCACTCTGGAAACACACACAGATCTCTAATAAACACTGATGCTCTATAATGATGTATAAAGATGATCTGTAAAACTTTAATAAAATAAATATCAGAGTCATAAACAGCATTTCATAACCTTGCTAACACAAAATTACATGGCCCAGAACTTTTCCCCTGCTGCTATTTCTCAGTAGAAAGCTGTCACCCAAGACAAAGAGTTTAACTCTGGGTTTCCACAGGGGCACTGCCTACGAAAGGTGTCAAGGTCCTCACTGGAATAGGCCATTGCATGGCTCAGACCAGGCAACCATTAGAAACACTCCTACAACTCCTCAGAGCTGCAGATTAAGCAAGCACCATGCATTGCACCATTCTTCAGTATCCCGCCTTGATCAGCTCAACCGGAGAAAAGACAGCATGGGCCAGATAAAGAGGATAACCTTAACATAGGAAGAAAATACGAGGCTACATTTTTTAAAAATTTAGACTGTGTAAGAGTGCATTGGTTTTAATGTTTATATTTTGTTTCTGTAGAGGCCCTGAACATAATTAAAACTCTGCTCATTAATATCCACTGTACTTCTCGTGGATGGTTTTTCACAGCAAAGATGACCTACCTCACCCCCCCAAAAAAAGTCAGATGAAAAACTTTGGTACCAATTATAATTGATTGTTTTTTAAGTTTAGAAATTAATTTTCCATATGTCCTGAAGCAGATGAAAATAACTGAATAATAAATAAGAATGTTTTATACTTGCAGTATTTGGAGCCTTTAATCTGAGGATTTTAATAGGGCTCTGAAAAGTATTTCCTAATTAACCTTCACTTTACTATGAACAAGAGAAATCCTTGTAACTCTCCTTTTAGCTCAGATGAAAAATAAGAGAAAAAAAAGAAGGAAATTGTGTGATTTTTTTTTCTATTTTGTGCCCCCATGCTAGCTCATAATCAATAATGCAAAGCATTTCTTTAAGGTGTAACACCCCATTGTCATTCTTCACACACATAAGTCTCACAGTGAAGCAATGTTCTAAATTCTAGTTAACTGTCCTGCCTGGAGGCAAGGGTCAAAGTTCAAATACTAGTGATACTCCTGTTAGTAAAGCAGTGAGGAGCCAATACAAGATGCAGGTAAACTGATTCTCCCTGTTGCACCTCAAGACTCTGAGCTACACGAATATGAAGAATGCCTCTTCAGACAACCACCCAAAAGAAAAGATGCTGAGGTCACTATTTTCTTGTTCCCAAGGAAATCACCAGTGCTGACATCACAGGACTAAGGAATCTGCATGGCTCAATGGCAGGTACATTAAGACACATGAAAAGTGACCTGACCCTTTCAGGCTGAGGAGGAAATTCCCTGTCCTAAAAGAAGGACAACTGGGTAAATCAGATTGCTGGCACCATCATCCTCACCTTCCACAGCAATACTAGGGATGAAGCAAAGCAAAGAGATGTGCCAGCAAATACATTCTACTCAAATTAGTGCCTTGTTTGGAATGCTGTGAAACTGCTTTTTCCAGCAAAAAGACTATTCCAGGAAAAAAAACCCAAACAAAAACCACCAAACAAAAAGCACTAAAAATCCCCAACACAACCAACCACCACCACCACCCCCATCCTCACAGCCTGACTCAGCCCTTCTGTGCTGCTAATCCAATCGCTTTGCTGCACTGTTACTTTCCAGTGTAACTTCTCTCACTCAAGGCAGGCTGAATTGATAGAAATGAACTCAAATTCTGATGTTGCAGCATTCATGTCAGTCACATTCAATAGATATCGATTCCTCCCTCTCCCTATTCCACAAACTGCTAAAGTAGGATAGGGATTGAGGAAAGAATAAAGGAATTTTGGAGATTATCTGAGATAAAACTCTTCTTTGTCCGGGACAGGAAAGGGGAAAGTCATCTTGATCGCTGAAAATGCTGACTGGAAATTTCCATGTCAGGTCTCACACTGATGACAGTGAAAAGTAGGAAACAACATGGGTCATCATGTACCGTGTCATCACAGAGTAAATCATGAAGTTAAATGCTTGAGTTTCAAAAATTATTACAGGGAACAGTAAAGGGAATTTTGAAAAAACCAAACATAACTGATACGAAAAGCTTAAAAAAACCTATAAGTTTTAATTAATACAATCAAAACAGTAATCAGAACAATATGTATTCAAAAAAAACGTGCACATGACACATAAAATAATATGTCTATGACTCTAAACTAAAAATAAAATTTCAGGGAAGAAGTAGTATTCATCCTATTTATTTAAAAATTTACTTAGATCACAATACTAATCTTATTAAAATTCTGTATTTGTTTATCAGAAATAGTTCTGTGTTGAATACTGAAAAATGAAGACTGACAGATCCAAAACCAGATATTATTATATCATTCCATCCATTACCCCACAAAACTCAAATATTTTCTGCAATTTATTTACTAATCTCTTGAATTTTTTTATTTTCTTTGAGTATCAGCTACCTGAAGAAAGATCATCTTATTACAAGATCAGAAATTATATCCAAGTTTTGTTTGTTTTTAAATCTGAAGCCTACACAATTACCTACCTACAATATTTGTCCCTCAGTCTAAGGTTCAACACTGTATTTGCCAGTACACACATGCTGCTATCAAGTTTGGTGTTTCCATATAGAAATTATTCTAACTGAGATACCCTTGCCTGCTAACACAGAATCCTAGAATCATTTATGCTGGAAAAGACCCTGAAGACAATTGAGTCCAACCACAAACCTAACACGGCAATTGCTAAGCCATTTCCCTAAGTGTCACATATACACATCTTTTAAATACACCCAGGGATGGTGACACAACCATTTCCCTGGGAAGCCTCTTCCAATGCTTGACCACCCTCTTGATGAAGAAATTTTTTCCTAATATCCAATCTAAACCTCCCCTGGTGCAACTTGAGGACATTTCCTCTTGTCCTATCACTTGCTACTTTGAAGAAGAAACAGATCCGCACCTGGCTGACACCTCCTTTCAGGCAGTTGTAGAGGGCGATAAGGTTCTCCTTGAGCCTCCTTTTCTCCAGGCTAAAACCCCCCAGCTACCTCAGTCACTCCTCATCAGACTTGTGTTCCAGACCCTTCACCAGCTCCGTTGCCCTTCTCTGGACTTGCTCCAGCCCCTCAATGTCTTTCTTGTAGTGAGGCGCTCAAAACTGAGCACAGGATTCCAGGTTCAGCCTCAGCAGTGCTGAGTACTGTCCCACAGCTGCTGGCCACACTATGGCTGATACAGGCCAGGATGCCATCGGGCTACTTAGGCCACCTGGGCACACTCTGGGCTCATGTTCAGCTGCTGTCAACCCAGCACCCCCAGGTCTTTTCCCATGGGGCAGCTTTCCAGCCACTCTGACCCCAGCCTGTAGCGCTGCAGGGGGTTGTTGTGACCAAAATGGAAGATCCAACACTTTGCTTTGTTGGACTTCATACAATTGGCCTCAGCCCATCTTGGATTCTCTCCATCTTCTCCTGATACTATGAGTGAGGTACTCTTCTGTTAACTTTAGCTGTGGCTCCTTAATGATTAAGGAGCTGTGGCTCCTTAATGAGACCGGATTGTTACGCAGAGTGATCACATAAACCTAGCCTCCTTCGGAAATAAGGCCCCAAAAACAGGCTACGAGACAAAACAGGTGAGGACAAACAGAACACATAGAGCCGAAGAACATAATTCAAGGCATCTGGATTATCAATATAAATGTACTCTGAAGACAGATTCATAGCTAGCTACTATTGCACAGCATGACTGTATCAAAGCAAGATGTAATTAAGGCACCCTCATTAACAGTGCCTACCAAGGACAGGTAGAGTGCAACTCATCAGAACTGTGACTCCTATCACCCAGAAGCAGGAATGTAAGAGCTGGAAGGGTTCACTGCATAAAAAATATTTACCAGGTAACCAGTCAGGACAGAGATGACTTGGAATGTGTTAATGGAACAGGAGGATGGCTGACTGTCTGGTACCTGCAGTGGATGAGATTTATCTCATACTTATGTCTGAGCAACAGCAGAATTTGCACTGTCTTTTTCTACAAGTGCCTCAACACCTGCTGTGACTCAGGAGCCCTTGCAGCCTAGGAGCAGGCTGTTTCAAAAGCGTTTGGCACTTCACTGTGCTGCCTCCCACCTGATCTAGCTCGGCTTTGCTTGTGACTCATTTAGCCTGCTAATCTCAGGAGAGGCAAGGCTTCATCTCATGCATTCCTGATACTCTGGTGCTAGTTAACTTATGATGGATTCAGACATTGCTGATTGGATCAGATAAGCTCATTTTCTTAACCACCTTCACATGTCAATTTTGCAGACACACAGGTGTTTACATTTCTATTATTCCACCTATTCTACATCTTGAGTTGAAATAAGCCAGTCAGCTTTGAACTGACCTTCCTCTCAGAATACTGGAAGTATGCAATTCAGCAGAGAGGGTTTAACCCCTCTTTATATCTTTATCACCTCTGGATCATCTCTACTTTGTTAAGATGTTAATATAAAAAACATATATAATCTCATGACACTGTCACAATTTTTTCTCCATACTACACTTTAGAATTACAGTGTGTGTGCTGTAGTTTCTTATTAGCTAGTCTGTCTGTCTTGATATCCGAGGCTACAATGATATCTGAGGCTCCAATGAGGAAACCTCAGAACAAAAACATTCAGAGTATAAGGCCTTCCATCAATACTGGATATGTTATCTGTTGTCTATTTCCTGTCTGTAAAGTTTGCTAGTATTTCTGAAGTTCATGCTATTGGCACTTCTTTTTTCAGCATGATTGTCTATAAACATTTGCAATCCAGAATAGACTGTCACATTATCCTGAAGTAACAGTGACAAGTAGACATGTCTACTGGAGTAAGGTGTGATGCTACAACACAATAAATACATTCTTCCATTCAGTGTGAATGTTACACAGGCTGATTTTCTTCTTACTCATCAGAAACATCTGGAATGGTTAATTGTTGTGATAATGAGCGATGCAGAGACCCCAGGCAGGGGCAAAGGAGGAACTTCTGCTGCCAAAAACCCGGCCTTTTTATACCGTTAGTCAGTTATCATTTTATACAGTTTTACGGCACAACAAACCAAGTTTAACCATCCACTACACACCACAAAGTGAACACGAGTCAGTCATGCAGCATGCCTCCCTGCCCCTATTCCAGCTGAGACACTCTCCCACAGTCCTTCTCTGCTTAGCCAAAGTAACAGGCCAGAGCCATGATTCTACAAGGCCTTTCCTTTACAAAGCTTTACTTAGGGTAACAGTTAATATTTGAAGTACAAGACATATGAGAACCCTTTTGAAAAACAAACAAACGAACAAAACCAACCAACCAACCAAAAGAAGACCTGTCCCGTTTTGAAGAGGAGCTGTATCGAAGTAGTGTGCTTTTACTTCCAGAGATGTATTTGGAGTGTGCAAACAGAAACTGGACTGTTCTTCTTCAGATATACTCTGTGGACTCCTCAATTAAGTGCTACACAATTATACCTGCGCATGCCTCTTAAAAACACAAACATTGGTGTGATTTCAAGCTATTAATTTGTTCGTACAGCTATATTATGGAATAAATGATCAGAATAATAAGAACACTTTAAAGAACAAGAAACAACCTTTACTACCTTAGAGTTGACCACTTCCCCCTATAAAGAACTCAGTTCAAATCAGGATATATTCATACAATATTTTTCATTTTATCTAAGGCTAACTTTCTTCAACAAGGAATAGCACAGGTATTTAGGATCTAGAAAATCATCTTTTCAGAATAATGCCATGGGAAAACATACAGCCTTCTTTGGGGTCATATTAAGGAGATCTGTCAGAATGGTGCAGCTTTTGTTTTTTTGCCATCCTGGAATATCAGTTCACAACAGAAATGAAAATTTCCAAATGGTTGAAAATACTCATACTGTAAATGCATATTGTTTTATATGAGACATATAAATCTAAGCCATCTTTTCTTTCTGACTTCCTTGTAAGTAGTTACAGAACACTTGTCAGGAAAGAGCAACTAGAGCTTAAGAATTTTGAGATGTTTGCTTCCAAACTATTTACTAGCTTTCTACCTTAAAACATCAGAGGTAAAATTTTAACTACCATATTATTAGCTAAATATTTTACCAGGTGAGATTGCAACTAAGTATTTATAGAATATGCTGCCACTGTTCTTCCATTGAAACAAACCATTTTGAAAGATACATTGCTCCCCAATCAATCAAATTCCTCTTATTAATTAGAACTAAGGTTTTAACAGATGTTCACATGTTCCTGGCAGGCACTTCACAATCTATGTTTAAAGCATTTTGCATAATTAATTAATTGTCTTTTTCATGTTTATAACATGGAATACAAGCTTAAAGACCACAGGGAAATGATAATTAAATGAAGAGTACAATTATTAGTCTCTGTTGTATTGGCTATTTGCAAGAATGCAATCTCATCCCGTCAGGGTTAGATGAAATCATAAAACACTTGTCTGCACCTTTAGCCTTGATGAGATTGTGATATTTATGTTCTCTTGTAACATAAACTTCTCTGAGCTGATCATGAACAACCAGCTGAGAAAATATGTTTTGGATTTGCACGGCAGATATTGAAGTAATATAGCAGAAGGTTGTGTGGAAAACAAAAAAAGAGATGTTATTTATGATGTCTCTCACAGCTGGCCAACTTTCCTCTCTCATTGAAACACCTATTAGTATGTTTTCTCCTGAGGACACTTTTCTCAAATGACTCCTCTCTTAATGTCTATTTTCTCTGCTTCAATATGTCAAGTTTGCAATATTTTATTTTTTCTTTTATGTCACAAATTCACTCTTCAAAATAAAAAAAATTAAACAAAAGTAGTAACAGGAAAAAACTTTAAAATCTGATTTGTACTTCAGTTGAAAGCGGACACTTTGTGGACTCCTAGTGCATCTCTACACAATAGATGGGTAATATATAGTGGCCTAGAAAGCAAAGAAAATATTTGCCTTTGTTGACAGTGAAATACCAAGACCTTTCTTTTCGTTTGTGTGCTCCAGATTCAGTCTCCCACTTAGAATGGCTCAGTCTATTCCTGATTTCCCAGATCCACCAACATCCACTGTACCATCCTGGCACCACAAAAGTTTTAAAATGAGGGTGAACTTAAACCAGATTATTTTATATTGTTTAAGAATGGAATTAAGAAGATGAACCTTGATTTTTTGTGACAGCTCCTATACTCTTCACACATGGAGAGAATAACAAGCAGCGTATCTGAATATTTTGAAACATGCATTAAACCTTTCTCAAGAGTAACAGCTGGTAAGAGTGCAACACACCCAAAGTAAGCACTGTCAGCTTTTGGTAAGTATTTTATTATTCAAGATGGATTTTTTTGTGTTTTCCCTCTAGTAGTGTATCCAGTCTTACTAGCCACTTATTTTATCAACTTCACTTCTTCTAAATTATCTGCCATCTCCACTGTATATTGCCCAATTATTAAATAATTTCTTATATATCTTTCTGTCTTACAGAGAATACTCACATTTTCAGAACTAATCAGTTTGAATCTCATCTTTGTAGTTTAAGAATACTAGTTTGCTGCTGTTTGAAATAAATGAGCAATGCATCAAATTTACTTTAGAGTGCAAATCTATTTTACAGTATTTTATTGGAAATGTAGATTTCCTGCTCCACAAAAGACTGGGAAAAGTCAAGCCCCATGCAAAAAGATTCCCGACACAATTTCTACCACACAGAACAGATGGCAGCAGCCAGTTCATAGGATGGTTGGAGAGCACAGAAATGAACATTGCAGAAGTAATCACTCAGGTTAGAAGCACACATTGGAAAGATACATTGGTTTTCTTCTGTTTGGGTATTATTTCTAATTGAAATTAATATATACAGTTATGAAGTATTTGTACAGATATTACTAAGCATAGATAAGGATAAAAGACCTCAAATCTGATCTTGAGACTTTTTTTTTGCAGCACTTGCAATACAAAAAGATTAATCCCAAGGCTTATAATGAATATAATAATTAATACTAAAATATTAAAGAAACTACCTAAAAAATGTACTACCACTGAACGCAAGATCTGGAGTGTGAATAGCCAGCCTACTAGTAGTTACAATTACAGGCAACATAAATATAATTTTTAGCATTTTATAATGCTAAAGTGTTTACAGTGTGTTGCACAGTATAAATATAACGCCACAGCGACAAAATTTGCAACAGCCAGGACTGTTGCCATGGTAAGTTTTACCAAATGGTGAAGAACAATGGAGAGACTCATCATGTCTGAACTACAGTAGAAATTACAGCCAGGAAATGCCTTAAATTAGTAATCCAGTGTAAGGCTGGGCAAGAAGCTGGAAAACTTTTAAATGTATATGTGTGCCTGGATAATATCTCCAGACTCACTCTGCAAATGTGGTAAGTCCTTTCACACTTCCACTGACTTCCACACGAACATGAGGCTCTCAGCCCCTGAGGAGCTGCACTGCCATTGCCATGACTGAGCTCACACATACAAATTAACAATGAGCATGTGGACCTACCTGAAGCGGTTTAATCGGATTTAATGGGACAACTCATATGCACCTAAGGATTTGGGTCTAATTCAGTAAATAAGGATTCCTAAGCGAAATTATCATGCTAGAAGTAAGAAACCTGTCAAAGAAGAGGTTTACCTAAATCAATAGGAGGCCTACAACAAAACAGCAGTTGACTATAAAGCACTAGGACAACTGGTTCCTGTTCTGAAACAGGAATGTAAGGCTGTTCCTTGGATAAAGCAATGTCTGCTCCTTTGTTTTCTTAACTGACAAAATAAAATATAGTAGTAAGGATTTAAAAATCACTTATATTGATTAAACAATTGTGGCAATTCTGAGCTATTATTATTCATTTGGTTCATAAATTTCTTTACAGTTCTGCTGAGTCACGCAAATGGAAAACCTGACTAACTGGGTGGATATATGATTCGATTAGTATACTGAGACAAAACATCCTGTTATGTTTCTGCAACATAGCTTAGCTTATTGATTTGAATACATGGATTGTGCAACTCAGGAGAAACAAGACAGCAGTATTACTTGGGACAGCACACAGGGGCAGTAGGTAAATGGTCTGAAAGACTAGTTACAAGAGAGACATGCCTCAAACTATGCCTACGCAAAAGAACACTAATGTCACTTAGAGCAGTCTGAGAAAAACATCTTTAGTCATTTTATACCTGTTCTACCTTTATTAGACATGCCTGTTTTTAGATGGGCAGCCTAGAACAACAACAACATCAATACACAAATATATCCATCAGTGAATTAGATCCCACTTGGATACATACAGTCATACATGGTGAACTTCAAACACTATTTATGCATATATACAACTAAGAGACTTGTTATACTCTATGATCACACAAAAGGGGAATCTTCATCTTTATTGACAATGTACATGTGCAGATAGGAAACACTGCTTCTTTCTCTTTGATCAGCCTGTGAGATTTGTGCTCATTCCTTTAAAAGGAGTGACAGTCATCTCTTAGGAGGTGGCAGAAACTGCACATATCTTTAGGAAATGCAGCAGCCTCAGTTACTGCATGCCAAAGACAGGGAAATGCACCCTCATCCTTCAGCTCAAAGAGAGCCTGAATGATTGCTAAGAGCAGCAAAGGGCTGTGAGCAGAACAACAGGAGATACTGCCAAGGACCAATAAGCACAGCAGTGAGGAGATGACTGAAAGCAAAGATCATCCTGCAATGTCACAGGGAGAAGAGGTCACTGATTTATAAACCTTGTATTTCCATTCCGCTTCATCCGGCCACTTAGAGTTCTCTATTGCTTTTATTAATTATTCCAATTCATAGCCTAAGAGAATCTGGCTTTTTGAACTTCAAAGCCATTTGGATCATCTTTGGAAAGCTCTTTATAAGGAAAAGGTTCAGGCCCCACTGCCTCAAAGCTCTGGCAGTTTTGGGCTCTCTCACAGCTCTCAGTTCTCAGTGAAAGCTTAATAGAAAGTACACTTTTCCACAAGGAAGATAATGTCTTTTACAAATTATAGAATAGAACCATTGGCAAGTACAACATAAAGGGCTCACTTGAGGATGTACTGTATCTCCTACAGATTTGATTTACTCAGCCATGTGATTCTCCACTCATGTAGCTACCCTCAAAAAGGAAAGAGGTGCAGTAGTGTCAATGATACAAAAAGTCCAGGCAAAGAAAGCACAGCAAGTGCGTCCGCAGTAAACCACCTGTGAAGCACTGAAGCTGGAGTCCAAGCTGGGATAACTAATAACACGCTACCTTTAAATATAGATGCCTGCAACTGTGCCAGCAATCTGTGAAGTTGCACAGCTAGAACTGTACTTTACTGCCTTAGATGCAGCTTTTTGATATGAATTTTCATTTCTAGTATTTGGCCTTTACCCTCACACTTTTCATTTGGAGGCAAGTCAAGCTGAAACCATTTGAAGTGTACCCAATAAAGGCTGCCATAGGTAGCATTAATCTCCAAACATATACTTTTTTTAAAATATCAATTTTCTAAGGAATATTGCTATGATCAAAGAGTTCAGGTTCCTCATAAGCTTTAGATGTTATGGATTATCACCATAAATCTTAAGTGAATTGTATTATGGTGATGCTTATTTGACAACTCTTCTTACTATCTGCCAGTGTAAAATGCCCTGCAAACACAAAGTACTTTGCAGGAATGCTGTACATGTGCAATTCTATGCTCTTGGAAGCTGTCAATTTAACACTAACATACTGGCAAGAATAACAGAAAATAGAGGAGAAATATATCCTTTCAGAGACAAATTCTCTTGATCTCAGTAAAGAAAATTTCCTGTCAGACTAATGCTGTAGAAAACAGAAGATTTGGTCCACTGTTTCAAAAACTTCTTATTTGAAAAAAAGGAAAATAAAGCAATTTCCTAGTACTGGGGTTTGAGATTTTCAAAGATATAGCCATATTTATTCTATAAAGGAATATGTGCAGACAAGTCCCCCTGACCAAACTTAAAAAAAGCAAATTATTTGACTAAAGAAAGATTCTCAATGAAAAATAAATAGGATATTTGTATAAATGAATATTAAAAACATTCAAACTGTATAATACTATAAATTGGTAACTGACATATTAGTAGAACAGATAAAATATTAAGCTGGATCAATAGTTTTCTGACTTTACTAATAAGAAACTTCTCATTTAAGTTCAAAACTTTGAAGAGTCTTTTCCAAAAATATTCATGATTTGTTCTTCTATGGTAGCTGTGCAATTTGGGAATGAAATTGATGAAAATTAAGTTTTACAGATTTCTGGGATTTTCTCCAGAAGCTGAACAGGTATTTAAAAGTTTTATACTGGGGATGAATATGAATTTACTCTCTGCTAATTGTACAGTCATTTAGAGTAAGGAACACATTGGCATTCAATTTTGTTCAGCTACAAAAAGACAGATTCTTCACATCTTTTGGTGCTACTGGTCAACAACAGGAGCAGTGGTGGCAGCTATGACATCCTCAACCATATGTCAAAACTCAGCTCATTTCCATGAACAGCCAGTATTCTATACTGTCATAGGATCACTAAGAGGCAGAAAGCTCCTGTGACTAATTTTTCTACTTTTTTTTTTACTTATCTACTTTTTTTTTCCTTTACTTATCTACTTTTTTTTCCTTAAAGACTAAATATTGCTTCAACAGATGACAGAAAATATGTCAGACTTTTCATTTACTGTTTGTGGTTCTGCTGGCTGTGAATGTGATCTGAACTGGTAGATTTGAAAAATGGATAGCAAGCTGTTTTACTGAGTTGACAGTGGTTGTACAAAGCAATTTTTCTGTTAAAGCATAAAGGTATATTAATGAAAGATTTGTGAATATTTCTTCCCACTTTTATGTAATAATATGTCTAGATTTCCTCATGCCAATCTACCCATACTACATCAACAACAATAAAGGTTTTGCCCCTACACAATACACAAATCTTTCAATACACAAATCTTTCAATACACAAATCTTGAAAAATATCACATTAGGCAGAGAAACCATGAGGCAAAAATGCCCTCTTTTCTCTGAATTTATAAGCTTTCAATACAATAGACACCATAAAGCTCTAGTATTTTGACTCTATTTCCAAAATCTTATAAATAGAGAGCATATTCTGCTTGTTCATTACAAATTCTCTAAGCATTGGGACCAATGATGTGCATCATGTATAAAGAATAGTGGATGTACTGTCCTTCAGAAGATACAGATGCACTTGTTTAGGAAACTTCGGAGTGGAAAAGTTTGTATATTTCTCTATAATTCAAGAGTGTCTTATTGAGAAAAGCAAAGCCCTCAAGCAGATGTATAGATATTGATTGCTACCATAAGAAAACGATATTGTAATACCACACAGTTTTTACAAAGCCCCTTTAGCAGGTTAATATGTCAAAGTAATGTATAACATAATTTAAAACAATTACAAATCCTTAGGGCATACCAAGAAAGGAAAAAATTAAATAATATTGTACTAAAGGGAGATTAGTTTTTGATGGGTGTTGAATTCTTCAACTATTCAGTGAAAGTCTTTGATGGAGAATTGCAGTTTCAAAAATAATGCAATCCTTGACATCAGCAAGTGTCTTTAGATATTACAGGTGGTACTTACTTTCTATTTTGCATATACCAAGCACCTGCAACTGTATTATCTGGGTTCTTTTCAGTCCCATTTACAGGTAGAAGAAAATAACAGAGACTAAGTCCAGTATCACACAGACCATGGCACTTATTATCAGACTCAGGACCTTGTATTCAAAAGCACCAGCACCTTGATAATCAAGTTCCTGATTCTCACAAGGGCCTTTGTGTTCAATTCAAATCAGCTCCATTTACTGCTCTGAATACTGCAAATGACAGACGGCAAACCCATGTTTTGGTAAAGAGCTGTAGATACTGGCTGAAGTCTTCTGGGGAATCATGTTTAGAGTGCAAATACAAAGGTATCCCAAAATGTGTAAGGGGTGGTTGTATCTTCTAGACAGAACGGACAGTGCTGTGTGGTAAGCGCTACGGCTTATGTTATGTGCCTGAAGTGTGTGGCTTCTTCTCATAAGGATAACTTACAAGATTAATAGACACAGTGTGAACAACAGAAATCACAAGAAAACTTTGAAGAGGGGATAATAAACAAACAGTTTCATATTGATATGCTTTTTCTTCAAGTCTTCTAAACTGCATATGCAATATTTTTAAAACTGCATCCTCACAGTAGGCTGTAGTTTACACCATAACTTAAAATGCTATACAAATCCATGTCAACATATATACTAAAGTCTTGCTAGCAAAAAATATTCTGTGTATCTAATACTGCTAATTGTGCTTACCATACCATTTCCTGCCATTATGTTTTCATACTTAAAATAAATTATGCAAAAGAAGTATTTCTAATAGTATCTGGTTTTAAACATCTTATCCGGCACTGAAGGTGATAGCAAGTAAATTCAATTCCATTAAAATGAATGGAAAGGTGTGAATACTGATCTAACAGCCTCTGAAGCTTTTTTTAACCTTTTTCTTACTTCTAAAATTATGAATCTAATCTTAAAAGCTTTTCTGGTTTGTTCTAGATGATATGTTCTTAATCACTACTGTAGCAAAGAGAAAAATTCCAGAGGTGGAATTTCCTTTCCTGCCTGTTATGATGACATCCATACAATGGCATTTCCAGTCACCAAAAAAATTACATTAAATCTATGTGTAGACTCTTCAGTCTCCACACAGGAAAAACTCAAAATAATTGATTACATCTTTAATGTATTAGTTTTTGCTTTAATTTGGTTTTTTTTTTCCTCCCCAGAGTCAACATCTATTCAACAAAACTTTTAAGCTTTTCTTACTATTTATGTTAATTATACAGACTTTTATACTGTTCTTGAAGAACTTGGTGGAAGTCACAGCTAGAACAAGATAAAAAAGAAGTAATTGTCATCCCTGGAAATAGAGGTAGAAAGAGACAAAAGAGCCAGGAAAGGAGAGCCAGTATAACCAAAGTTTATAGACGAACAATGAGTGAAGAGTTTGTTTTATTGTATACTGGCTATAAAAAAATAAGGGCACAAAGGGAGAATTCTGACTGAACAAGAAGTGTGCAGACTGCTTTTTAAGCTGTTTATTTATGTCAGTCATGAAGAAACTCAACCTAAACCACTGTAAAGATTATGATTTTAACTGAAAGGCTTCCCTATGTTAAAAGTTATGGAGCTGGTTATGTAGTAAAGAATTTTGGCCTGCCTAGGTCTAAAGAATAGTTATTGGAAGAGTTAAAAGGACTCTTCCAGTTCATCAACAGCTACAGGTATTGCTGGCTACCCAAAGAGTGAGTAATAGATGGAAATATCCAAACAAATGTTTTCACTGTCTTGTACCCTTTTGTTTACAATCTGCTTGATGGATGTGATGAAATTAGGTCTTCTCCAAAAAACAAACGATGAAATTCTGGTAAAAAAATAATTAATTCTAATAACATGAAAAATGAAATCTTTTTTCTTTACTTACTAAACAAATAGTGTTTTGAAACTTATTATCTAAATAAATTGTGGCAAAAAAAGCACAGACTTCTGTAAGAACCAAACAAATTTTCTGAATTAAAATATAGAAGAAGGCTATATCACCATTCCAATTTTTAGATACTTTAAACTGACGTTCTATTAGGCTCCAGAAATAAGTGTTTTTCATGGTTTTAATGCATTATAATTATTGTTCCTATCCAGCAAGGTGCTGGAGGCTCGTTTTGTTTCCAAAACTAATGCAATTGGTAAGGAAAATCACTCTGTCTGCATGAATGTGAATATAATCATCCTAGCAATGCAGAAAGGAGTTCTATAAACGTATTAGGGAAAGAACATTTTAAAATAAGTGCCCAAAAGTTTCCTTAATAAATTATTGTGAATTCAGAATCTGAATGTATGGTATGCACATTGACCAAAACTGGAATCTCCCTTTTTGAAAATTTTCAGGTACTGGAAAATCCATACCCAGAACAAAGCAAATCTGTGCAGTATGAATTTCCCTAGCAGCTGGTCAAACACGTGAGTGTTCGGAGTCCTTTTTCTACTTAGAACGATGAAAGTTTCAGCTACATGACACCTTAACTTTCTTAAAACAAAACACTATAAAGCAGCAAGGAATAGGCTTTCACAAGAGAAAGATTGGGTCAGGTTTCCTCCTGTTTCCAAGTACTCTAATTTGACAACTGAATTCTAATGATACTGTGGAAGAAATCCACGGAGGAGAAGAAAATCAACATGGACACAGGGATTTGCCTTTCATTGTTTCAGTGCAGGACAAAGGAAGGGTAGTTGGGAAAGTGGTCTGTGTGCTGTATATAACCTGAATTGAGCAAAGAGCCCTGTCAGTCTGGCTTCCTCCAGGGGCACGACATTCATTTACACAGAAGATAACTCCTGAGACTGCATAATGTGCTAACATGAATAAATTCTTTCCCTGCCAGTGGAAGATTTGACTGTACTATTATTATCAACTAATCTTCTCCATTCATTTTACAGGTTGTAAAGACAAGCACAAAGTGGATTTTTACAGTAAATAAAATATTTCACTGAAAAGTATTTTGACAATGCATTAACATATATATTTCTTTACATAAGCCAAACTTGTAAAAAACTTAATGAATTGCTTTTATGTCATCACCACCATAACAGTGGAGGTGCCTACACAGCATGGGTCTTTAATAGAAAAAAAAATACTATCCCTAAAGACTGTACAAGTCTATGAAGCTGTTTCCCAATATATTCTAGAAAAAAATGGATCCAGTTCCACCAGTTTTCTACTGTCTGGGGGATACACGATATGGGTCTGAAAGCATATAGCTGACTCAAACAGAATTCATGATTACATATGTTCAAATTTGTTAAATGTTGAGTAAGACTGAATGAAGTATACTTTTAAACATAAGATGAAGAGTTGTTTTATCTTTCCTTTCCTCTATTTTTGCAGTTTCTCTCAAACACAGTAAGAGGTAAACTCAATGCAAGAAAAATAATCATCTGAGAAAAATTCCTCAGGTGGCATGCCACTAATAGATTTCTACTGGAATTATTTATCTCCTAAAATAATCAATACATAGCATCACAGAATCATTTAGGTTGCAATAGACCTTTAAGATCACTAAGTCCAACCATAAACCTGACACTGCAAGTCCACCACTAAACCATGGAGCCTACGTCACTAACTCTGATTCCCAAGTGCCACTTCTAGACATCTTTTAAATACCTGCAGGGATGTTGACTCAACCACTTTCATGGGCAGCCTGTTCCAATACTGGACAACCCTTTCCATGAAGAAATTTTTCCTAAAATCTAAACCTCCTGTGGTGCAACTTGAGGCCATTTCTCTTGTCCTATTGCTTGTTATTTATATTTATACCTCCTTTAACTAAGAAAAAGGCTAACAGCCACGTTGCATTATTTTACGGAGCCTTTCAGCTGGAATCAGTGTCTATGCTTTAATGTCAGAATAAATCTGCAAGTCTAAACTAACAAGTAAAGAGGATATGTGACTAATTTAGGTTTGTCTTAATTGTGCTTCCTGCATAATCGAAGTATACTTTGTTTCTGTGCACAAGTCTAACTGTACTTCATCAGATCAGAATTCCCATTGATTTAAGTGGGAAGGGAAAAAACATCTATAATTTGCTAAAGCTGCACCATTCTTTTTACCGGTAGTGATTTTGTTCTCAGTTTAGGAGACAGAATGTCTATTTGTCTACTGAGAAAATTCTACAAGACAACAATATCTACTTTTCACCAAAATATTAATTAGGTTTCTAGTGTCTAACCGTAGCCCCACAACATTATCAATGGATTATTTCCCAGTGCTTCATCGTATGCTTCAAGCATGTAATAGCGTATCAAGATCTACAGCCCTCTAAAAACTTGCTTACTTTTCTTTGAGATTAAACTCACCCATATTATGATAGATCCAGTTGCCTTTGGGAACCGGAACATTTCTCCCATATTTAAAAAAACCCCCAAATTCTGTCTCTAAAAACATGCCTTTTTCTCAGATTGTTCAGATTGTTTGAGAGAAGTCTTCAGTTTAATACTGTGTCTACTAACAAATTATGTCTTTTTTTTCATGGCCTATTTCTTCCCTCCAAGATTAACACGAATGCAAAATTCTGGTTCCATTTCCAAGCTGCATGAAATATCATTACCATTAACTGCTTTTCACTCTGCCATACAGTGCCTGTATTGGTGTAAACTGCCTTCATAGAGGTGTATGTAAGAATATCTCTGTCATTACTGTGGCATTAATCTTCTTTTCACTTTCCATTTTGTATTATTTTTTCTTATGCTCTACAATTTATTATAGTATACTTGTTAGTCTGGTAACAGCCTTGATGATACACAATTAATAGACAGTTAGTATATATAATTTTATTTCTTTACATTGCTCTTCATTCCAAAATGTGTCCTTAAGTTGAAAATCTACTGAAAAATGCAATTTGATTATTAAAATGCAATTATTCCTATGGCATAAAATAATGACTATAACTAACATACACCACCCCCCCAGTTTGGTAAAAAAAAATTAAAATTAAGTTCTCCAAGCCTCTGAGACCTTGTATTTGAAGGTGTGATATTTACAGCATCATAAAGTTAAGTTTCTTTAGCATTCTTGTTATTTTCTTATTATTAACATTGGAAATTTTCCTCTGAAATCTAGGCTCCTCTCTTTTGCTTACTGAAATTTTCTCTTTTCATTCTGTGGTTCTGTTATTTAAGTACGTAAGTGTGCTTTACTTCCTAATGCTTTCCAATTAGCAAAGTATTTACTGAGCTTTCACAGTCAATACTCTGTGATGGCAGAACCAGCTTCTGAAGATTTAAAAAGCTGAGACTACCACTATTCTAATAACTCACGAGAAAGGGTAAAATATATAATCACCAGCTAGCTTAACATTTTTAATACATATTGAAAACAATTTTGTTGCAACTGGCAAGAGACCACTAAGTTAAGCTTAATTCCATTAAAGACAGCCACTATGACCGTATAATAGGAATGTCTTGCATAACTAAGTTGATAGAACTCTTTGAAGATAACACTGCTGTGATAGATAAGAGAATGATGTGGATGGTATGCATTTTTCAAGAAGCATTTGATAAGGCTACACATCAAAGATAATTGGTTAAATTAAGGAAATCTTACACAGAATAGATCATATTTTAGAGAACTGGAAAGTGCAGAGTTCCATGAAGACACAAAAAATTATTGTCTTGATAACTGTAAACTATAAGACAAACATAAGTCTATTAGTAGCACAAACACCACACTGGACATAAGAGAACACAATAGCATCAACCCATGCAATTCAGTACAGTGAAAATCTGCTACATCAAAAAATATGGGTGTATAAATTTCTATCCTATAATTTTAGCCAAGAAATGCATCCTTTTCTGGACCATTACTGTGAATAGAAAGGAATCAATCTTTTCAACTTTATGCCAGTGCTTCTACAAAAAAAAGTGTATATGGTGGCATTAACTATGAAGTTGTGTCTCAATTTTTTCAATTGGAAATAAGAGGTCACTTGTCTGCTGATTTTTTTTAATTTGCTTTTTTGTTTGCTTTATCCCTTTAGGAGAAGCTGAGTCAAGATAATTAGGCAGCCCTACCTAGAAGTGAGATTTATTTGATTTTAGCATAATCTCTAAAGAAAATCAGAGACATTTTAAAATGCCTTTGAGTAAACTGTATAAAGCATTTTGAAAATGTACCAGGGTGACAATTCCTACAGTGCAGTGAGAGACTAGATGCTTTGCACGTTCTCTGAGCTATGAATTGTGATATTCGGAGTGGGTCTATCTCATTTGAAATCAAGTACTCCCAATATCTGAAGATCTAGCACCAGTTGGCTCATATCTTCATATTCTCAGCATACACTTCCTCTAAAGCTGATGAGTCTATCATTCTTTCAGAGCAAATATATGCAAACATGCAGGGTCAGTTCAGTATTCAGAAAGTGTCATCAACATTTGGTAATTATTACACTGCTGTTTAGGAATGATAACTAATAAAAACATCATTTATTCATCAACATTAGAAAACCTAAACATAGCCTTTCGTCTTTTGATTAATATTGAAAAGTTAATAGTTATTCTGCAGTTAAACTCATATGACAAGTTTTTATACCTAACCTCTGAGACTGTTTCATAATAAGCTCTCAGTAATGACAGACTCCACTGATTTACTGTCTAGAATGTCCACTGACTGACTGAACCCATGATGATGAAGCAATTGTATTCCCAGCAGCATCTATGCTTATACAGCATATGCAGTAATACATCTTTGGTTTGATTTTATTTAAAACCTTATTCTGAATTCTTTTGCCTACTTTCCATATGTCTGTATTTTTACAAGAAATCTGGAAGCATTAAATCTATGTGCTCAGTTTATCTACTGATCCCATTAATCAGCCTTTGACTACATGCTAGCAATCTCTCTCAGATATGCTGGGTTTATGTCTGTCATAGACATCACCCTATTTGGAGTTGTTTTAAAGACTATTTTACAATGATGTTATTTTACAATTATGCCCTGGTTATACCAATTGCTGTAGACAAATGCTGCTAAGGTTGGAATGACACGACAAATCTCCAGATTAAAAGTCATTTACTAACCATTATGTTCCAGGGGTCTTCTACTTCCATTTTTGCACCAATATAGTAGAAAAATTCTAAAGAGTGGACCAGAAAGGACATATTTAAACAGCTGGGAGAACATGAAAAGAATGAATTCTTCATCTTATGCTTATAACTGTACTTCATACAGTCTTGATAGCTTTGACAGCTTTTACTGTTCTTTCAAGTTTCTACCATATGACTGTTTTTGAAGCATTTGAAGCATCTGCTTTTCAGTGAAATATGCTAAAAAGCATTGGAAAACCTCCTCCATGTTTAAGCTTCCCACTCTTACAGATAACTCCTATTTTTTCATGGCTAGAATGAGCTCTTTTTTTGTTGTTGTTTCCATGGACATTTTTATCTTAAAAAGTCCATTTATAAGGAGACTAATGGAAAACGTCCACCTGAAGAAAACTAGCTTTGCAGTTCAGGAAACAAATGAAAGCTACTGAAGGTGTAGAGAAGCAAAATTTTTTCTATTACAGACTTCAAACATACTGTACAACAACTTAAAAAAACCCTGTCTGCTTGTGGCAACCATAACTAAAAGGTCATATAAAGATACTCCTCAGAAAAACCACAAGAAAATATGGTCTTGTTTGTTAGTCTATCATTTCAACTACTCACCTCACCTACTTTGGTAAAGTTCAGAAGTTTCAGTAAGATGCAAGTTACCCCAATATGAACAAGAGAAATTACAGTCTGGGGAAATTAACCTTGTTATGATACGGCAGCCATTGCTATCCTGCCCTTGCTCTTCACCATGAAGATTAGCATTTACTTAGACCCAAGAACAACATTTAAACTCCAGGCCTTTAGTACTTAATTTCAATCCCAGCTGGAGTCAGTGCTTCCACATTGGCATGCAATAGCTTATAGGGCATAGCCATCATAAACTCTTGCTCAGTGATTCCATATGACAGACTCAAAAAAAATGTGTTCTCATACAAAAACATTATATTCAAGGTTATATTTTGCTAGATGTATTCACAGAACTAATTTCTGATAATTTGATCTAGTTCAACCATTTTAGATTCTTGGCTTTGTAAAACGGCTCAAAATTTATTTTGCTGCCATTCCTGATTTCAATCAGGAAACAAGCTTTTCAGAATGTTTTTGAATGAGTCAGAATACATCTGACATTAATACATGTACACCTGCAAAGATAAACACACAAAAATATCAAAAACTTCCTTGTGATCTCATTTATATTATCCAAGTAATTAATCAGTCAGGAAAGACATACATGAAAAGGACTTCAATTATAATCCCTGGCAGTAGCACAGTGACATAAAAACTGCATTCAGGAAAAGAGGATGAACACAACTATGAAGCATAACTTGTGCAGTGAAGTGAAAGAGAGAAATTCAATGTAAAAATATAGTCATATCGCTAAAAATCAAGCTAAAACAATACTTGTAGTGGAAGAGAGTGCCTCAAATTTAAATCTTAAACCATTCTAGTTTCCAGAAATTCCTGTCTAATAATAGCCTTACATATCTTTGCCACTCTAAATTACTGTCAGAGAACAACACTCATTTTCCTTATACCTGAGATCAGGAGGGGATTAACATTCAACGATTTTTTCCTCTTTTTTTTTTTATTAAATCACACCTTACCTCTCCATTCAGAAAGTTTTGTAGAGTGCCATGAGTATTTTGGTTAATGCAATTATCAAGAATATTCATCTCTTAGGGAGTTTCAGTTCTTTACCTAACTGAATATTTCCATAAAATGGAAGCTGAAAATATTCCCTCTCTCTACAGCCACTGGAGAAGGACAGAGGTAAATCTCTTTCAGAGACAGTAAAAGTAGCTATTACCTCTGACACCTTAAGCAAAGCTCTGAAAGTTACTTGCAATAAATATTGGCCAATCCCTATCTTCACCCCATTGTGTAAATAGGATTATGTTAAATTCTTATTCAAATAATAATAAAAAAATATTTATCTGTTGAATAAAGTAGTTTACAGACAGCAATCAAACCCACTCATGCAGTTTCGTACTCACAGATCCCTGGATTATCATATGAAGGCTGAAAGCCATCCACATATGTGAAGTAAGATTCAGCACTACTGTGATGAAAACATTGGCAACTGCTAAAATGCTCACAGAAATAAAAGAATCATGCTGGATATTTATCCTTTGAACTATATATAGCCCTGTAGAATGATGTCAGCCTATGAATTACAGTAACAAAACCTGTGGCTTTTTTTTATGATAGATGGTGGAGAAAGAGGTTATTGTCATGATAATAGCTGTGATTCTGAATAGATTTCCACAGCACAACATATTACAAGTGGGTACCAGAGGACAGTCAAAGTCTTCACTCATTTATTTATATGATATTAAAGATAGATACTAAGATAGATATAGATATTAAATATATAGATATCTATAATATATATATATATTATATATATAATATATATAGATATATATAAATATATAGATATCTATAATATATATATAATCTATATCTATAGATATAGATATAGATTATAGATAGATAAGATATTAAAATTGTGTAAATTATGTACTGTGGCTGCATTAATGTTTTTTCTAGTTATCATCCTGGATCATGATGGGTATAACGTCCTGGGTCATGGGCCACACCCAAAGGCTTTTGCCCTAGACATTCATAGATATACATACTTCCATATGTATTTCCAAGAGAGGATGAGCACTCCAACCCCTTGCAGCAAGATGTATTACTGATTAAAGAATGGTGATGAAGTCAATTTCTAACAAAGCTGCTGCCACTACCTCACTTCTAAATTATTCTGAAACAAAGGAGAAATACTGCTGAAGTACAAAATTACAAAGTGCTTAATTTCAGTCTTGTTAGTTATTTGGTTTAGAATGGCATTGAATTCAGCTGAGTATCCTGGACCCATTGAACCTGCTCAAAGAGCACTTTGAAAGGGAAGAATTTCCCTCTTTTCAAAGGTGCAGAGAGGTAAGCAAAGCATCAAGTTCAGATTTTTCCTTCTACCTACTTTCTGCTAATTCCAGTCTGGTGTGAGTTTTTTTTAAGAGAGTATTGATTCAGATTTAAAGAATAGCGTAACAACAAAAAAATGATAATTTTATTTCTTAGCTGTTCCTCTCTTTATTTTGTAAACAATACAGTGTTCTGCAGTTTATAAATAAATAACTGTCCCTCTCTTATATTGTTCTCTGAATATCAACTGACAGGAAAAGAGGCAACGTGCACAAACTGAAATAGAGCAAATTCCACTTAAAATTTAAAAACAACTTTTTTCACTGTGAAACTGATAAAACATTGGATTAATTTCCCAGAGAGTTTGTGCAGTCCCCATTCTTGGTGACACACAAAACCCAACTGACATGGACAGTGTCATGGGCAATCAGCTTTCAGCTGGTGGGCTCTGACTGGTAAATCTCCCGGGATGTCTTCCAAACTGTTATTCTGTATTTCTGTTATTCTATGAAATGAATCCACCTTAAGGCATCTGCTGAGCATGCACTTTCAGCATAAAAGTTCAAATCATGACTGTGCTCCCAGAAGAGAAATGAGCAGCTAAGAGCTCAAAGACACCTTCGACACTGGAGATCAGTACAGTATTTCTTGCCTGATAATCTTAGACTTTATTCTAGGCCATAGCTGGTGTTACCGTTGCATTCCCAGGGCAAATGTTGGCATGAAAAAATTCCCACTTAGGCAATCTCTTTAAATAAATATAGTAATAATATAGCAATCTGATATCCAGTGCCTATTTTCTTTTTAAGATGGTTATTAACTAAAGATTCAGTTTACCTCCTCTCTTGGCTAATCCTTCGCTTACTGAATGCCACCTGGATTCAGGTAAATGGCCAGTGTTTCAAACAGCCCAGTTTGGTACATGGAGTTTAGAGGCCACTGCATGGTGAGAAAAGTGTTTCAGTACTGATTTATCATTCCATTTATAGAATGCTAAACTAATAGTGCATAAGATGTTTTTCCATCAGAATATTTTTCTGACACTGCACTACACAGTTTACCTCGGCAGATGCCGTCTGTGGTTTTGTCTAGCCTACCTGAGCATGACTAGACACACTGAAGGGGAAGGAAACTATCCCAAAAGTCAACTCCTTCCTAATTCCAGGCAACCAATACTGCTTTGCTGATTCAAACCAAGAGCAGATTCCTTCATGGTACTTGATCACTTGTGTTGTAAGAGAAATAAGAAGTAGAGCTTCTTTCAGATCCATCCCCCCCTCGCCAATTAGTTCAGCTAAGGTGCCAATCACTTTCCTGACCATGTATAGCTTACAAGAGCTCATGAAAGCACCAAATGTGAGCAAAATTCCCTTTCCTTAACTCTTGAATGGCCATAAAAGTTAGGATAGATGTTTGCCATTAGTCATTTAATATTGATAGGTAAGTTAGACTGTCCAAAACACATAAAATATCCATACTTTTCCCTAAATCTGGAAGTCATTGGCTATCTAAATGCATAAACACTCTTGGAAGCAAGAGAATTCTTATTTAAAACACTTCTTATTTCATTTGCTGAGAAGTTTGGCAAAACTTGTCTCAAATTTTGTGCTAAAACAGCTTCCTCCTTAACTTCAGAAACAATTATTCTGTAAAAATAAAAATTATTAACACAATTTTAAGAGGTAATAAATGCTTTTTCGTATTTTTTGCTTCCCCTTCTACTTTAAGTTATTTCAAGGAAAACGTCCTATAACCAGGAAGCAAAGAAGTCCCAACAGTGGAACCGTAAAGGCCCAAGAACTTCCAGTCAGGAAACCATGTGTGAGATTCATTTTGAACAATGTGCAAGAACATAATCTGAACGTGCAAGAACAAGAAGAAAAATGTGAGGTTTGGACACCTCTAATATACTTTTTTATACAGCAATATATAAATAATATATCTGGAAATGAAAATGAATGTATTAAACGGACCTGGTTTTATTTATATGTACATGTGGCACTTAGGGACATGGTTTAGAGGTAGACCTGGCTGTGTTAGGTCAAGAGTTGGCCTCAATGAACTTAAAGGTCATTTCCAACCTAAATGATTCTGATTCCCTTTTTGTCTGTGTTCATAGCAGTGATGAGAAGTAAGAGGATGAAGTTCATATTGGAACTTTGTGCATTTCTAACAGTTGCCATGACTACATGCAGAGTGTCCTTGATGAAAAAGGTACTACTGAAGAAAGAACAAGGGCCACCTCAGGAGAGGAAAGCATTTCCTAGAGGGATATAAATAATTGTGGAAGATAGAGGACCTTTCTGTTTGGTTTTTTTGTTTGTTTCATTTTTTGCATGGAGTACCTCAGATAGAGGAACATAGTAAAAAATGATGCCTTTCTTTCTCCAACCTACTCAGCACTTAAACATTTCTATTTTAGGTGAAATGTCATCTACTGTGCCTTCTGCATGGCAGATGTGGGGAGTAACTACTGGGGCTGTCCTCTGCCAGCTTGGATCACTTTCTAAGAGGAAAAGGGTTTGCCTTCAGTTCTCTTCCTCACTCTCATGCATATTTATCTATTTTCTAAACCTAGTGACAATGGAGGAATGCACACTTTGCAGAAAGAGCAAAAACTAGGCATCTAGGGATGCTTAATGCCTAACTCTGCTGGGGCACAACCTGAGAGAGGGGAAAAGGATAGCACTTGGCCAAAACAGGTACTGTGCAAGAATAAAGCCTTTAGTATGTCCAGTTTCAAGCAGAACTGTTGGCAAAATTCAAGTCAAAGAGTCCTTAAATTGCTGACACCATTTTGTTTCCATTCAATCTAATCTAGCTGCAGCTGGGTGAATGCTGCAGTGAGCGAGTTGTTGAGGCATTAGCAAGACTTTTTCCATTTAAGTCAGAAAGGTATTGCCTGTCCAGAGAGATCAGTCCGAGAATACAGCAAAGCTCATGGTAGCACATGATGGAAGGCTGCCTTTGTTGTTTGTTATCCCATCTTGCTTTTAGTTGGCTATATTCAACCTGTTTGCACGCTTGAATAAATCCTCAAATAAACAGTATCAAAGGCAGCTTTTCTTACTGAAGGGCTGCCATGCATAGCTTTATTAATGCCAGCCTGAATTTCTTCATGACACTCTATGTCTTACATCTGTTGTGAACTGAAGCTGATGGAACACACCTGGTAAATGATGTACTAATGCCAACACATCAACTCCTATGGATTGCTGCTACTTTCTAAGTAAATAGCTCATTTTTACATATGGCATTTTTAGCAATCTGGATTGTTCCCCTACTTCTCTTCTGTTGCATTAGCAATGAGCAAAGGCATCTGACTTTGAGAAAATGCCCAAACTCTATGCCCAAATTCTATTTTCTTTATTTCTATGTAGAATCTACTTGAAAAATTTATTTTCCTTCTAGTCTCATACTAAACTAAACTGTATCAGCTTTAAAGGGTTCCCTTACTGTTCAAAGCATCCACAGAAGAGAAAGAACAAGAACAAATGCCAGGTACTGGGAAGAATATAATTATGAATAATTCCTTGGTTTGATAGCTTTGTATGGTGATGGAGTTATGATTAAATAGCGGTATTAATTATTTATTTAAGAATTTGTTTAAAATATAGGTCATGGTTTCCAAATGTCTGAGGAAAATGCTTTCCATTTATAAATACAGAACAAAATAAAGACTGCTAGAGTTATCAGCTGTCCAGTTTGTTCTAACACATAATTTCTATCATGCCTTTTATTTCTGTTGAGACACCTCAAGGCTGGAGATTGCCCAGGTGCCTTGGGATGTCAGTTCCTATTCACTCTTATGAAAAGTCCAAGGCATCTTCGATGTTTGAAGAAATTCTGATGTCAGAGTATCTGACTAATGTAAAAGCACCCCTGCCACCTTCAGGGGTCTGCAACTGCAGCTGCTGACTGCCTGCCTGCTGGGCTCTGTTTTCATTCCCCTCACTCTTCAGCTGCCAGCCAGCTCTCCCTGACTACCCCTCACAGCTTTTGTTGCTCAGCCATCTCCATATTCTTGTTTGCCTCAACCCCACCATCGCTTCCTCTAAACAACTGGGGTTTCTTCTTTCCCAAGTTTCCTTTCCTACAAAAGACTGCCCTTCTTAATATCTAGCTTCATGTACAATTCAGAACAATTCTGAAAGTGGTGTCAAGCTCTGTTCTCTAAAAGGCAGACAGGAGTCTGATTCTATGAAGTCTTGTAGGAGCTTCTGGTTTAATTCACCGGCTTTAGAGTCAGTAGAATTAGGCCATTTGATGCTAAATTTTCAGGATGTGTCTGAATAAAAATAGTACAAATACTGTGGCATTCAAACTCTTCATCCATAATATATTCATCTTGAAGTGCACAGCTGCCATACATATATTTATGTAACTGCTATCTGTAGAAATATTTAAGCATTCGATTCAATTCTGAAAAAAAATATTTAGAAAAGTTAAGGAAGGCTAAATGGTGAGCACAAGCAAGATCAACAGTCATTGACATACGTGTCTTCAGAAGGCAGCAAATCACTAACATTTTCACCTGAATAACTGAAGATGTATAACATAGCTAGAAAATGTACAGAGAGGAACAAGGATGGCCAGACATATGGAGAAGTGACGAATCCAAGCAGAACACAACTTTTCAGTTAATAAGGAGACAGCTTAAGGTGGCAATGATAAAGCACTCACTTTTCACAGTCGAAACACTTGAGCCAATCCATCAAATCCTCAAACAAAAGGCTTAAAACAGTGTAATTAATTTATAGAACCTATTTCCATAAAATTTTTGAAATCAATAGTGTAAACATGTTAAAAAACAAGACTGGATAAAATCATGAACAGTTGAGACATCAGAAGCTTTTAAACACACTATGACCTCTAGCCTGAGAGGACCAGACACAACAGAAGCTGGATATGGATCAGACAGGAAGGTGGCAGCATTCCCTACAAACCCCATCTCCTGTATAGCTTTCCACCATCACCTACTGAGAACTTTGGTCTCTCCCATTTTGGCAGCTGTCATGCACTTCCCCTACTCTGTTCCCAACCTTCACAAATAAAAATGCTGCATGTAACCTGGTTTATGTAGGCATTAAGTGCCAAGGGCTACAGGAACATCTCTGCCTCCCTAGAGGGGACGTACAGCTATACAGAACCTCCTTACACCTGCCTCTACTTTTTCCAGATTTCCACTTCCTTCCTTTCTAACCTTAACTGTGCAAAGTCTTTGATGCTGCAATACAAGCACAGTCATATGAATCACCAATATTTTTATTCTGTTGCATCTCTGTCAGGCTCTTGGCAGTATAGGAACAAACATCCCAGTAATAAATGAGCTTTTAAATGCACCAAGCTTTACTATTCAGCAGCTGACATGTGGTCTCTGATTGAAACTTAACTTATACAACCCCTGCACAGGCAACACCAAATAACAATAACAGCAACAACACTAATAAACAATGTAAGACCCTGCTCTGACCTCAAGTTAAGAACACAGGTCAACTACCTTCCTAATTATACTAAAATCTACTACTTCAGGAGCTCTTTTCCTAAGCTACACTAACACACTACTGAATTGCAGTGAGGTAGGTAAGTAGGAGCACAATGCCCATTAAATCTCCATAAACAATTAACTTTTGCGGCTGAGCTCTACAACAAAACAACCTGTCTGCTGCCATGGGATGTTGTTTCACTTCATGTAGGTCATTGGTGAGCTAATAGACAGTTTTACCCAGCAACAGCAGAAAAGTAGCAAAATCCCAGCACAACACATCCTTTGATAGGCTTAATAAAAATATAGATCAAGTTTATAGCAGAAGAAATTGGAAAAAAAAAAAAAGCAATTACCTTACTTAAATGTATTTCAAATGTTTGTAAAGTATACAGGATTTTACTGCTAAAAATACCCCAACAAAACATACATTCAATGTAAAAAAAAAAATGCCTTAAACTTACCTCTTAGTTTACACTGATTTAATATATTTTTTCTTCTACTTTTCAACTTTCCTTGCATCTTGGGAATATAGTGGTTTTCTCCACCCGTTTCCTTCCTCTCACCTCCTCCCCCTCCAATCTGGCCTCCTTTCCTTCCTTGGAGGTTTTTAAGCTTTAATTTGAGAGTGTAAAGCTGAAAAATATTTGATACAATTTTTTTTTTTAATTAGAGAATTGAGCTCCTCACCATGGTTGAAGCATTTCTGGGAACAGCACCAAAAAGCTGGAAGCTACTGCATTGAGTAGCCACAGCATATCTCTTAAAATCATCACTCATTTATTTTTCCCAGACAACTAATGTTTCAGCATTTTGCTTACAGACATGACTGCAGTTTAGGAAACTAGAAATGAGTCCGAGTCTCTTTGTTCAATTTTGGAACGTGAAAACTAGATTCCCAAATTCCAGCGTGGGCCCATCTCCAGCTGGAACAGGAACAAGACTCACCAAGTGGGATTTGACAATGTATGAGCTGAGGCTTAAGTTAGTCACATTCTAAATGAGCTCAGAAGGGTATTGATGATTATATGTTCGAACTGGAGGAGGTGGTTGTCAGTCTGCCTGCAGTGTTCATGTCACCACACCGGGGAAGGGGAAATATTTTAGAGCTTGTGTGGGATTGGGCTTGCTGAATGGAGCACTTGGGAAGTCTCCTCTCCTATAATTTGGATATTGTTGGGGAAGGGAGGAAAAAAAGTATAGGTTAGATATAACCTTTAGGAACTCTGCAATATGCATTCACACTGAGGGGTGTTGGAGAGACTTGGCATTTCTATATGCAAGTGAGTGGAAGACTACAGCCCATTATAGGTTTCCATTAATTGGCACTAGATTGTGCTTCACAGCCTGTATGTATATATTTTTTTAATCTTGATTTAGTATGGCTAGAGGTTGCTTTCATCTAATAAAGAACATTTTTCTGATATGATATCAAATTTTTGGTAATGCTAAATAAGTTGTATCTTCTCTAAATGCTTACACATTTCAGATATGTGGGTAACAGTAGTCTTCCTCTCCATTCCTTTTTTAATAATTCATTACATTTCCTCTTACATTACTCCTGGTTGAACAATAGCAAATTGTTCCTACAATCCACTTATTTGAGTAAAACTCAACAATTACATCTCTACTTTTTTACACAATCTATCTGCATACTCTTGCAAAGACAGTATTTCCCTTTTAGATATTATACTGACTACAAACTGAACCCTTTGCAACCAGAAAATAAAATGTTTTAGTGTAATTGAATGTGTATATTTCTGTGTATTTAATTAATATGTATAAAGCATACAAAATCAGTTCTGAACTGGTTTATCGCAGATACATTAGCTTCTCATTTTTCTCAATCAGAATATGATACATTGTTAACTCCTCTTGCTCATGTTTCTAATCTCTAAGTATCGTTTATTTTCTGTTTCCTGCTGTTTACATCATCTGCTGACTTCATTAACATGCTGTTCACTTGCTTTCTTTAATACTATTAATGAAACTGTTAAATAAGGCTGAAACAGAAACCAATCATTATAGCAGCACATCAGACAACTAGAATGTGTCATCAGTCCAGGTTTCTGCAGCAAAGTCTAAAAGCCCATTCATCAAAATCATTCCTTTTAATTGGTTTCACTAAGTTATTCTTTTTCAATTGACTGATGTTTAATTGTGGCATTACCAGAAAGCCACTTGTGAAACCTTGGCATAGAAAATCTGCTTATGTAGTTGCTCTTGTCTAAATCAAACCTACTGGAAAGTTTGGATTTGCTTCAGAATGGGTTTTGAGCTACTTCCTACAGTTCTCCTTTCTATTTACCTCTTCATACTCACTATTTCATACCATAGTTACAGATTTGAGATCCTTGAATTAACTCCATGCAATTGATAAAACAATTAGATTGCTTTCAGGTTGTGCAGAAGAGTATGCGCTAACAAACAAATAACATTAAATAGAAGATAGTATTATTTACTTAAATAGACACACATAGTGAGAATGTATATGAAAGCACCACGAACACAAACAGTTCCAAGTATATTTCCAGCATAACTAAGGGAAGCATGAGAGGTGTCTGTAAAACATCAAAAAACATAAACACAGAAGGAAAAGACCTACTTTACCTGCATAGTTACTGGTGACCTGCAAACACACTAACTGAGAATAAATTAGGCTAGAAATGAGAAGGTAAATAACAACCATCACGAATGTGAGCGTTCGGATAAGTCTTCCAGTACACGTAGCCAAGGCAACGAACCTTATGCCTTAAATACAAAGCTGGCTTGGTTCACAGAAGGAGTTATCAAGTGGTTGCTTGAAAAGGCAGTGTACCCATTCCTGATCTCAGACATAGTGGCCCTATCTGCCTTCCAGCTCTGCAAGCACGACAGCAAACACCAATGACTCAACCCCTAACTTTGTCTTTGAAATTACTGATTCACATTCTCTTCATAGTGAAAATCTGGAATGAATACTGCTCGGTTTTGATGAACTTCAATTGCCTCATGAAATCTAAAAATAAGCACATGGAATTATGAATCTTCATTACTAAGAAGACATGAGCTGCTGAATTTTTAGTGTCAAAGTTCTGGCCTTTAAAAAATTAGTTGTCAGTAAGTACACATAGGAAAAAGCTTCACAAGCAAGGGCACTCTTGAAGACAGTGTATTCTGGCACTGACCAAGGTTTTTGTTGAAAAGCTCATACTCCTGACATACAGCAACTACATCAGGGTCTGCTGCCTTCCCAGTCATATCAACATAGACCTGGCAGAAATGGATATAATCTAGACCAAAAGAACATACGTTTGACATTTTTTCTTCTTTTGGCGGCAAAAAGCATGGAAATCTCAAATGGCTTAGAAAAGATGGAAAATATTTGAATTCAGATCCCCAGAACTATTTTGAATCTGAAAAGTGACAGAGGTGATAGAAAAGGACAATCGGGCATTTTTGTACTCATAATATTTTGAGTATATAGGTCATTTCATTCTGAGGTTTTTGTCTCAGAAAACACTTCCGGACATTCAAAAATTTCAGCATTGTTTATATAAAAAAAGCAGTCTCAATTAAAAAGGTTATCAAATTATTACCTCATGGACGTGTATGTGATTTCGTGGAATGAAGCATTCTTGATCCTCCATGGAGCATTCTCCTCTAAGTTTTTAACTTTTTATCAGTGGAAGAAGGAACTTTGGTGAAAGTTATTTAACCTTTGTAGTGTTATAGTGTAAATAATTTACATAGACTACTCAAAGAAAACTAACAGGGCTGTTACTCTAGGTTCAATCTTTTTTTATTTGGCTGAATAGTTCTTGGCCTTTTGAAAGCACACGATTCATTGTTTTCATCAGCCTATGATCATAATGATACAAAGAAAAGTCACAGTAATTATAGAGCAGTCTTCATAAGAGCTATATTTAATAAGCTATGTTCATCCCTGTTCCAACTCCACTAGCTTCTGTCAAAAGCAAAGATATATTTAACCATTATGTCCTAGCTTGCATAGCTACAATTATTATCCTTGAGAAAGCAGTAATGCTTTGGCCCTTTCAGAGGTTAAACCTTACTTTCTGTCTGTTAACAAAAATACTGCATAGTTGAAATCAATTGAGAGTGCAATAAATGTTCCTAGACTTCAAACAAAGCATTCCTTCTGAAATCATGCCTATAAAAGGCTTAATTGTATTTTTACCTTTTCAGTTTGATAACAAAAATGGCGATGAAAGGCAAACACACATATATCTGCATATATGCATGTATTAGCATAAATACAAACATATTGGTGAGAAAAATTAGTCAGAAGTGTGTCGTCAAAACCCTTTATTTTTCACTGGATTACTAGTTCCTTAAGTAGAATTAAGGACTACTGTTAACTTCAGAAGTCTGAAAGTAGTTAGAAAAATGGAAGAAAAAAAATCTCTTTATCTAGAGGAGACCACAATGAACATATGAGACAGAACGAGCATACAGTCTGCTGAGTAGCACAAAGAAAAAATGAGAAAAAAGTTGCTCAGGATACATCTTAGCACACAAACTGAGCATCACATGTAATCTGTTGCCATCACCAGGTGGTTTACATAATCTTTTATCTGTTATGAGGCCTCTGCAAATGCTATTTTAATTGTTACTTGAAATTTATTTCAGCATAATATGAGCTAATAATAAAAAAAAAATCTCAGGGCACAAGCACCAGCCTGGTTCTATTTTACCTGTTCAATTTAACCAGGGGAAAATAATTCAGACTGCCTTGCACAAAAAATAGGCTTATTATTGACTTCAAAGGGCTCACTAACACAGCATACAACTTCTGGCATCATTTCAGTCTCACTGGTTCTTGATAATTAAAAATACTGTTTATTTCATAGGACGTTTTTAGTTAACAAACAAAATAATTTACATAACTTCTTTTTTTGGCTGTTTGCTAGCACAGGTTCTGCCACACAACTGTTTACTTCCCACTGCCCTGAAGAGGAATCCTTGTGTTCATAGGGGAGGAAAAATATGGCTCAGACAATCAAATCTACAGAACCATCCTGCACTAACTGATCATTCAGGATGGGAGGGATAAGGGGTGAAATTTCACATAAAAATTATGAGGGGGGCCAAACAGTGGGGCCAAACAAAAATATAAGACAATAGAATTAATTAATATGAGATAATATTAATAGAATTCAAAGAACCAAACAACATATTTTATGTCCATTCCAGAGCTCCACACATGCTTCCTATGTTTAAAAAGCATGAGGTATCATAAAATCTTTCCATCTCATCTACTGCATACAAGGTATCTATCTTCCCACACTGCCATCCAATACAGCTCAGAATTATGGTCTTATAAAGCTCAATATAAAATGTGCTGTTCTCTGAATTAAAACTTCGAAAGCATACATTGTGTTTATAGGCTGGGTCACAGTCACAGGGATTATATGTGCCTCTGCATGTAAATGTGAGTGCACGAGACTAGTACTGAACCTATTGATTAATTTCTAATTAAAAGAGAAGAGAGTGAAACACTGGGAAAATTCTGAAGCAACCTTGTATTGTGATATGCAGAAGAATGCAAGCTGCAGTTCATTGGTGTCTCCATAGAAACAAGACATATTGGAGGGTGTAAGACATTGTCAGAGGACTAAAAAATTTCAGCTTCAGCAGAAAACAGAAAAGCACCTGAGGGATTTTTTTTTAACCAGGAAAACAAAATTAATTATTCATTTCCTATATGGGAAGCATCCATTTTTAGATGAGTTACTTAACATACATCAGGATTAATTTATGGAGTGGTTAATCCTATGATTTTCTAATCCATAAAATCTGTAGAAAACGCATCGTTACACTCCTAAGTATAATGCCAAAGAGGAATATAAGTAGGCTCTCAATGAATAATTGAAAGCTCTATTCAATGTGCTGTTAATTCTTGTTACCATTTTCACACTTGCTTTAGACAGTGCTTATGCATTTATATGAATATCGGCTCATAGGCAGAACCCCTTTTTGGCCTGTGCAAAAGGTGTCCCCAGGAGAATTAAAGGCAGTGGGGAGACATTGCTTCAAGACACTGTGCTGTAAACCTGCTCAGCATCCCTCCTACTTCAGATGAACAGAGACTCAAAGTGTGCAGCTGCAGCAACTATTTTTAAAAAATTGAACCCACACACAGGATGGATTAAAAAAGGCTCATCTCCATATGCTAAACCTGAAGCTATAGGCAGAGATCTTTTCTTATGTGACCAAGAGACTTATGCCAGTTTGTAGCTTCATAGGCTGGGCTACTGTTCCCTGATTCTATGCCCTGAACTGGCTACTGAATCCTCAGGGACAGACTTCCCACATGAAAACCAACCCCAAGCCCCCTCAGCTCCTTTCCTAAAGACAGATATTCCTTATCCATGGAGCTCCCCAGTACTGAAGGTACCTCTTACCTCCTTTTCTACTGAAACAAAAATGCTGTGGAAATTATCAGTTTCCTCATCAAGTCGTTTCTGCTCCATTTCCTCGTAAGAGCAGAAATCCTGTCATGCTGCCTCCATGGCCTGGGGTACAGATGAGGTACTTGTGCTACACAAGGGAACTGAAGTTGACAACTGCCATTAACCTATGGCTAGAGGTCTCCGCAGTTTTAGGAGCCTCTCTTAGGGCTGTATTAAGATAGTGCATGTTAGACATCAAAAGAGAAAAGATCCTTCAAGAGTAACCAGGCCTTTTCCTTCTGACCTTGTGTGCCATTGTGTGCCATCATGGTGATAGTCCAACCCTTCCACAACAACTAAGCACTTTAAGGATGAAAAGGGTTAAGGAAATGGATGAAAACTATGAGACTTCCCAGCTGCAAACAAGACCTAAGGGTTCTTAAAAGATGTATCAATTAGTGGGAAGGAAAGAGAAGGTTTAAGTTAAAGTGAAAGGAGTTATTTTGGGGCTTTTTATTGCACATGTCACACATAACCAAGTTTTGTACAGAGCACCCATGTTAGTAAAAAGTTCAGAGGACTCACTGAAGACTAAGTATTATGCATATTTTTATCAAGTATGATCTTCATAATAAATATCCAGGTATTAGAGCTCTGCCAGAGGATGCAGACTCATTCTTTAGCTCTCTAAAGATTTGCATCAAGATGCATCTAAGATCAGAGACAATCCTTCAATTAACAAGGCATGGCATCTTCCAGTCAATTGTCAAAATTGACAGAATAGAAGAATGGCACTATGAGTGATTATGACATGTTTATGTCCAGCTGTGCCTTTTAGCATATGTGAAAAAATGGAAATTCAGAGAAGTGTGAAGTGATATGCACTCATTTTCACTACAGGTTCTTCAATCTGTGCACCAGACCTGAAAGCAGTGAACTTGCACTTATCTTTCAACAAATGCAAAGTGCTGCCTGCACAGAAAAAGTTAAAATTGATGGGTGCACATAGAAAAGAAATTACTTTAAAAGAGATACAGAAGATGATGAAAAATAGCTAACACTTCTACTGTTTTTCTAAGGAGAATAAGAATTTAAAAGACAGAATTATTTTTGCTTTTATGAGGACTGTAATGGACCTGTAATTGACTTTTGGACTTTGGATAAACATCCTATACCTTTGCTTATATGTGCCATTCTTGTCCACATCATCAGTCTTAGCTGATATTAAGGCCATTTCTCACACAAGTAAAATCTACTCTAGGAATAAGAGATACCAACAAAAGCATGTTTTTCTGAAGGACATAATACTAGGCTGCTGCTTTAGGGAATTTCTAAAACTCCTCTATGTTGCATCTATAAGGAAAAGACAAAAGAGTTGTGTAATCTTGAGTAGTCTAGCCTCACATCCTTCACTGCAGTCACAACTTTGTTCCTCCTCAATCCTTACAGACACTGACATAAAATGAGGAAAGGATACAATAGTTTGAAGTCCCTTTCCCCTTTCCTGTACCCCATATCCATTTTCCAAAGAAGGCAATGAGAAAGGGAGATGACTAATGTTTTTCACTATTGTGCTACTTATTAATAAAATTCAGACTGAAGGGACACTGAGAAATAACACTCAGAAAGGAAGAGTGCACCACAACACCTGATATACAGTTGCTGATGTATACACCATGATCATATATTACTGCAAGTCCAGATTTAATTACATGGAATGGTGTTGACATATCTCAGGAGAAAATTAGCTATAGTTTACATAATAAAGTCTTTATTATATGTCAAGCATGCTTGACACTTATTTTTACATATTATAATACTTTATAGGAGGCTATGCAAACAATGACTAAATGCTTTATTCTGTCATTGTTTATGGGTGATATTAGATCTAAAGCACATACCTGCATTGTGTAGTGATGGAACTTGAGCACGATTTTGACATTAGTAATATGTACTGAGTTTGCGGTAATGACTCTTACAAGTTGTTTGGTCCCAGGAGTACATTAGACATATTGCAGTGGGGTCACAGATGAATGTTTCTAATTGCAGTTCTAGGAACAGTGAGATCAAAGATCTCTGCCAGATCTTCTGTCCCCACAGATGCACATAGACCCATATTTTCCAGAGATTCAATTTATCTGGGTAGCCAAGGCCATCTGAGTCAGCACAGGCTATATGAAGTTTTAGGACAGCTATAGAGAAAACACACTGGCCAGCTGGCTGCCATACAATTTTGTCACATACAGTTATCAGATGTGGAGAAAAAATCATGAATAACTGTTATGAAAGACTGAAGACTACTGCAGTGTGTCCATCATTCAGGTCAGTGGTTATGGCTGTAGTGCAAGACTGATGAGTAATGTGTTTAATTTCATACTTTGCCAAAGGCCTCTTTGGGGACATGCAGGAACTGATAGAGCCTCTGCTTAATTCTCAAAATACGGATAATGATCTTTCTTCACTTCAGAGATGTGCTCAGATGACTGACGCAGATTGCTGTAATTTGCAACAGGTTCACGTTACTTTGCTTCTATATGTATGTATACATATGAACATACATGTGCATATATTTTCTTTAATGGATAACATCAAGGACACAGTGAATTAGATAAACACTGCAAGTTCACTCACTCCCAAAATTTTCAGGTGACACATCTTACTTAGAAGGAGGGATGATTTTGTAAAAATAAAAGTTTTATGGTATATTTCTTCAATCTATCCAGGACAACCTGGTGCAATATTCTTCCCCTAGTTATTTTACACTTTGGCATATACAATATTGATTGTGAGCATATTTAAATGAGGGTTTTTTGGGTTTTGAACATTACATATATGTAATGCAAGTTCCTTTGAACAACTTCACTATTTTCCATAATTCAAATAAAATAAAGCAGAAAAGGAACACATTAATTTTCCTGCCAGAGTTGCATTTATCCCTAAGCACTTTGAACAAGGCACAGAGATGCACAATATGTTGCACAGTAATTCTGCCTGAGTAAAGCTCCTGATATTAAAGAATAACCATGCATCCAAGAGACAGTCAGCCTTAGGCGCAGACAGATTGACACAGCGTGGTGCAACATTTTTGTCCAGAATCTGGAAATGCCTGCTCGTGAAACTCTGGCAAGAGTAAGTCGGCACCATATGCATCTCCTTGTACGTTTAATTGCCTGAATACAAGCTATTAGTCTACCTTGAGGAGCTACTTTTCTTAACATCTTTCTCCTTCATTTGCAGTATTATCGCTAAATGAATATTATTTAGTCAAATAAATAAAAGGCAATCCATGGTAGTTTGAAGCTTTTGACCAAGCCTGAAGCCAGAGCTAATGAATAAGATCAATCAGTCAATCAGTCAATAAGTGTTTGGTTCTAAACCATATTGATATTCCACAGGCAGAATTGCTTAAGGCAGAGGTTCCTTTAGCGTGCACCACAGCCCTCTAACATCTTGATCTCCTGCCATCACTGCACCATAGTGCAGACCTCCTTCACTTGTATTCCTCATTGCTATCTCTTCGCACTAGTAAATACTGGAGCTACGCTTGATGAAAAAGGGATGTTTTAAAAAACCTACCAAAAAGTTGCACTAAAAAACAGTGGTCAGTCCCACTGAAACTGCAGAACAGATCTGCAGCAAAATCCAAGATTTCTTAGAAGAATTTGAATGCTGATTACCTAGTGAGTAGCAATAATCAAAAGAGCCTTATATAAATCAAGATACCTACAAAGAAAAGGCATTTACTGAAAATGGGCATAATGTATTTTACATTTTCACCTTGTATTTCAGTGCCACAGCATAAGGAATCACTGTGAATAGCATGGTGATGGCTTCTTTAGAAGGCATATCTGTATGCCTGCTAAAAAGGATGAGCACTCCATACTGTGTCCTGTGTGAGTCTATGCAGATAACTTAACTGTATTATAAACTGCACAGACTATACATATCGCTTGCATGTATTGTCTGCATGATTGTCATCAGGATAGTCCCAAGATAACAGAATTGCATTTTTTCTTGTTGTCTAGCTTCCTTTCGGTATTATATATAATATTCTTGGATATATACTTTGGGCTTAGTTTCATAAAAATCATCGTTTAAATAAGCTCACTGTTCATTCTCACATATCTATGAGGCTACACGAAGCTACATGTAAACTTTGTGGACTTACACTGGTGTTACTGACAGAAGACATCTGAAAAACACACAGCTTCATAGTTCTGCCATTGCTGTGGGACCTCTTTGAAGATATGAGCCAGTATGTTCTCTGTATATGCACTGTGCAGGAAGGAATTTGGCATTGCTATCAAGTTGAAGTCAAAGTGATGAGAAAGGAATGTAATCTACACCAATATGTAGAGAAGCAATCCACATTCAAGGACATGGTCAAACCTCCACTTGCAAAGCAGCCGTGCTTCCTAGTGCTCCCTTTCCAAGGGGGGCTCCTGGAGAACAAGATGCCATGCAGTCCCATGCAAGCAGTCACACCAGCTGTCTGCCAGGGAGGCATTTCTCCTACACCTGAAAGGTGCTCCCTATGAGCAACAGGGGCTGATCCCCTCTCTTAGCACTATGGGAAGAATCTCATTCCCTCTTGGTGGGCTGAGATGAGGGCACAGGGAAACACAGGCTGCTCTGCTGCCCATTCACTCTGATTTCTGCTGTGCTGGGTGCTGTACAACCTCTCATGGGCTGGACCACATGAAAGATGGACAAAAAGAAGGCATGAATATTATTGCTTCTACAAATTATTTTTCCCCACATTTAAATGTTTTTAAAATAGTCGACCCACACTGTCAAACTTGAGGACTTTTCTTTGCAATAATACTTTAAAAAGCATTTACATTAACTGACCCACTATGAAATTTATCAAAATACAGTTATTTTGGAATACTTCACAAGAAAATTAGTTTCTTCCCCTGAAAATTTTCATTGACACTTTTAAAAACAAGTCTCATACAGTCCCCAAAAGACACAGAATAAAATAGATCAGGTTTTAAACAGAAGAAATTTGGGACAACTTGGAAATTTCAGATCAAGGTGTCATTTTTTAGGCAGGTCTGCCCTACACTCCATCCTTCCTGTGAGAAAAGGCAGGATGTCACTGTCCAAAAGCTTACATGATTTAATTTTCTTGTGGTTCCCCTACACATCATACCTGCACCCCATCCATATGACCCGGGGCTTTGTAAACTGCTGCTCCATACATAATCAGATAAATTACGAACTTTCTGTTTTAAACATTCTAAGGAAAAAAGCACTGTACAGGATGCAGGTACCCAGACCCCGGCAGCAGCGGGGGCTCCATGAGGGGAGGCCGGGCCGCCCCAGCCGGACACAGCCGGTTCCAGCCGGATCCAACCACCCACCGCAGGGCACACCTCAGGGACAGCGTGTGTAAGGAAGGACAAAAACACTCCTCAGAAGGTGGTGAGGAAAAAATTGGTGAGATAAACCTTCAAAAAAACCCCAAACCAATGCTGTGGGCATGAAGGTGAAAGCAGATGAGGAGGTGCTCCAGGCACCAAGGCAGAAATTCCCCAGCAGCCTGTGGAGAGGACCGTGGTGGAGCAGCCACACTGCAGCCTGTGACGACCCCACACACAGGCAAGTTGGTCATGAAGGGTTACAGCCCATGGAAGGACACATCAGGGAAGATGTGTGTTGCAGAACAGCAGAGAGGAGCTTTTATGGAAGAGCCTCAACCCCTGTTCCCCATCGCCTGGGGTGGCAGAGGCCAAGGAGTCAGGTATAAAGGAGTAAAGTTGGGTCTGGGAAGAAGGAGAGGCCAGGGGAAAAGAGTTGTTTTCATTTTCTTTGTTTCTCACTATCCAAATGTATTTTAAATAGATAATAAATTAATTTCCCCAGGCTGAGTCCGTTTTGCCCATGATGGCAATTGATAAGGGACCTCCCTGTTTTTATCTCATTCCATAAACTTTCACCTTATTTCCTACCTCATCGTGCTGGAGCAAGGGAATGAGAGAGATGCTGGGTGCGGGTCTGGCAGCTGAGCAAGGTCAACCCAGCACAAGGACTGGAACCAGAAATACACACTCTTCCAGAAATTAAATCATCACATCAGATATTTTGTTAATGACATAAAAACCACTGCTTTAAGGCAGAAATAAATCACAGTTGTAAAGGTTTGTATTTATGGCTAACATTAGAGGTTAACAGATGAATGTTTAGCAGCTTTTTATAACAAAAATAATTTTTAAAATTATTAAATAGCTCAGTGCTGCTCCTTTCTTTTCCTGCAGGTTGAAAACAGGGAAAGCTGTCATCTCCTTGAGGTTATGTAGAAAAATTTTGATACCACATAGAGGCATGGATTCCAATATTTTGCCTAGACAACTTATTTCAGTGTTGGAAGAGGCACGTTTAACCCCTGCAGTACATCAGTGGCAAGTACAGTCGCAAGACTACATGGCAAACAGGCCATTTTATGCAAACAAGCAATCTAGTCCAAGCTAACTCAGGGAAATCAAATTAACTCTCCAGACTAAGGTTTAGTTACAGAGATGTAAACTTGGAGTAATTTAAACTAGTGCCTTAGCAGTTCAAAAGATAATCTGCTTCATATAAATGCTAAATCACTAACTCTTTCAACAGACTAGACCTCATATTTTACAAGAAGATGATATATAAACATGTTCTTATTAATCTACATGAACCAACATTGTCTTGCTGAAAATAAGGATCTTTCAGCTCTCAGTTCAGGTTTTAACTTCTTGGGCAAGGAGCTTACTTTTTTCCCTTCCTCAAAAGCATATGCTGTTTATATCTTACTACCACAATAGACCTGTCCAATATCTTTTATTCTTTTCATATACTCAGCTCTTTGTTTAATGTTGCCATTACCAGTAAAAGACCACTTTTTGGTTTATTCTTGTTTTAACAGAGAGAAAAGAAAGATATAAAAAAGTCCTTAGAAAAAGTCTCTAGATGATGCAAGATTGCTTTAATTCTGATTTTCCACGTCTCTTTTGATGCATAAAATATGTGAGGAAAACCTATTCAATTTTGGAGCATGTATTTTAAAACTTTCATTGAGCATTCTCCTTAATGTGTGTAGCCTGGTTTTGAACTTTTGGAAAAAAAGCTAATAGGTTCTCTTGGCATCTTAGTTTACCCCATAACCTCATCAGTATAGTTTTTAATAGACACTTTTCACAAGTCAGTAGGAGCCACGGCTTTAACTTTAACTGGCAATGGGTTGAGCAGAAAGAACCATTTTTATGTCTTCTAGGTGGACCTCTGGGTAATTTTACATCCAGTTTTGTCTACTAGTAAGTATCCCATTGATTTGACTAAGAGAACCTACATACTTTTGCTAAAAACAAATGAAAATCACACAAACTTAATTTTGAAACCATCCCATATAATAGTCAGTTGGATGTCTGAGTCTATTGATTTTGCACATTTAGGAAGGGTTTGGTAGATCCCTACTTCCCTTTACTGGGGCACATTTTTATTTTATTCCTCTCTTATTATATACAACTTCTTTGTAAAAGTGTCCTTCATTTAAAGGGAACGGCTGCTAGCACAGTAATCACAGTGTCCCCTTCTGTGTTGGAAACTGTAGCTCAGAATCCTGTTTTTAATTCTTACTTTTCTGTTCATGACACATCACAGCTGTGTGAATAAGACCACTTAAATTTAAGGATAAAAACATTCATTTAAATTCTTTTATTTGGAGGAATCTCTATCATTCAATATCCAATATTGTCTTGATCTGTTCATGGATTTCAAAATCTCTGAAAAAATTTCAACCACATCATCTCTGTCTGAATTCCCATGGAGCAGGGGCGCAGGTGCCATCCACACGTGCCCAGAAACTGTGCAGTCCTCCAGCCTGAAATTCCATGAAAATCTCATCTTTTCATAACCAACTGACTACCCGTAATTGGATTCTTAATGGCACACTACCTGGAAATTCAAATGTGGCCTCTTTTGATTTCAGAGTAACCCATTTGAACACAGACAGTTGAACTGACTTGTAACGACCATTTAACATGAGTGAATACTCTAAAAAGCAAAAAATTATATTACTTCACCCTTAGGGGGTAGGGAGAAAGAGATTCATATTGTATTCAGAAAATTGGCACTGCTAAAGGAAAAAAAAACCACAGCAGCTGATCGCCTCATATCTAACTGTTAATAGATTTTGGAACTGAAATCTTTAAAATAGAAATTGTGCCATTAAATTAGCTTTAAAACAATAGTCTTTTGAAATACAGTTTTAGGTGTTTGAGTTAATTTCCAGGCCTGTGTGCCACCTGTGCATAGGATTTTTCCTCTTTTCTTCTGATGCAAATGTAGTAGGGCACATGCAGCACCTTTCAGGCTAGCTGGCTTTCCCAATGCTTCAAAACTAAAATGAAATTAAGTGTAGAACATGTTAAAGAGTTGCACTTTCAAGAACTTCCTTACAATAGTCTTAACTCAAATCCCACCAGTTGCAGTGTCTTCAATATATTTTTAATTTCAAAACCTTAATTTTTGGAAGCTAATGCAAATCTGCATTCTTTATTAGGTCCTTAAGTCTGCCCACACTTGACTACTGCTGTAATTTTATGTTTTAAATCTAAAGAAATGGAAAATACAGTAGAATAAGAGATTTGAAAGTGAGCATATTAGTGGCCAGGTTCCCTAAGTGCCTTCCCTGATTTCTGCATACAGTCATTTTCACTGGAAGTTTTCAGAGTCTCAGCAAATTGACAGAAGACAATCAATGGAAATTTCTGCCCTTCTGTGAGGACGATTTCCCCTTCCTCAGCATAGAAAGAAACATGTATGAACGCCACCAGATGTCATTTCTATCAATTTATGTCAGTAGTGCTTTCCAAATATATCAAAGGGGCAACTTCTGCACTTTCATCTCAAAGAACACAGCCTTCTGCTACCTGGAAAAGTATTGCCATTCATCATATAAGAGGAATGACTTATAAGGAAACTGTATGACCTGTTAACAACCAAAAAAGATTCCAGCTTAGTCACATCTTCACCCTTCACTGAGGTGCCTGAAACACTTATTCTGCTCTTTTTTTCCCAAATACCTGCGTAATTTATAATTTTATCATCACTGGTAATGGCACGATCGCATAAGTGAAATAAAAATATCTGAATCAAAGGGATTCATCTGACAAAAAGCCAAAGTGACTGTTTTGCTACTTTTCTGAAAGACCATGTATTGGTCCCAGAGGGGCTTGCAAAGCAGTGGCATTGCATGAAACAGTGAAGACTGCAGTATTTATGAGCCAGCTAAATTGCAGCTCTGTGTGAGAGTTTGGGAGATGCTGTTAATTATTCATGTATAAATTAAGAGTGGAAATTTTGGAATTACTAGTCAACAGTTTTATTCACTTCAGAATCCCATCACTATACAATCATTGTTAGTCCAAAATCCATCTTTCACTGGTTTTGTTATTTAAAATGCAATCAGTCATTGAAAAGCTTAACTGAGAATTGCGTACCCACATTGAAATGTGTTAGAGCCAGAATTTGGACCAGAATAGGTCTGTCACTAGAGCTCCAGGCTTGAGCACTGATTGTACTGCCTGTGTGGCCATGGAGCAGGACAATGAGCTGAGTGAGGAAAGGCACCAGAAGGTCTTTATATTGGTCCCAGAGGTTTGTGGCCTGTGCTATCTGACAGCATCTCGGGGGGCACACACTGCTCTTTCTGGCTCTCACTGAAAGAGCATGTGTGTGTCTCTGTGTATGTGTGTGTATATGTCTGTGTGCATATGGACAAATGCCTGCCCCTGCTCACACATTACAGCATTCCTGGGTGAGAACAGGTACAGGAGACATGAGATCCTAGGAGAAAAAGAGAAATCAGAAGCGAATCTCAAGATTAAATTGTTATAAACATATATCTGTTCTTGCTTACTGAAGCATAGGTGTATTCATAAAGCACCCTGCTCAGATCAGACACAAGGGGTTTAATTCAAAGCAGTAAGTGTCTAGATAGGAAATCTAGGGAATTCTGTCTGGGATGCAAGGGAATGATAAGAAGCAGGCACTCACTGCATAACAGGCACGTAAGGGATCCATCAAAGTAGTACTACAACTAGCTTCAAGGGACACCAAACACCAAAGGCTGTGTTGCCATGCACAGTTCCGGGAAAGACTCAGGTTAGAAAGCAGTTCAAGTTCATACATGTTTTCATCTAGAATGGACCCAACATTTAGAACAGGAAAACTTACCAAGTTTTTTAATATTTCTTTGGATGTAGATCTGATTTAAGAGGTTCGTATTGGAAGTTAGTCTTACTCCTAGTTCCAGATTTTTTTCCTATCATCTGGTGTGCTTTAAAATGGAACTGTGAAACGGAACATGAAAATAATATGGAACTACAAACATGCTTTAAAAAATATATATATAATTTATAAAAAGGCCTGGTCAGCTTGTCTCTGCATGTTTTTGAAAAAAGAATGTCTTGTCAAAGCCATGGTTTGGAGTGTGGCCACAGAGAAAGCCAAGCCAGCACAACCTGGCACACTTCGGGCACAGAGTGGGAAGGAACAAGTGTCTGTGGCAGGATGTGAACCTCTTCAGATGAATCGGCTAAAGGAACAATGAAATGGTACCACAACTTCAATATGTGGCAGTACGGTTAAAATATGGAGAGATAAATGCTTAGATGGCAGTTCAGAGCAATAGCCCAAATTAATTGTCTAATTGTAAGGTATAATTTAAGCTTTAACTAAGTCTATTGAAAATGTATGCAGACTACATATTTATGAGAAAGATTCCACTGACTTCATATAATCAATAAAATCAAGATTCCCTACGAGATTCAGCTATTTAGCCTGCCAGTCTTTATGACACTACAGTATTATTCCTCTTGGTTTAAGATGTTTTCTCCTTTCAGCTTATATTATGGCTGCACAAATGGGAAGAAGCCAAATGATTGCTCTGAGGAAACAATGAGGCTGACTAGATACAAAATGCTGTCAAACACACAGGGTGAACAGAAAAAATACGTTTTTAATTTGTTTTAGTTCTTGCCTATTACTTCTATCAGCAGCTGGACAGAGGGAAGGGAAATAAATCAGGTGCAAGAATAATTGTCCAGATGTCCACAATACCCCACTTAAAGAGCCACTGATAAAACTTATAGGGCCAAAAATGCATTAAAGAATGGGATTAAAAACTCATTTCTGTAGAAATATATAAAATAACTCCTGGGTTCTGTGCCCTCTCATAGTCATGTAGGTGATGTGAATGGTGAGGGATGTGAGGTTTTGGGGGAGTTTAACCCAGGGCTTTTCTCTAGGAGAGTCAGCACAAAGACAAGCTTTCTAAGAAAAAGTACCTCCTAGGTGCCTGATTCTGTTAAAAACAAGAACATCTGAACTGGGCCCACTCCTCAAAGCAATGCTGAACTCACTTCCCCCTCCTACCCCACAGCAAAATTTCTGTAGGAGATGAACTACCTCCGTTTGGGTTTCCTTGTCATCACATAGAGAGGAGCAGCCACAGTGAGGGAGTGTGACTGTGACTGTGCGCTGAAGTAACATCTGATCACCAACACCTGCTTTCCTTTTAGATCCTGGCATTTGAAGTGCAGGATGCCAGTGGGGTCCTGGCAGCAGGTGCTACATGGTGCTACATGCAGGCAGGCTACTCCCTGGCAGCACAGCCTGGGGAGCACAGCGCCTGGCTGCCCTAAGCCACACACTCACCATCCATGCTATCATTTGTGCCATGCTGCTAGAATACTTATCTTTACACGCCTGCCCTGCCCCTGCCCCTTCTCTCTCTATGAGTAAAGTACACAAGGTCTGGAAGTCCTCTTCCTCTTCATGAACCGCTGTGAGATTTCTGCCCGCAGGCATAGCACCTGGATCTGACAAGCAAAAAGCAGCCTGGTATTTTCTGGCCTCTATTATTAAATGGTGCGTTGCCCTTATCATGATCCCAGTTAAGCCAGTAAGTGTTTTGCCATCAACTTCAGCAGAAGCATGTTCAAGCCCTAGAAACCAAGGATTTCATGATGGTAGGTCACCTAGAAAATGAACTGAAAATTTTGAAGGATGTTGCTGCTCTTGTATCAAATGTCAGATACAGTGCTTAGAACTGAGAGGACAGACAACAGATTACTATACAGATCAGCTACAACTTGTACCTAGTGACAAAGAATGGAATTTCTCAGAGATCATGGAAACATATCATCTCTGACTGATTTTTCTCCTTTGGATCTCTTTCTCTCTTTCGTTTGATGGGCAATGGTCACCTTTAAATCTTTGACTCTTATACTGCAAGTACTTATTGCTACCACAAATTCTGTAGTAGCATTTATTATTTGCCTGCCATTTTTCTGAAGATGTTAATGGCAACTAATACGCAGTTTCACTTTCCTGCAGTAAAAGAAATCTATGAATTACTACGTGGTTTTCCCTGTAGGTCACTGAATGCTCTATTGTGCGGGTTGTCTGACAGTAACAGACTTGTTACTCTATTTGTACCTTGGTAATGTACTGCAAAGAGGAATTAATAGCTTGCTGAGCAGAACTACTTTGCTGCTTTCTGCATGCTTTGCTGGCATTCATACTGTCCTGTGCAATTTTCAGGCTTTAATATCAATTTTGCAAGTGTATCTGTCAAAAACAATTAAATTCTCTAACAGATATAATTTGTATTGCACCAATCTATGCAAATCTTTCATGGTTGCAGGTATGAATATTTTATATTACACAATGAGAAACTAAAAGGAATTCAATTTAATTTAGCCATGGGGTCTCCAGTCAAGGATGTGCAGTTTTGTATGTACTCCAGCCCTTTTCACTGTTCTTGAGCAGAATTATTAAAGTATATATAAAAAGAAAAAATGTAATGCCTGTTGTATTCAAAGAAAATGAAGCTGGCACTTATGGATCCTGTGCTATAGTAAACGCTTACCAGTGAACAGAACTTTTTTCTTTTAAATGAGTGCAAAATCCAGCTAATTTCCCTTACTACTTGAGAATAATTTATTAGGATTTTATTTTTGATAGCAATGTGGAACCCATAGTCTTTCCTTTGTGTTCATACTTTGCTCCCTTTATATTCACATCAGAGACATCTATCTGGTCTCATTTGTACTGCACTCATGAAACTTGAATGTACAGAAGTCCAGTTATTTGTGATTTTCCTTGATGAACTCCAGCACAAATTCAAGCTTTTCTCCTTGAAACCAGAAGCAAATTATTAACTACATAAATTTATTACAATGACAAAGCCAAAAGCAATAAATTAAGGATCTGGGATGAAAAATACCAAGTATATAGATCAAAAAGTTTTCAGAAAAATACGGCTGAGATTTCTAACACGTTGGTAGTAATAGAATACCAGAAATAATGAGCAAAATTTATGGAGCATAGCGAAGATAACGTAATCTATGCTACAGATTTCTATGACTCCTCCATATATACTTTAAAAACTTATTAGATAAAGCACAAGTGAAACATTATATGCCCTGTGCTGTGGTCATTTCGCCTTCAGTATATTTATTTCTTTTATTTTAAGAACTGTATATAGTGTTTTAAACATAATGGATGGCTTGCTTTTATTTATGAGCCCTTCAGTGTGCTTATTGCTCCAACTATGTTGATTATCTTTTCTATTATTTTAAAATTATTTTATTATTTATGACCGGCAGCTGCCAAATCTGCTTTCCTTTAGTGGGAAGTTACAATAGATGCAAAACTGGTAGAAAATTATTAATGCAAATTTTTTTTTTAAATAAAATTTCAAAATATCAGGTGGGCTAGTAAAAGCAGTGACTAAACAATTCCTTTTTTTATTTTTGTTCCTCAGAAGGTGCACCCTGCAAACCACTTGATATTTGAGATTTGATCAGCTAAGCTATGTAACAGTTGTAGGTCTGAAATATAGAGCATACAATTTGGCCTCTACTCAGTATCTGCCACTTTCCTTTAGCTTTCGCTTAATATCCATAAAGGAAATCTATGAAAATGTTTTCATTTTTATAGATCACTTTAAGAAGCCTCCACAGTAAAAAAAGCTTTCATGAAACATATTAAGTAAATCTCATTATGTAACTATTTGAGCAAAATAGCCTTTATACTGTGTTTTCTCTTGGAAAAGCAAACAATAATACCAGCCACAGTACTGCTGTTTAATCTGCTCATGTGTTGAAGTACCTTCACCTGCCTGCTAGTATTTTAAAATAACATGTTTTTATTCAAAAAATTATGCCAGTAGTCACCAACTTTGCTAAACATACAGATTTTGTATACCTAGCAAAAATATTGTTTTGACTGTTTCTGTATTTCAGAAGATACCTTTTAAAGTGTACTCTACTGGGCACTACATGATCATGTTGGTCACTTGTTGCTAAAGAGAAAGGATGTAGTCTGTCTCAAATGACAGGGAAACATGACAGATATGGATCCATGAACTAATTATGATCAAATGCAAGAACTGATATTAATGCATGCCTGTAAAATAATCACGTTGATACTACAGAAATAAAGCCTTCAAACTTCTCCACAGTAGTGAAAAAGCAACAGAAATTACAACTTCTGAATTGATGACAGCCAGCCTGAACCTTTGTTCTTATTTTATACAGACCTCACTTTTTTTTTCCCTTTGCGGCTTTGTTCCTGAACAAACTTTTAAAGAGCAAGCTGGTTTACCTGCACATCAGAAATCTATACCGGCAAATAGAAATTTATTGGTTTTTTGGATAGGCATATCCAAAACTAGAAGGGCTAATAGTCGTAGAAAAAAGAACACCACAAACGTCTACTGTTGAAAAGTTTAGAATATGAGAGGGAGAAAAATACATACAGAGAATAGTTCCCATATCGAAACACTTCAAGGCATTTGAACGCTATTCACTCACTGCAAAGCTGCCAATTCTAAAACCAGGACTGAATGAATTTTACTGAAGAAGACCCAGTAACCCAGTGATCCTCCAGACCTCTGCTTAAAGGTAGGTTTCTCAAAAAAATTCTTATATCAAATCTTAACCCTTACTGTACAATTAATGGTCGGTATCCAAAAGGATACACACTGTGTGTGTGATCACAGCAGTGTTTTAAAGCTCATTAAAGAACATTTCTGTTCAATAGCACTTTTTGCTAGCAATATTTTTATAATGTAAAGGCTCCAATCACTGTGCAGCAAATTTGTGGGGTTTTTTGCTCTTATCTCATGTAGTGCACTTGATAAGGAGTACTATTGAATCTTCTGCACACTGCATTACAAAGAAAACTGTCTTTCTGTAAGGCATTTTCTCTCCACTGCTTTCACATGAAATAAGAGCTCTTTTAGCTGAATGTATCTGACTGTATTAATACTCAAATAAAAACTGAAACCCTTCTACTTTATCTGAAGTATAAATCCCTGAAAATATTCTTCCCTTTCCAATTGTGTTCACTGTAATAAAGGTTAATATTGAACTGAACTTATCATATTCTAGCATCACATGTTAAGTTCCAAATCTCTGCATGTGATCTATTTTCTTTTTTATTGTTGAAATTAGAGAATAGGTAAAATGATGGCAATATTATGAAAAATATCACAGCAAAAGCATTTTACTTAAAGATCGTTCAAACCTATTGCTTTCATGAGTAGGAAAAAAACATGGTGCAAAGTGCTCGGGAGAGGGAAGGGACTAGCATCTGTTGAAAATTAACTACTGCAACATTAATTAACACATAATTTTCTACCTGATGAGATGGTGTTGTAGAAAGTATAAATTGAAGGCACAAGAGTAAGAAATGAGTCATCTTCGACTTACCGTATCAAAGACTATTGCTGTATTGCAGTCAGCATCCAAACACAGAGCATGAAGCTTCTCACAAATCAGAAAAAATATACAATCAATGAACAAATCAAATTCATTGTAAAAATAAAGGCCAGAGATTAGAGTATGTATCCAAGGGTCTGGTTAGTCACAGCTTTGACTAGCCTGCTACAGAGCTCTGCAAAACAAGTATACTGCAGCAGTGTGGCAAGCATAGGATTGCAATGCATGTCCCATATATTCAAGCATAATAGAAAACATGGTCTGGAGCTTATTCCATGTGGAAGTGGGGTTTGTTTTATGCAGGCAGAAAAAAGAAAGGTTCTTTTCCCACATAATAGAATTAGAAATGAAGATTTTTCTTGATTATTGTACACAATAATTCCCCAGGATATCAATTACATAAAGCAGGTGCCTCTGTCTCCTGTTTCCCAGATAAATGCCTGTAATCTCATTTCACAAATGATCCTATTTAGACAGGAGCCACCTATTGTGATGATATCATTTGCTCCAGTATCCATAAATGGGCAACTTCCTACAAAACGTCATGACTACTGACGACACAAATTTTTATAATATTGAGTGGGCAGGGTGGTTGATGGGGTCCCATCAATCTACAGCAGCTTCTTCTGATGTGATACCATGAATCCTGCATAATCATCTAAAAGACTGTAAATGAAGAGAAGCATTAAACCTGTCTGGTGGAGCTCATTTAAAAAAAATCCAAACAAAAACCTTACACCTAAAACTGGGGGGAAAAAACCTAGAGAGGTAGTAAAGGCAGATAAAACATAATGACAGAGAAGTGGCACCTTTTCAAATGCCTTCGGCACTCTCAAGGATACTGGTAGATATGAACAAAATCACTCTCAGTTAAGAAGTGCAGCTGTCAGTTTCTTTTTAACAAACAATAAAAGACTGAATATCCTCTTTCCTTGCAAATGTAAAATATGCAATGGCAGCAAAAAGGACCAGTGCTTCAGTGATACACAAATTAGCCCGCTCTTAGTGAATATGTTTTAGAATTAGCAGCTGCTTGTCACAGGAGCTTGGAATATGAACACTGTATCAAATTACCCTTAGACTGTTTGAAATCCAGGCTGCTAGACAGGCTTGCTTCATGCACTAGCTACATGGATTTAATTTCTTACACCAGTGTTTTCTTAAGAAAAATAATTCCATTAAATATACATATTTGGGAAATGTTATGATATTCACAGATAGCTGAAATTAGTTTCCATCTGCCTGCTTTAACACATAGAGATGTGAGGAGAGTTAAAGGTGATACAGCGTTCACTTCCCTACCCACCCTTTCCCCAAGGGACTCAGTTGTGCCTAGAGGCTAAAGCAAATTGCTTAAGAACTTGTATTTAATATTTTTCCTGGCAGAAGTTGGTAAGAACTTCAGAAGAAGGTCCCCTGATTAAAAAAAAAAAATTACCTGAGGGCATTTTTCAACAGGATCTCCAAAATCTTGGTTTACTTACTCCTGCTTTGAACAGACTGAGCTGCATCTAAACAACTCAATACACAGGAAGAAACACGTAACATTAGGATCCACCTACATTAATGTTTGGAGAATGCTCACCAGAACATCAGTCAAGCTGGGGTTTCAGGGTGGAAAACTTTAGAGCTTAAAAGCAAAAACCCCGAGAGGACTTTATATACATTTTTACTGATGTAGTTCCAGAAAAACAGAGTCTACTTCTCGAAATCCAGCCCCCCTACTGTATATTCCCTTTTAATATTTTGGCTTTATTTTATAGTTTATTTGGACCAAGGACAACTGTACTAAATTTCTGTATTACACATAGAGAGGGTCTCAAAGGCAAGGCAGTGCAAGTTTTAATAATCAACTCTTTCAGAGTTGACTGCTACCAAAGTGACTCACTTCAGGTCTAGATTGGTTGAAAGCAAAATCTCAACACAGCATCCATGGCTACAAGACATAGGATGCTGTCAAAGCAGAGAAGCCAATGGGTTTTTTACAAGCACCCTAAAGAGAAGAACTCCTTCCTCAGAGATTGAAAACATTGGAGGAAACAACTTCAGAGCACTGAATAGCCATTTAAATACAAGGAGGTTCTTTCCTTCTCCCTCCCTCCTGTGTATGTCTTCAAGATAACACTAGTTGATCTCCCTAAATATGCTGTTTAGGAAAAGACAATAGCACAGAAAATAACTGTGGATATCATAGCCCCTTCATTTCAGTACTGGGTGGAAATAGAAAAGCATATACTCTGCGTGTCCAGATGGCATAAATATTTTCCATGTGTTTCCATGACAAAAGATAAAGATAACACAAGAAACAGTTAGAAAGTAGAAGTGTGTGTGAGTGTAACTGAGATTGATGGTCCAGAAGTTTCTCTCTTGTCTAGATAAAAGCTGATTAAATGGAAATGAGGGGAAGAAATAAAGACAGAAAATAGCTAAAAAGAAAATTAATCACTGTTTCATCAAATTCAGTCCTGCCTTGGGAAACACCAAATGTCAGATTTCCTTGTTAATGTACAAAAAATTTCAAGGCTGTTCCCAGGATGTAGTAGGAAAGGGTGTGCTTTCTTAAAACAATATCTTCTTCAGCATCTGAGCCAAAGGATGTCGCCACTCTTCCTTAACCTAGTTTTGAGCTTACCATGCACACAGTGATGAGCTTAGAGCTCATTCTCATGCAGAGGAGAATGTTAAACATGGTCCATGGTCCATGACGAAGATGCCTCGATGGTTCTGATATGTGTTTAAAGGCTTCTAAGCTTTATGAAACATTGTGCTAAAGAGAATGGACTATCATTTCCAACACTTCTGATTTGTTTAGAGAGATATTATAAGAAAATACTCCAAGCGTATTGCTGTCTGAGGAAGGGCCTGAAGGATGATACTGAAAGGATGAGTCACTCCAGTGAAAGCAAAGCTGTTGTACTTGGTCATGGGGAGATTGTCTTAAGCCACAACATCTAATACCAAGCAAGTGGACATCTGATAAAACTGCAGACCACACAACAGGATATTCTACCCCTCTTAAGGTCTTTCTTTTACATTTGGGATCTTTGAAATACCCTGATATCCTAAGAAATAAGACTGAATGTCCTTAAACCAATCTTGAAATTCTTACTGGTTTTCCTTTTGTTTGGCTTGTCCTTTCTAGCATAACTGGAAACGAAATCTCTCCAGACATTACAGGCAGCTAATAAACCTGCACATTTCTGGGCAGAGAATAAGCAGACCAGATCTTATTTAAAATGCCTGGGCTTTCCACTAATTAGAGTTGAAACCTAAGTTATAGAATACCAGTGGATTATTGAGACTCCATTCTGAAAGCTAGGAGACAGAAGGATGCTACCTTCTAAAACACCTACTGGTATTTTTATAGATAGTCTCTAGAGACAAAACAAATTGCTTCAGTTAAATGAGTTTGTCTGCTGGTTTGAGTAGCAAGAAACCCTGCCATCTCCATTAAGCATCATCATAACTTATATTAATAAGTGGGGAAATACAAAACCAACAAAAAATTATGCTAAAAAAATTGTACAGTGCTGTCTTTTTAAACTGCAAGCAGCTAACCATCAGTACAAATAAAAAGTGAATTTTTACATGCCATCTTTTCCTAGAAATAGAGTAGGAAAACAGCTACGGCACATTGTCTGATGCTTCCTTTAATTGTATTGTTTAGGCCACTCCATGTGCATATCAATTAACAAGGATCACACTCACTAAGACATGGAAAAGCCTTATAAGAACTTGCACTTCCACTTGTTTCTACAGAAAACAAACAGGAAAATTAAACAAGAGTCTTGGACAAGGAAATTTTAGTCTGCTCTCCTTTGCAATGTTTGCAGACAAGATCAAAAATTCTAGGGGCTAAAAGGTGTATCCTCATCCTTTTAGCCAGATCTGCCTGTGTGTAAATCTCTTGAGGAGCTCAACTGAACTGATGGGATCCATTGGACAGACAAAACTACAATAGGCATCACATTTCTGTATCTAAGAAAAGATTCTTCCTTAAATCCCTCTGAGATTCATCATTGATACTTTTCAACAGCACTACGGAAAACTCAAAGAGGAGGTTCAGCCTCATAAGGCCAAATGTAATTTGTCATAATAGAGCAATGTTGATGAAGAATAATGTGCAGTTTTTAATTACTTGTCAAAATCCTATTTCCCAACAAAAAACTAGAAATATCAATTGCAGGTATCACACCTAAATAAATTCTTAAGAATAATAATCACAATAAATTATTACTTAACGCCTAAAACAATCAGAAAAAAGTCCTGTTCACAAGCTCAATTTTATACCACCAGCTGCAATGCTGGTGTCCCAAAGAAAATATGAGTGTTCATTTGAATTTCACACTTCATTAGCAATACAGGAGAAAAAAAATCTAACAAATAAAAAATTATATGTTCTGATAGAAAACCACATAATTTTCATTTCCATATGAATATTAAAATAATTGAGACCAGAAATTTTTTAAAAAAAATTAAGAACGGCTTTGCTTTGCTTTTCAAAACCTGTTTAGCACAATTGTTGATTGATAAGGGGCAGCCATAGTTTGCATCTAGTGATTCTTCTAAATAAAACAGAATTGTTTGGGAAATTGGAAGAAAAGGATAAAAAGTTCTGCCTGATTTCTTTCTGTCTGTGAAACTGCATTTTACTAAGTCATTTCCTTTTCAATGGAACTCCCCACTTCTTTGAAAGGCAGCTGCATTGAAACATTTATGGCCCTCAAGTCTGTAAAAAATACTGTTTAATATAAGCAGGAACTAAATTCTCTCTTCTACCATAGATCTTGATACTGTAGGATGCCTGGTAGATTTTTCAGAGGTCAGATTGTTGTTAGGGTTCATGCTCATAGTCTAAAAACCTAATTCTTAGATCATTTCAGATCAGGCAGACAGGAGATCTACAGAGAGAGTTTTCTTCAGTGAAGAATGAAGCTATAAAATAGTACTAACGTTGACCAGAAAAGCTACGGTATGGTAATAAAACTTTGACATGAAAAGAATAGTGTTCTTGCAGGTTAGGATGTCAGAAAATCTTCACATATTGATAATATCAAAGTGGGAGATGTTTCTGTGGGCAGAACAGCTTTGTGAACAATGACCCCTCACTGATTTGGAGGCAAGACTGCAAAAACATCTGGCTGCTTTTTAATGCAAGTGTTGAAGAACAGTTATAATAACAAAGAGGAAGACAATCCAGAAAGACCGTATACAAATAGTAACACCAAAAAATATAGCATTAATGCCCTCTTTTAAAGACAATGAGTTTGTGTCAAAAATTGAACTTTTTTCTTCTTAACATCTCCAGTGAGCTTGGGTTAAAGGCTTTTAATATCCTCCTCTTTCTTTATTTCTTTCTTTCTCTTCACATATTCTGTGCTTTGTTCATCTAGCATGCAAATATGGCTACTATGTAACCCAAATATTAACTGTGTCTTGTGCTGCAACAACCAAAGCACCAGAGTTTGGACCTTCTGGAGTTGAACAGTGGGTTTGACATCATGTTCAAGCCCTTGTTGTGGCTGATACACAGTGACCTGAGATGACAAGCTTTGTTCTGAAGGTGAAACAAAGTCAGATTCTGTAACCTCACATGTTGCCAAGAGACAGAACAGTCGTCTTCTGGCCATATCTCATCACAGGCACTGGCACTAATCCATTTCCAGGCATCACAGCTCATAAACTCAGAACTATTATGGACTCGATAAAGTCAATCAATACATTAGTTAAGTGAGATGGAATGATCTAGCTCTTAGGAAAAAAATATAGGGCTCAGTGTTATCCAGTGCTGGTTTGAGCATGCTGGAATAATGAATCCCATGAAAACCACTCAGACAGGCACACCTGTCTTGGCACATTCACTTGAAACACAATCAGGAAAACAAAGTCTTCTTGTTTTGTTTAAATAAATTGAGAGGACTTCAAAGCAAGGACTGCTTCTTTCTGTTTTACAACAGCTTCTTAAAAGGCTTTTTTTCTGAGAACCTACTTCATACTGAGTATGTGTAACAACTCAACAAGAACCTGGGTTTGTCCATTACAAATTTGAAAAGTCAAACTCTAAAGTATCAATGTAGGACTGGCGAGCTTTTCAAAGGCGGAAAAACCTATAGCACTCAAATGACTTTTCCCCAGCGACAAATCTGAGCTAGATAGAAAAAGATAGTATAGAGACAATGGGAGGAAATGGGATACACTGAATGCCACGATATGCATTAAAACCACATTTTGACACACATTCTCTTCAATCTTATATGCTAACTTAAAGTAATAAAGGTAAACAGATGCATGTATTTACACACATCCAAATAAACAATAATGTATATTGACTTATCACAATCTTTACGGGGTCTATTTTAGAAACTAATTGAATCTGTCTTCTATTTTAGGAACTAAATAAATTTTATTTAATGCTTCCTTTTTGAAGGAAAAATATTCACAACATGGGATAAGGAAATTGCATCTTTGTAATAAAAAAAAAAAAACCTGAATACTTTAATGAAATTATATACAATACTCAGTGTTGCAATATGCAATACTCAAATATATAATAATTTAATATAATAGGAGTTAGATTTTCCCCTCCTCTATCAGCCTACATTTTCATTTCAGAGAACCTTGCTCACATCCCAAAGGAAAGTTCCCAAGCTGACATGTACTACAAATTCTAATTTTAAATTTTTTTAGCTTGAATAGATCCCGAGGATTCTAGCATAAGCTATGGCAGTGAAAATGTGCAGTGAAATTACTGGTTAGCCTGACTACTAAAAATAGTTATTTCAGACATAGAAAACAACATAGTAGAAATATTCTTTCAGTAGATTATTTCTATTAAGTTTTATGTTTCTTGCAGAAAGACAGTGTGAGCAAGACTACTCATTAACAGTGGAATGAAGGAAGAAGTAAAATCCTCTAGCAATAGTTCGAAAAAGCATATTACAGTGCATCTGTAAACCTGTTTTTTTCTGGGTGACTGAGGCCATAAAATGACATAAAAAAGATGCACGTATACCCAATAGATTACTTAACCCTGACAGTGTGCAAAGGAAAAACATCAGCAATAACATGAATATTCACAGTGGCACCCTTTGATGCTTTCATAATTTAGATTTTACCTCAGTGAGAAACTTGGCAAATAACTTTTGTTCCCATGTTTCTAGTCTTTTATGAAAGGACAGTAAAACCCCTGCATCAACCCTTCATTATGATTGCCCAGTATGCATCCACAAATGTTTGATATCCAGGATTTTGCAGACTAGAACTGAAGCACACTGGAAAAGCTGATATGTGTAGAAGTCACTATGGTTACTGCCTACACTTTCTTTGCCTCCAATAAGATCGTTCATTTCCATGAGCATTAAAATTCACCAAATGCACCAAAATTATTCAGACAAAAAATATATAATCTCTTTGGTTTATAAGCCTTTTAGCTCTGTTGCTTTTATCTTTTTAAGTATAGACTCTGAGCTGAGGCATATTATTCCACATCTGAATATAAGAAAAAGTACTGCAGGAGAAACCTTGTAGTGGAAACGCTTTGCAGACCCCCAGCTTCAGCACTGTGTGTGGAACAGCTGTCTGCTGTTGGCCAGTGCAAAGCTGAAACCCAGAAAACTCTGTACAGGATGCCAGACAAAAGGCACTAGCTGGAGATTTAGCAAGCCAAATTCAGATGATTATGCTTAGTATTATTGTAAATCTTTCCAATACTAAGAAAATTAAAAGTTCATCTTCTGTGGTTAGATTCCCTATCTATTGAACTAAGAAATAGCTATATGTGAAACTATTTTTTGTTGTTTTTCTTTATCCTGTGGCAATCAGCATGATTCTTTCTTTCAGAATTCTTATATAAATGTCAATCTTGCTAGAGCCTGTAATATTTCCTCATCTCACTGTCACTCAGTATACCAAGTTCTTTCAAATTGTATCCAGTGGCTGTGTCCTCAACAGTCATTTAAAGTATTTCTTAGTTTTATCCTTTTACTCCAGGCAGCTTTTTACCTAATTTCCTTACAGCACACTGGGCAACTTTGCTCGCTGCTATTGCCTGTTGTTTTGAAAACCTGCCTGAACCACCATTGTCAGTTCTCCTGCATACAAGTAGCCTGCTTCTTCTCTTTTCATCTCTATGCCTCCTTACAGCTAGTTACTTTTAGTGTGACATGTTTGACAGATCAATATATTCGTTATCAGTTCAGTTACTTCCCTTTTTTATTCCTCTACGTGATTTTGCTGATGTTCCCTTTAGGTGAAAGTCCTTAATATTACTCTTCAATACACTCAACGAGGTCCTTTCACTGGGGACCTGTTTTCCCTTTTCCAGGAAGAGCAGAGTGCTCACTGGGTACAGGACATGCAGGTAAAATTCTTGACACCTTCAGCAGGAATTACACCAAATTGAGCTGTGGTTTGTAGAGAAGAATGTCAGAGGCTCATTCCTGCTGCTGAGGTAGCGTATATCGTCCCCTTGACACCCGAGTCTACATAATCTCTTCTAGCATTGCCAGCCCCAAGGACTCAAACAACACCCCCAATACTCACAGATGGAGCTTTCCCAAAATCATAAACACTTTCTTGAAAGATAGATATGCAAATTGCCCTTGACACTTCAGAGCAAATGTCCAACCTGTAAGAACTCAGAATACTGCCTTATCACAACATTAGTTTCTTAAACCAGACTGAAAAACAAAGCTTTTCCCTGTAAAAGCTTTCCCCTCACTTTCATAATAACAAACTCTTGTTAATGTTTTAAATGTCACACAAAACAACAAACCAGCAGTGGTCACTTTTTCATGTATCATTCCCATGTATGGCACCTAGATACATTAAAGGAGGAGAAAAGTACTTCCTAGAAGTTCAAAGGATTCAGTTGTTGGCTTAAAATAGTCAGCAATTTCTATATAAGTCATAGAAAATATTGAACAATTCTCTGCTCAAAAATTTTCAGTGTAAACGAGAATGTTATGAAGGTTTTCCTTCTGATGATGTCTCAGTAAATGCACATGCATCCAGGTTTTGACAAAAATAGAAGCAGTTTAGTGGGAGCTTATAAAACTTGTGCAACTGTGGAAGGAGAGTACACCAAAAGGCTGATATTTACTGGTAGAGTGCTACTGTGAATTTTAAGCTGTTTTCTGTTATGCTTGCCTACTTACTTGTGCTCCTGTCTTATTTCCTGGGAGAAATGCCAAAAAGATAAAGTGACCTCTGTATACTAACTATTAAGTATGTCACATCATGCTACTTGAAATATGTTACAACCTGGTTGGCACAGAAACACATTTTGTTCTGTTTGGGAACACAGATACCCAGTACAAGGAAATTCACAGCCCCAGCTTCTTGGGAACCAAGAAGTTAGCTCTAAATATGGCTTTATATAGGGGTTCAGCTACAGCATTACAGGTTATGGCAGAGTATCTTAACCCACAAACAAGATAATTTATAATGGGACAATATTTAAAACAAGTACAAATCTTGCTCTGATTTAATTAATCCAAGTTGGGGATCAAATGACCTGTAAAGCTACAAATTATTCTTTAGAAATCATTCCAAGCTGCAAACACATAGAAGACATGCCCTGACTTTACCTAAAAAACAAACAAATACAGTGCAGATTCACAATCACAGTGACTGAGTACACAGTATAAAGAAAATAGCTATAAAAAAGTCACTACCTTACAGAACACAGCTGGCAGATAGATTTAAGGAGAAAATGAAGATGCTGAGGAACAAGTGACTTCTGTAGGCCTGGAAGATGCCAAGACACAAAGTGAACAGCAAGGGGTGAACAAGAAGAGGGGCCAGAGAAAACCTGCAAGAAAGTAGCTAGGGATGGGAGCAGGGATTAAAGTCTTCGCTGTAAATAGGGAGGTCTGCCCTGCAGCCTATCCTGCCATCCCTATGTCTGCAAGATAGGCAGAGGAGAGTTTGTCATTGTCCCCTACAGCCAAGCTTGAGCCGGGCACCTGCTTGGCTGTAGGGCTCTGCCAAGCAGCCTTCCAAGAGCAGCACTGCACCTTTGAGACTCTGCTTTGGCCAGCGCCACTGTAACGCGAGTGGACGGCTCCATCTAGAGGCAAATATCCCCTGAGCTGCTGAAATGGCATCATTGCGACTGAAATATCTCTTTCTCCGCAAGTCAGAACCTATTCAAAATAGTGCTCCGAGCTGCTGTCCTCTCGGCAGGGATGTCCAGCAGGAAGGAGCAAGTTCCATCCACCCCACCTTCTGCAAAGGCTGAGCAGTTGAAAATAAAGCCAAGCTTTCCCTGAAATCCACCTCTCAGTTTGAATGGTCACCCGCACCAAGCCTGCCTGATCGATTCTGCAGCATCCATCAAATGACACAGATTGAAGGCTTACTCTCATTCTGATAGCAAGCATGGGTCCCACAGGCAAAGGGTTCCTGCACTCCTTTACTACTTGTGTCTCATAAGAAATACAGAGTATTTCCCACTAATATCTTGAAAAGCACATCTATATTCAGCATAAAACAGAGCACCAGTTGTTAATATGAAGTTAAAGAAATGTCTCAAAAAATAATGAGATTATCAAAGAGAATGTTTACAATCCTTTGTGTTGAAAAAGCCTTCTCTGTTGAACAGAGATCAAGCTATTCTTTTCTGCCCATCAATTAACAGATATCTCCAGCCACATACTAATACTGATAAGGAGCCCAGGAGCACCAAATCACGCACTTTAAAAATTATAAGCAAGTCTAACTTCATCCTCTCTATTGCTGGGGTATGGACTCTGTGACAAACTACTCTCACTGAAGAGTTCCTCTTCTGCACTGATCAAGAAAAAGAAAAAAAAAAGCTTTTGAGTAGATGTCTCTGAAAGCCCTTTTCTCCCAGTCACAGGCCAAAACATGTATTGCTATGTAATTTTGAAAGTTTAACTTCACTGTAGCTTACTGTACTCCTAAAAAGAGCTTTTTCAAAAAGGCAGCAACCAGTTACATGAATATAATTCTTCCTGTTCACTGTTTTCAGGCTTGTGGGGTATGTATCACCAAATATGCACTTTTTATAAATCAGTATGTTTAGATTCAGACAAGCTGTGTATCTGAGCAACAGCACAGCAAGGAGCAACTGCTGTCTATGCATTACATTTTCTCAGATTACTCATTTATTATACAATAGTGTCCTAAATTTTACCCATCTCTTTATTCTGGTGTTAGTGAGGAAGAAAATTTGGATCCAAACTAGGTTTACCTTTTCCATAATGATGCAAATTAGGTATAAGTAGTTAAGATTAAAACCGGTTAGCTGATTATTGTAAGCAAGACACATTGAGGAGTGAGGGGAGAGAAAAAAATTAAGCTCCTTTTCCTATAAAAATTAATTGCACCAATGTCTGCTCAAAACCTATTCTTTTTCTGTGTTTTTACTCATTTTAGATGCATTTTTGCAATAAGAATACAAATCTAAATGAACAAATGCAGAGGCAAAAAATATTTTAGAGATCTAGGTTAGGTTTTGGGTTTCTTTTAAGGATATATGCTTTCATGAAGCATTGTTTATTTCACAGGATTCATTGCTGAAAACAAAGCTAGCAAACTACACAGTCATTTCTTCCCTGACTTCTTCCTACTTCAGGAATTCAGATCCAGTTTGCTGTTACTCAAAACAAAATTACTTGCAGCAATGACTCATATTTTTGTGGTAGCAAAGAATATAAGATGTATGTCTATTTATGTAGCATATGCATAATGGCACATTCAAAGTTTCTTAAGGCCTCCTCTAAGAGAAGTGCATGAGCACGGATGGAGAAAAAGCTCATTGGAGTCAAAGAAGGATGCCAGTGGACTCTCACATGTGTTTGCAAATACATACACATACAGTGACACTGAATATGTGCAAACACCTATGGGAAGAGCTGAATATCAATCAAATGAAAATGTCAGAGCTAACCTCCAAGAGGCTCTAGTGATTAGCAATCACTTATGTTCAAAGACATTCCCACCTTGCAGGCTCAGCTTCGTCCCCTGGCTTAAGACCCAGAACAGACCAGTCCTCAAGCGAGTCCTGCCTCTTTGCGGTGTTTGGCTTTGCAGTGTCCAGCACTGATTTAAATCAATGTCTCAAAAAACAGTGTCCTAGATGGCCACAGAAACTGCACATTTAGTGTAACCCCTGAAACATACGCCACAGCTCTAGGCTTTCCCTGGGTGGTCCAAAACTGAAAAAAATACAGGTGAGAGATGGACCCCAGACTTCCATTATTGCAGTAAGCTTTTGGAGGCAGTCTTTTCATGAAAACATGAATTAATCTGAATGGATAGAAGAGAAGAAAAGCTTAGGTCAAGATACAGTGCTCAGAAAGGTGAATAAAATATGGAGGGCAAAGTAGCATGCTGAGAAGGATGTAGAAGAGGGCCTGTTATGGTATATGCTAAAGAAGTGGATAGGGACATACCCCTCTCTGTGTGTTGGAAACACATGATACACAAAATCCTAACATTTTTCTTTATCCAGAATGGCTTAGCCCTCTCTTGCTCTACCTGAAAATGGTAAAATATATGAAGAGTGACTTCCGGAGACTGAACTACACAAGTATCCACGAGCGTGATGCCAAAACTTCAAATCTCAAAATCAGAACAAGACTGAGACTATTTCAGTCATTGTAGATCAATGTTCCTGGTCTAAATTAGTCAGCTGCCTGTTATGCAAGATCATCCTCCCTGCTAGTCATTCTCACAGGGTATTTACAGAACACTACATGGGAATGGTGAGAATCTGAGTGAAGGTACTACCAGGAGGAGGCTACTTAAAAAAGAATATACCGCATACATTTTCAGGCAGACATTTAAGTAGACATTTTTATAAAGCATTTGCTTTTTCCTTTTGCATTATATATGCACACATACATACATGTATACACACGTGCATATACCATGTTTTCATGTCATTGCAGGTAATGTGGGAAGGAAGGCATACATAAATATGCTTTAAAATTTTTTTCTAGAGCATGAAATACTTCTGCTACTTCTGGATAGCACAGGCTTATTTGGAAATAGCTTTCAAAATGCAGCCTTTGGAGAAAAGTATTTCACAAATCAAAGTGATTCTCTCAAAGCTTGTTTTGCCATGATAGCATTTACTGGAGTAGGAGGAAAAGGAAAATTTTGTTTTATATCATCCCAGTGGATTCAAATCTTCCCTTTTCCGGATGTTTGATTCAGTGTCCTGAACTAGGTATAAAACACCTTGTTAAAAAGTACAATGCACACAAGATATTTCAGCACAATGATCAGCTGCTCATCTCCTTCCTTTCTATCTTACACTCTTATTTCCTTACCCTCACTGGTTGGGGTTGCAATATAGTTTCATCTGTAGGAGTTAATTTCTGCCAGCTTATCTAATGCTAAAAGACTCCTTTTTGGAAAAATACAGAACAAGTGAAGTTATCATAAGGTGGAGTAGCTAAAAAAAATCTCACTGAAAAGCCTTTTACTGCTTGCATCATATGACAGGATTGCTCTGTGTGCAGAGTTATGTCAATTACTGTTCTATGAATACAGTCATAAAGAAGGCAGGGGAAAAAACATCAAGTGATGTTCCAATTTTTAACTATTATTTTTACTGTATGTTTTCATTTTTATTTCTTCAGAGGTATAGTACATGAATTAAAAGAAGCCTGATTCATTTTGTTAACACAGAATACAAGCCGATCTGCACAGATTCATATTTGCTGAAGCCCAGGATAGAGACCCGGAATTGCTGAACCAAGCCAAGAGTTAGGCTACTTTTGTTTGATAAATAGCATTTTTTCAATAGCACTTGACCAAAAATGCAGGAGCTTCAGCAAAGCCCGCCAAACTCCAAATGGACTGTCTGATGATTTGGCACAACTTGAGATAATGCTGAAAGCAAGTACAGCCAAATTAGTACTTGCATTCAGTTAAAATGAAATGGACTATAATATAAATAGATCAAAATTGGGCCCAGATCCTGCAATTCACTATGCAGGCAGACTGTCAAATGTAGAATCAGCACTTTGGTGAGCAGAAATCTAATGAGGAAAAGCTCTAACATGCCGGAAAGAATTATTAGAAGAAAAACTACTTAAATCCTCCACATAACTAGAAATATTTGCTAAATACCACAGATATTAAGAAACAAGTTAAGAGCAGTTACTCTGAACCTGTAAATGAGACTTTAAATGTAGTGAAAGAATTTCATGCAACAATGTGTCAAGCCGGTTTGGAAAAAGCGCTAAAAAACCCTTGATGACTGCATTTATCCACAGCAGAGCAAGTGTATAATCAGTATTAACCAGTCCCGAGCACAACACAAGTGACACAGATTTTGGAAGAAGATTAAAGATGAGAGAGAAGGAGGGAAAGGTTAAACATACAAATCCCACAAAGAAAGGAGTCTTTAAATGCCAGGGTTTTTTGAGAATTGCAGCCTACAGTGCAGTTCCTCTGCTTCATGTTTGCTCTGAATTAGAAATAAATAAATAAATAAAGAGAAGCAGTTTCATGCTTAAAGAACCAGTTTTATAGAGACTTCTATTGACATTAACATGATAGATTGCATCACGTTATATAAATAAAACCTTATACTGTGACACAAGGATCTGCTAGGAAAGCCAGAAATTCGATAGACAGAAATGCTGTGAAAAATCTGCAAACCTGAACACTGAGGAGAAAAATGAAACAAAGGAAACAGAACATGTTTCTAGACACTTTATGGATAAAAATTAGTACAAATAATAAAGGAACAACAACAACAACAACAGAAAGCCTTACCATGATGTTTGCACAACTGTGTGTCTGTAGCCCATGCTATAAATGTGGATACCTTCTATTTCCATCATCTCAGCCCCTCTAGTGGTCAGTACCTGAAGATCTTGCCTTCAGGAGGGACACAATCTATCCATATGTACCATTTGCTGTTGCTCCTGTACTTGACAGATATTTTTTACTTAATCGTGTAATTTTTTCTGGAGATATAACTTGTCACTTTTTATTAGCTTTTTTGTCAGTGCTGCTGCTTTGTGCATATATTTAATTGCTAAGCAACAAAGAGTAAGCTCTGCACAGCACATTCGATTACTGCATTCCCTGTGCCATGCATTGTTACTAATGCACTTATATAATAGGAAAT
>VZRQ01005556.1:41042-76151 GCA_013397975.1 Machaerirhynchus nigripectus | reverse complement strand
AAAAAAAGAAAATATTTATTTCTGTTTCCATAGCATCTAGAAGTCACAATCTGAAATTGGGCTCCATCATGCTAGGCACCAGGAAGAGAGCTAGCAGCTGAAGATGAGGGCAAGTGGACTGATAGAAAGTGGACAGAAGTTAAAAGTAGAGATGAGTTTCAGTGTTTCCATAGAAGAATAAGCTAAGTCTAAAGCTCAGAGGTGACTACCCACCTACAGCTAGTCATGATTCTCAGACATTAGGGAACTATCACTGTGGCTGAAATACTTGAGGCTTTTGCAAGTGTGGTGGCTTCAACATGGAAGGCATTACCAGTTTTCAAAAGTTTACCAGTTTGAAAGAGATACATCTCCATTGTACCAAGAAATACTCTCTCTTTCTCATTCTCTTTAAGTTGTAGAAAAAGCAGGGCACGCAGTATTTTCTCACTGAATGTTACAGTTCACTGTCAGCTCTTCATATCGAAATGTATCTTTGCCCCTGTCATTGAAGGCTGCTGTCTCCAAAATCTGAGTTTGGCATTAGCAAGGACTACTTGAGTCTATCACTCAAGAGACTGCAACTCCATCTTTCCTTTGATGAAGTGCAGGTATGTTTACCAAAGAGCTGTCTTTACACCTGAGATGGACAAGGTCAGTGGTCCCTCCTTGCTCTTGGTGTGATCACCAGCCATTTTGCAGCCAGCACTGCATTTTTAGGTAGTGCCATATCTGCACTGTTCAGCAAGAAGAGCTGCTTGGAAAACGAAGCCATGACTGTGTAGGTGCACAAACTTGCACAACCACATAAACTGTTTTTATTTCTGCAGCTAGATTCAGGTATTGGCCCTGACTCTCTCTGTGTCTCTCTGGCATTTCCCAAGTAGCCCAAATGGAGCAAAGAACTAGATGAGGAGACCTGGTAAAATTCTCCTAAACTTTATTTCAGGATAGTATGTACCATGAATTATAGCAGGTATACTTTAAGACAGGCTTCTATACTATTAGCCTCAAGGATCAAAAGGAGTGCTAGGAAAAGAGGTAGGTACTTTTTAATTATGAACAGTCATGTGCACGGTCCTGCCCAATAGCATTAGTATTTCCTCTAGGTTCCAATATTTTTACAAAGAAACTGAAATTCCGTAATAGCTAATGTGTCCTGTCTCTTTTGGTGGGACTGAAACGAGGGCTGTAGTTGTGTTCTGGGCACAACATCCTTTGTACTCCCATGGGAAGGCCAAGCAGAATCATTCTAAATGAACCACAGCAGGAGACCACAAAGAACATTATCAAATTCTTAACTAATTAAGTACATCAGTACTTAATAATACAAAGTGCTTCTGCATTAAGCTGCTCAACACATTAATTACTTAACCCCTGAAATATCATTTTGAATATATGCTTTTTATTGCTGTTTCATAGGAGGGGAGAAGGATGCTTGGAGAGGCTATATATTTCCAAGAGCTACAGAGACAAATGCTTACACACATAGACCTTGCTGGAAACCATAGGTAAGGACAGCTGTGACAAGTCCTGCTCCAGCAGAGCATTTTTAGTTCAGATTCATGGACTATTCTGATTTGGAAGGGACCCACAAGGATCATCAAGTCCAACTCTGAAGTGAATGGCCCCTGCAGGGGTTGAAACCACAACCTTGGTGTTATTAGCACCAGGCTCTAACTAACTGAGCTAATCCCGGTTCACATCCTGTAGCATCTTGAATCAGAACAGATGCCAGGGAACCAGCTGCCGGCTGGGAGACCCTGTTCTTGCCTCCTGGGTGACTTTATGAGGTTAATACAGAAGAAAATTACAGACTTCCTAGCTACTAGAAAGAGCTCAGTGATTTCCTTATGATCCAGAGTCCTACAGTATCTCAGCTAAGGATTCAACAGAAGGTACCACAGAAAACAAGTCTCACGTCGCTGGCTTCTAAGATAGAAATTTTAAAAGCCCATCAAATGAGGTAAATTAATTGAATATTGCATAATACTTGTGTGCTGATAACAGTAAGAATTTAATCTTTTTCCTACCATATAACTTCCTAGCATTCAAAAACTTCTAAATGAATAGGTGTGCTTCTACATTTCTTAACACGTAGCTCATTTCTGGATCCTCACACTGAATATTAGTATTTTCTTCTGCTTAGCTCAAGACAGCAGAATGACCTTGTTTGACAGGATTTTCCCTAAACATCAGTCTGAACACCAAACACATCTGCGCCTAGCATAGTCTTCTTAAATTCATTTACACAAACTCATAAAATTTTCTGGGTTCAACTCTTAGTGAGGATTCCAGCATGACTGAAGCATTAGATATAAAACACAGTCTCTGAACATGAGCTGCAGTGACAACACATGCAATACAGCCAACGGGGAGGGAAAAGAAAGGTTATATATGACCATCTTAATGGTCACACACTTTACAGAACAGGGTTCTCATAAATGCTTTGTTATTCCCCCATTTTTATACTTGCCCTTTCATGCCTCCAAGGAAGAATTGCAGGCATAATGTGTTTGGCCTCAAGGAGGAAAGTGTACAGGTCATGTGCAAAGTTTACAGGTTATGTGCATGTAAATACACAGGTTCTTAGTTACAAGCTTGTGTTTAATAGCTCCTTTAAATCAGCTCTGCATTGGTCACACAGTTGCACTAGGCAATCATTGTAGGTCCCTTCCAATTAAAATAATCCATGCTTCTGTTCCATTCCATTCCACTCCATTCCACAGTGTTAGCCACAGCAGCCGCAGACCCCAGGGCAGGCAGGGTGGTGCCCAGTCCAGCTGGGGGCTGAACATCTGCTGCAGCTGTGGATTACTGGCATTCGAAAAGGGAATTTCTTTTTCCCTACAGAGCCCCATGAAAGAGTACATCTACTTACAATAAAAATGAAAGGGATAGTAAGCCTGCACTTTGCAGACTCTTAGCACTCTTATATCAAAAAAAGCACTCCCAGCAGCAATAGCCTTTGTTCATACTTCCCAAATCATGAGGGCTAATTGGGTCACCCTTTTAAATGAGGTGGCAAGACAAGCCTTACTGGACTCAGAAAACAATCTTTTCCTGAAAATAATAAAACTGGATAGATTTCTCTCTTTTAGAAAGGTATTTTTCATGGACTGGATCTATCTTGCATAGACCACCAGCAACAGGATAATCTTCAGCCCATACTAAGCTAAATATATACATATTCCTAGCTCAAAACAACTTCATAGATGTGTCACAGAAGACTGAGTCCAAGCCAAAATAGAACTGTGGACTAAAAAGACATTTTCAAAAGGTGTGTGTGTAAAAGGCTCAAAGATACTTCTCAGTTCAGGAAAAAAAGCCTGCATTCTGGTTGCTTTTTTCTTTTGCAGAGAGATCATTGAAAGGAAGCCAGAACTAACCATTCACTGAGAACATAAGGAGCACCCAATGGGGTCCTTCCTCAATTGCAGTGCTTTAGGCATACTTAACATCAACAGCTTCCAGGTTTTTTTCTGAGATATTATTTTCACTTCTATACCCACCATTTTTGTGAGGTTGTCTTTAACCCAATCTGCCACCACCGTGGGGAGAGAACTTTATTCAGCAGCCAAATAAGGAACCGAGTAGTAGATGTGAACTTTACTGCTGCAATATTAATAATTTAAACCTTCTATAAAACAGTTTGTTAGGGATGGGCACGAGGGAGCAAAACATTATAGGGTTTTCTGTAATTTAGTACCTCAGAGTGAAGAACTGTAGAGCACATTTGCAAGCACTTGTCTCCAAATCAATGCTTCCTTGCTGGTAAGGCAGAGTCAGGAAATTTTTTATTCACAAGATTTCAGAAATGGCTAAATGCAGCTCAAATGGAAAAACTTTTAGAATATGTATTTTACTTAAGCTTTGAACCTGATAGAATCTGTTAAGATTTACACATCAGAAAGAAAGGGATCTTCAGCTTCTAAAGTAGTGAGGTGTAGTCAATCTGTACTGTATTCTAAATTTTGCTCTTATTAGAGTAACTGAAAAATCCTTCTCAATTCCAAACATTTCCATCAGTTCAAAGTGGGTTGGAAGTGGGGGACATCCCCCCAAAATCCGCATCAGTAATATGGGGGTGAGGGGACACCAGTAAAATTCTAGGAATTATCCAAATCTCAGACTAATATCTCTCTGCATGGGTGCAACAAATATTTGATGTAATTTTATCATTCTGTAGAAAGAGCTTTCTGACACACGTTAGTGAAAGAGGTCTTTTTCTGCTGGTTCCATTTGCTCATGCCAACAAGAACAAAACACCAAAACAGAAAAATACTAATTTTCAGAGGTCTTCATTAAGATAGCTGTATTTGCACATCCAGGACCAAACTGAAAGGCTCTCATCTACATTTCCCAGAGGATAAAAGATGGGAAGATGTAAGTGTTAAGACTGTTTAGAATGTAGAACTCTATTGTCTGTAGTTGTAGCCATCTACCAGCTTTTATGTTCACGCCAGACATTTGGTAAGTTTGCTTATGTCTTTGTTTAGTCCAAATTAGTTCTGCAGGGGATAAAAGACAGGCAACCTTTCAGAGAAAAAGTAATAATTTGAAACTTTCAGATACTGAAAATCAGACTGATTTTTTTCAGAAAGAATAATCAATAGGCTGAAGAAGGCCATCACTCATTTTCTAAAATAATGAAGGCATGGGATGAGGTGTACTTTGATTTCCTGACTATAATAAAAGTGGGAATAGTTTTTTACTGTATGTAATGTGAAGAAGAAAACAGAGATGTTCTACTGGCATGCAAAGAAAGTGTATCTGAAATAGCACTGTATTATGTACAACAGAAAATTAAGTATAGCAGAATTATGCAATATGCTGCCCCTCACCAACACTGGTAAACATCAAATGTTTTCATAAGTGGAACATTAGCATCCATTATGTTGTCTCAGAATACATATGCTTCATAATTAACATTTTTAGAAGAGTAAGAGTCTGTTCTGTAAAAGCAGAGCAGTTAAGTGACGCTCATAATCCCTACCATGCAGTCCATTAACCTCAGAAATTTAAAGTAGCTTCGTAGTCATCCATGGCATTTCAGATTTCTCACAGCTTCAAATCTGTGGGCAGCTTCACAAGCTTTTTGTAAAGTTCCTCATGACTAGGACATCTGTAAAATTCCCTCCAGACCCTTCTTCAATTCATCTTGTTTTAAGCAGTCAGTATTTGACGTATCTGAATAAGGATAAAGGTACATCCCTAAAAACATGCTCTACTGAACTCAATATCTTTTTTCAAAAGACTTATTGGTAATTTTATGTGCTATAAGATAGTAAAAGCATTGTTTCTTAATCTTACTTTTTTCTTCCCATTTCAATGTGAGTGTTTGACAAGCAGTGTTCCCAGATGAGACTCATAGTAAGGAGTCAAAATAATCAGATATCAATTTTCTGCCTTTTACGAACTAATCCACCATTCAACACAGGTGTCCTTACTATGTACATGAAATAAATTATTTACTTTAGAGTCAGATGAAAAATTCCAACACTGTCTAACATGTTGCTTAGAGACAACTGACAAATTTTCTTCCTGGATGTGTACTTGGGAAATATGAAAGGGCAGAACTGGGATGCTAAATTTTGGTATAGTGGTTTTTTGTTAATTCCCTTAGTCCACAGAGGGAAGAAATTGGTGCACCTTTGTTAATTCTGATCTCACGAAACTGGCCTTCTTTTTCTACAAGGAATTGATTCAGCACTCAACTGGAATAATAATAACACCTTTAAGCTACCCCTCACAAATATTCTTATAGTCCTGACTCCTTGACAAAAATACTTCTGTACTTCTGATACAGATATATGAGATGGGCCTATCTGAAGAAACGTATGAGGATTATTTTAGAGAAATTCAGAGATCTGCCTGCAGAGAAGAGGATGTCATCTCTTCCTCTCTGGCTGACAGCACAAAATAATGTTGCACTGCATAACGTAAGATAGTATGAAAAAGATATTTAGACACTCAGAGCATGCTAATGTCTGAAAAAACAGATACACAATACACTGGATATTGTATCTCAGGGCATCCATTAAATTGTTTTAGTACTAGAGAAGAAGCAATATATGCACCATCTCAAAAGTCAAATCCTACCTATCTAACTTGCAATTCACCTTGTGTGATGAAGAATATAGATGTAGAGCTTCCAAATGGCACATGGGTGGACAGCTTTAGCTGCTCAGAATTATCCATAAAAAGACCCATGTCTGAGCTGCTGAGTTCGTTTGGGTCTTTCAATCTAAGACTTCAAATTACAGAATTTTTAAGGACTACATGTATTTGCAGTCTTATGAGCAGGGAGAAAAAAAGAACAACCAGATTTGTGATCTGAATACGAGGGAAAGATAGTTGCTTTAGATCTTGTGTTGTACTGCACAACTAAATTTGCTAAACTCGGGCTAAATTTTCAGTGTCTCATTGGTACCAGGGCAGTTCTGATTTCCCAACTCCTGGTGACCACAGGCAGCAATCATACTGAATGGCTTAGTGTGCTTCAATACTGCCATGCCAAACCCTGCTACACCAGCATGAAACTCCTTTTGGCCTCATAGATTTCCTACTCTATATATCTGCCCTAGTTTAAGCCCACTTTTTGGCAGAGCAGTACCCTAAGTCTCCAGGGATTTCCAGAAAAGGACTTTCTGGAAGCTGATCAAGCTGCTGTGTCCCCAGCAGTGCGGCAGAGCCTGTGGAGCCCCCAGAAGGCCGGGAGAAGGCTGCAGCACCCCCTCCGCTTCCTGCAGCTCCCACAGGCGCCTCAGCTCCGCTCCACAGCCCACGGGGACGCTCTGACTCACAGCTCACAACGTAAAAGCTCCATCTGCAAGAGGGTTCCTTCTCTGCAAGCAATGGGAGATGATACTCTGGCTAGGAGAAAAAAAAGGCAGAATGTGGCATTCATCTGAAAAATGATGCTGTACCAATGTCCCACATCCTCAGTCAGCTCCACGGCTGATTTAAACTTGTCCAAACGGGGGGTGGAAATTTGTATTTGCTTGACATGCAAGAGAAAACACTTCAAATTAAAGATAAATAACATATACAAAAACTTTTTTTTTTTTTTTATGTATACCAGTGCTGTCTGAGTCACTTTTTTTTTCCCCAAAGAGAACTGTAAACTAACTAAACACTAAGCATATGTTTGGTAAAACAGAATATCCAAATTTGTTAGATACACATTCTAAAGGTCATGTTTGTAATGTCACACTGATCACCACCTGATTAAATTGCCTACTGCTCCAAATTTAATGAGAGACTGAAAAGTCTCAGTGGTAGTTGGGATAGACAATCCTTTAAAGAGAGAAAGTGAGTGGGTAGTTAGTTGAAGCACAGAAGAATGCTTATTAATATGGAGGTGGAAGAAGTCCTTTCTGAGAAAAACAGTTGAAGACTATTTTATTTGGAAAACATTGAATTTTTATTTGTGTTGCTTAACTGAAGTCCTGGATGCAGTATCAATTCTCTAACACATGGTGCAAAAAAATCAACAAAAAAATCCAACAACCAATAATCCAGCAGTCTCTCTTCTGCCTAGGATGCATACTGTATGGTAAATTTAATGTTTCCAAATTTTTCAGTATAAAAGCTGCCATTATTTTCAGTAACTCTTTAAGTGATTTGTTTCTTGCTCTGTTTTTCTTAAAAGCTTTTTATGCCCAACAAAGCCATTGTCAGGAAATCCAAGTACACAGAAAGATATAAAGACAAAGACAATAACAACTATCTGACTGGAAATTACAGAACTACTACATTAGGAAATAAGGAATAATTTAATCTTAATTAATATAAATTCCCTTAAAGACACTAGTATTCTTTACGATCTTGCAGTAAGATTATCAAAATGTTTTACTGGGGGTTTAAAATGGCACTAAAGTAAACTGCTTTTAATACGTCACTCAGATGCTAATCAGGAACACAGTGATAAAGGGGCAGTTCTTATAAAAATGACTCTATTTTTAAAATCATAATCAGATCTTTTTCTGCCTAAAACATAGGGTCCATTTCAAATAAAATTTTTTAAAGGAAATCACATGAACTGTGTTATATAAACGATCAAGCAAAGCAATTGCAATAGATATTCTGGGTTCATAATCAACAGAATTACTGAAATTTTTATGTCTTTAAGACTGCAATTCTACTCATATTTTACTCTGTCTGCAAAATGCATATCAAAATTCCAGACTGACTTTTCTGAAGATAAAATGTGCCATGAAAGCAATGTTTAAATTTACATATATATAGATATAGCTATAGCTATAGATATAGATATAAAAGGAAGAACTTAAGCCACTGTTTTAAAATATCATTGAAAAGTAGTAATTCAGTGGTTCTGAATTAAAGGGAAAAAATAACAAGAAAAATCTTTTAACTCTGTTTTAGTTCTGTGAAATGACTAGTCTGGCCATCAGGAGCTATGACAATGACAAGTCTGAGATCCTCAGGTCCCAGACGGGAGGACTGCACAAGTGCTCCAGCATAAAAGCTCTTTCAGAAGCCATATTTGATGTTCCTTGTCCATTCTGTGCCAGGAGCATGTCAAAATACAGATGAATTGAGGTTCAAGACTGTAGTGGTTTTACTTCCCACCTACTTTCCCCTGTGAGGTAAGAATTAGGAGAAAGCAAAGCAGGCACAAAACTTTAGAGAATACAAAGAAGTTTATTACTAAGAGAATTGAAAGTAAAAATGAATAATAGGAAATTAATAAGAAATTAAAACAAACCCCCCCCCTCTTCCAGCACCCCCTCTCCTTTCCACCAAAACTGCACAAGGGAATAAACAAACATGGGGTTTGGTCAGTGTTGCAGCTTTTTGAAGTCTCTCCAATATTTAAGGAAAAAAAGGGTTATCTTCTGCTTTCACGTGGTTTCCAAACTGTCACCAGCAACAGTCCCGCCCAACATCTGCTGCAGTCAAAAACATCTCTCCCGTGAAAATCTCATTAGTCTTTTCATTCTGCAGTCATGGGCCCACTGACATAGGGTTTTAGTCTTTTTAAGGATGAGTTATTCTGGCCTGAAAACAAAGGCTCTCTTCTTCACAAATCTCTAAAAGCCTTCCACTGCTTCTATATAGCCTGGTATAGGCATATTCACATCTTCACATGCCACGCATTAATTCCTCATCTCTCCACGTACTTCAAATGGGATTAAAGAGACATGCAGTTTGTGATATTACAGGTTTTACCAAGGCCTGCAGAAAACATTTTTAAGCTCGGCGCGAAAAATGCGCCTCTGCCTCTTCTTCCCTGCTGCCATTTTAGCTTCATCCACATGACCTACTTTCGCTTTCTCTCTGATCTTGGGGCCACCATGTTGAAGAGTTGATTTTCTTTGGGCTTTACGTTGGGAGAAAGCCTCTCTCCCTTTATGCTGCTGGCTGCATGGTGTCTTCTTCAGTTTGGTATAAGCTGTGTTGGCTGCAGAAAGCTCTGCCGGCTCCCGCTGGGTCTGCGTGGGGCCACGCGGAGGGGAAGGGAAGCCCGCCGGTCCCCAGAAGCCTCGCCACTGTTTCTTAGCTGCCTGCTGTTTAAGGCTGATGCCGAATGCCCCCTGGAGCCAGGACAGCTTTTCCCAGTGGCTTTTTGCCCTCGCCGGGGAAGGGAGCCCAGCCTGACCCAGCCACCCCTCTGCAGGAAGTTGGGACAAAGAGGAGGAATTTCCCGTGCCGCCATGTCATTTAAATATGCAAATCGCAAAAGCGCAATTGGCTTAGGAACTTGTCCATCAACTCAGTTTCAACCTATTACAAAGACTGGGGTTAAAACCTGTCCTCAAGCATATGTCTGCAGTTTGTTGCTCAGTTGAAGGGTTTGCTTGTTTTCTAGTTCCAAATTTTCTTTTCTTTCAGAGCAGGTATTTTATTTAGAGTCATATCTGGCGGGGTTAAAAGGACAGACATCAACTACTTGGTATAAAATGTCTGACAAGGTACTTGGGAGAGTGGCAAAATTTACAAAACAACAGCAAACTCAAGCTACAAGCAGCAGAAGAGATTGAAGCATGAGCAACCACCAGCATGAGCATCCACCAGAATGAACAACCTGGCCTTTTCTCAAGCTGCCAAGAGGAATGAACTTCAGTAAAAAGTTAATTCCCTTTTTAAGAGAAAGCAACTGTTGGTTCAGGCAATTCCCACCAGGTCTATTATTATTTACAATGGAGGCAGACATCACTCTTGGCTCTTGCTCAAGGAGAATAGAGAGAGGAGGAGAGCTCCATCAACTTTCAGAAGAGAAGGGGCGTAACTCTTCACAGCACATTCTTGGGTGTAATAAGAAGGGACTTCATTGCTAATTATGGCTTATTAGTGCTATTGCATTTTAAGCCATCACAGAAGGAGTTTGGGTTAGAAAGTACATTATTATTTTGAAAATCTTCTGACTTACCTTTCCCTGAAGAGACTGAAGTCCTTTTGCCACAAATCAAAATTACCTGTCTCTAGCCAAATGGTGATAGCCTATCCCCACAGGCTTAGATAAGTTACCCCACCCCTGATAAGAGGTCTGCTCTACCCTCAGACTGAGAAATTTCACGCAGAAAGGCTACCCTCACACCAGGTTATGTCCTGTGATAGGTACAAGAGACACAGCAGAACAAGAGCTGCGCAGGTGAGAGGTTGATAGAGTTGGCATAACCTGCATGGGAACTGCATCCATCAGTAATTCAAGTCAACCCTTCAGCTCTTCTAACTTCAGGAAGGGTCATGTAGCACCTGCTCCCTGGTCATGCCTGGAGGCAAGGTAGTGAGGTGGCAACAGCTGGGGGCTTCTTCCTCTGCTTGGAACGTGCCATGGCCTCACTCCAAAAAGAAAGAAAGCACGGTATGTTAAATATTCCTTTACCTCACCATATGCTCTTGCCAGGTGGGGGGTTTTGGACCTGTTTGAATGTGGTTATGTAATTATACTGAACTCTATTCTGAGGTAGAGGAAGTTTGGAGAGGTACCTCCTCCCTCTCCCTTAAGCATGGGACAGTGAGGAGCACCCATGGCTGAGGCAGCTTTTTGTGTTCAAGTTTCAGTTGAAACTGAGTGTCCTCATTTTTCAGACTTTGAGGAAAAATAAGAATCTACCAATGTTTCTGCTGTAATTGAATTTTCAAGCCTATGTTTACCAGGTGGTTTTCAATTCTGGGAGGAGAAGAGAAAGAAAAAAAAGAAAGGATAACTAAAAAGAGAGAAAGAAGAGAGATTGTAAAGGCTAGCTTAAATGCTTGAGTCATAATATTTCTAGGACTGTTTCCACTGCCCAGATTCCAGTGTCATTATAAGATCACCATTTAGTAACCTAGTCTGCAAATCACTGTCTTGAAGGAAGACAATCCTGGACAGAATAGAGAGAGAGGAGAAGCAGGTAAGAGCAAGACAGTTACAATTACTAAACTAGACAGTGGTTATTCATTTAATCTCTAAAGAGAAAGCATATTTTATTATTCACTCTGTCTAAACTCTGTTCTGCCAGCCTGGTTCTTTTATACACCGAAGGCTGCATTACTGAGGTATGAAATGAATATAAATAACATTTACATTCAACTCATAGCTCCTAAGTCACAAGGCTTAAGAATGCCAAGTAGATAAATCCAAACAAACCTAATTTCACATTTCATGATAGAGAGATTCAGGAATAATAAAGCATGACAATATAATAGTGGAAAGGGAAAAAAAAAGAAATCCCTGCATCATGTTGGGTTTCATTTTATTCTCTGAAAGCTATGCATTGCAATTAATTGTGCAAGTTATATACTAAACATTAACATTTAGTCATGGAAAACACTGTCAGTTAATTGATTACTGTCAAGAAGCTGCTCATCACAGAACTTGTTTCTTCTTGATCCACTTTAACAAAACTGAATATTAATGCACAATAAAAATAGTAGTCTTTGCATGCAAAACTTATGTGTTTCACTGAAGACACCCCCACTTCCTCCTACCAAACAGCTGTGTACAATAGTATATTCCAAAAAATTTTCTTTATTGCTAGAACACCAAAGAATAGCTGAGGTAAAAGGAAGTCTTTTTGTCAAATTGCCTTGTTTAGTAAAGAGACTTGCATGTATTTTTATTTTATTTACAAATTTAAAAGCTGGTATCATATTACATAAGTTCTTCCAGGGCAGAATTATTTTACAATTAAGCTATCATCTGAATGAGTCTTTAAAGAATTATTGGCACTTTCTACTCCATCTATTGGTGAAATATATAGAAGCAACAGAAGAGGTCTGACTAGGAAAGTATGCTTTATGGATAGACATACAAACCTGTTATTAATCACCTATTCATGAGCACAGCCGGAGCAGAGACACATAGAGAAGTACACTTTCAGTCCAAAATAGGAATAGTAAATCTCCAAAGAGATATGTAAGCTAAGAACAATATCTAAAAGCATCTATCTTGTTGGTAGTTGGTGCACCAAACAAAGTATGTAGTATCTTGCTATGTGCAAAGATATGTTCTGAAATGCAAGTCTTCTGATAGTTCTGTTATGGAGAAAACTTACATGATGGTGATATATCTCTTGTCTCAGTGTCCTAAATTTAAGCCCACAAGCTCATGCTAATGTCTTGATCCATTTCAGCCTGTAGGGAATTTGCACAAGACGGCATTCACCAAATCAGGGTAATTTGAGTGCTACAATGGGTGGTTCTGGGATGATTTATTTCAGCACAGGTTTTTGATACAGAGCAGATTGCAACTGCTTAGTGGTGTACTGAAGAGCCTCCTGGCTGGAAGCACATGCAACAACCAGGCATGCAGAACCAGCACCAGTTTTGTTTCGTACTATAGGAAGTTAATGCATGATGACCAAATGGTATTCATCACCATCTCAAAAATGGTTTGATCCATTTTTACTAATGAAGTATTCTTGGTGATCAGCAACTTCCTTTAGATTGTGCCCTGGGCCCTCTCTTTGCTTATTCGCCTGTTTATTATGCAGTATCCTGAGTGTGTACATACTGCTTACCCATCTAGGACTAACTTTAAATCAGCTTCCTCAGGAAGATGCAGAAACCATTTCCTTACTGAAGGACAGTGGAGCTGTGGCTAACACCCCTGAATGAAATGGCATTGCACTGGAACTTTAAATATACGTTAATCATTGTTTGTCTGTACAGAACTAAAGGAAACAAATAAGATTTTTCAATTTTTGATTTAAAAAAGTATTTGGTCTCAAAGCTTTGCTTCAAGAAAAAGGCAGCTGAAAGCAGTACAGTGATTGCTAAAGCTCTTGCATCATTGAGCAGTAGCAGAATTGAGTTACTTCCCCTTGGACCACTACAATGAACTCATTGTACTTCAGCAAGGGGTTCACAATGACCCAGACTTCTCCTTTCAATGCAGACAGCAGTCAAGCTTTCCTGGCAAGCACTGTCCAAGATGACACAGAAGGTAGGTCAGGTTGGGGCTTGCACCTGACTTTAACATACAGCAGAGGGAAAAGGCAGAGATGAGAAAAGAATAGGGTAGAGGGTATCTGTCATGTATTTTTTAAAGAAAAGAGTCAACGTGTTTCCCATGGACTGGACATAAACGGAACAGTGGGCTCTGTTGTTAGCCAGCAAACAGATAAAGTTACGTGGAATGATGTTGCGATAATAAGCGACGCAGAGTCCCCCGGCAGGTGCAAAGGAGAGCCCCTTTATTGCAAAAACCCGTCCTTTTTAAGCAGTTAGCTGGTTATCTGTTTACACAGTTTTAAGGCACAACAAATGTAATTCAACCAACCACCATACACCACGAGGTGAGCACGCAATGGTCACGCAGCATGTTTTTCTACCCTTAATTCAGCTGTGTCTCTTTCCCACTGTCCTTTTCTACTTAGCTGAAGTAACAGGCCTGAGCCATGATTTTACAGGGGCAACAAGGCCTTCATGCAACAGAGTGAAAGAAAGAAGAGCCTGTTGGAGATACTTGTTCATCTTGATAATTGCATAGGCAAGTGGAAAACCTCATATGAGATCTACTCCTAAAAGGAAGCTGTGGGTTTCTCCACACAGACTTCCCACATACTGGTGTTTCCCAGGGCTCAGTGTTGGGAACTGTTTAATATCTTTATCAATTAACTGGACAAGGGAATTGATGCTTCCTCAGTCAGTTTGCAGATCATACCAAGTTTGGCAGGCGTGTTGATCTGCTGGAGAGTAAGAAGGCTCTGCTGAGGGATCTGGACAGGCTAGATCGATGGGCTGAGGCCAATTCTAGGAGGTTCAACAAGAACAAGTGCCAGGTCCTGCCCTTGGGCCACAACAACCCTCTGCAGTGCTACAGGCTGGGGGCAAAGTGTCTCGAAAGCTGCCCAGAGGAAAAGGACCTGGGGGTGCTGGGTTGACAGCGGCTGAACTTGAGTCAGCAGTGTGCCCAGGTGGCCAAGAAGGCCAATGGCATCCTGGTCTGTATCAGCAATGGTGTGGCCAGAAGGACCAAGGCAGTGATTGTTCCCTTGAACTCAGCACTGGTGAGGTCACATCTCAAATCCTCTGTCCAGCTCTGGGCCCCTCACTACGAGAAAGACATTGAGGGACTGGAGCATGTCCAGAGAGGGGCAACAAGGCTGGTGAAGGGTCTGGAGCACAAGTCCTGTAAGGAGCAGCTGAGGGAGCTGGGATCATTTAGTCTGGTGAACAGAAGGCTCAAAGGAGACCTCATCACTCGCTACAGCTGGAGGTGTAGAGAGGTGTAGAGAGGTGTAGAGAGGTGTAGAGCGATGGGGTCGGTCTCTTCTCCCAAGTAACAAGCAGTAGGATGAGAAGAAATGGCCTCAAGTTGCACCAGGGAAGGTTTATATTGGAGATTAGGAAAAATTTCTTCACCAAAATTGTTGTCAAACATTGAAACAGGCTGCTCGGAGAAGTGGTGGAGTCACCATCCCTGAAGATATTTAAAAGATGTGTAGATATGGTGCATAAGGTCATGGTTTAGTGGTGGACTTGGCAGCTCTGGGCTAATAATGGGTCTTGACAAACTTAGAGGACTTTTCCAACCGAAATGTTGGAAAAGTGATTGTTGAAAGGTGCTTCTTTTTTGTAAGAGAATCACTGCTTGAACTAGTAGGCATGAAAAATAATTTCTCCTTATTTTAGAACTAAGGTTTCCAAACATGCTCATCAAATATCATTAAAGGACACCTTTTCACTTTCAGGAACAAGAGTCAGAATAGATGTTTTTAGGCAAAATATCTACATTACTGGCCTCTGGTGGGAGTGGTGGGAGAAACTGAACTACAGTTAAGCATCAAATTCCCAGTCACTAAAGTTCATTTCACAGCCTGATTTTCAAGATTCTGAGTTCAGTCAGTTATATATAATTTTCTGATGCTGGATGTTCACTTTAACTGAGTGTAGCTACGCCAACTATAACATCCCTGTACCTTTGCTCTCCATAGGGCTCCTACTTTGCAATAGGCCACATTTTAATTAAGGAAAATGTTTTCTTCTGCACCACTGATACCCATCCACACCTCTTTGCAGAGGTTTCTTCCAGTCCAACTGTGTACAAATGGGTGCAAAGGAGTAAAGTAGCTACAGATCTAATATGACCTAAAGTAAAACTTCAGCCTCTCTTGCTCACAGGCTGCCCCCTTTTTTTAACTTCAACTTTCAGAGCATTGTGAATTAATGATGTTTGCTGCCTCTGCTTTTTTCCTTTTTTATAAAACCATACTGTAATAAAATTGACACTTCTCCAGAATTCTCCACAAAAATCAGATGGTGAGAGATACTTACATGAATTGAAAATATTAAAGTAAGAATATTAAAATGCCTTTTTCCTCAGTCTTCAAGTTTTCACTGAAAGAAATTTGCATTTGCTATTTTCCTTATGTGGACTGGGCTTTTAATCATATATCCAACAGGACAGATTAAAATTTAATTATTTCCATTCACCTTGCAATGTTCAAAATTAAGGTGGTATGATGAAGAAGGTGTATGGAATCTTAACTGAAATAAAAATAATAAGATAATAAAAAATCTTTTCCTTCTATTCCCATGTAGCAGAAAATTAATACTACGGACAACAAGAAAAAGTTTCTTACTAACATTTAACTGGAAGATTTTATACATTCGACAGAAATTTGAGAAACATATTTCCTGTTTGTATATTAATTCAAAATAATAACCCAGTTTAATTTCTGTGAATTGTAATCTACATTTATGTAAATTGCAATCAAGAGGAAACAGTTCATATACTAAAAAGCTAAAGCGCTGTATGCGAATCTTTTCTGCACACAAAAATACCTTACTGTAACTCTATAGCTTTGTATTTGAGGTCAAAAATACTGGTCACAGGTGATCTTGGAGGTGTTCTACATTGTCCTCCATGTCAAAAAAAATCGGCACTGAGCTGCTCAATGAGCACACAAAACCAGTTCAACAAACACGGATGTCAGTGGTCTAGGTGACATGGTTATAATCTTCCCTCCTACAGAAACAAATCTATAAGTGGAAAAATTACTGCTTTCTCAGTTCCTCCAAATTCTCTGTTTATATGCAATTTTGCCATTTTCCTTAAAGCACAGAGGTAGCTACATATCACCCCACTATAAAATGTGTATTCCTGTTTAACTTAGGTTACTTTGGCAGAAGCTAAGAACAAGCTGGCAGAATTTGGCCTCTCTGGAGGACACAAAAGAGCAACCCCTCAGGCACGGGACATCCCTGCCTTGTCAGGACAGTGGTAGGGTCTAACCTGGCCTGTTCCCAGTACGGCTAGTTCATCCTCAGCTATTCTCACGGATGCTGCCAGTGCGTTACTACTGTGCCTTATTAACATTTTAGTAAAAGTCTCCTGGGAGCAACCTGTAAGACACTGCACATATTTTTCATCAGAATACAAGATGTGCATGATTCAGTACCCGTGCCCTTTTCAAATCCCAAGTTCCCACCAGTCCCAGCAAAGGCACTACCACTATGCCAAGATGCAAAGAACACAAGAAGTGGTTGACTGAAGAAAATGGCCAAAGATCGGTACAGAAAATATGGCTTACAAAAAGTTACCATTTGAATAACAACTTTTAAAGCCTCTACTCTACTCTCCTACAGAGTAGGTAACTGTCAGCTTTATTTTCCTTTTTAAACATGAAGTACAAAGAATGCTTTGTAAACATGAAGACATCAGATGTGTGAGAGAGCACTGAGAAAGAAAAAGAATGCAGGGCATATGACATTCTTGGTCATATATTAAGAATTTTCTTGAGAGACTTGAATGCCCTACTACTACTACTACTACTACAATTATTATTATTATTATTATTATTATTATTATTATTATTATTATTATTATTATGAGGTGTGTATAAGATTACCAAGAGGTTGTGACCTATTCTTCCAGGCACTAAGTTTTCTACACAGATACATAACTTCTCAAACAACCTTTCTAGTGCAAAGTGAGCATGAAGGCATGAATATATATAATTTACTGCCTTGACCCAAACATTTGAAGCCTTACCTTGCTTTGGTTGGCTCAGATTACTACTAAGAAGTGTTTCTCAAAAAAAAAATGTGTCCCCTCCGTAAGAATAGTCAAGCTAAGAAACTGGTTTCAAAGTATGTCTTCTTTCCAGGGAACACCAGTATTGACTGCAATGGGAAGTTCAGAGGTAGAGACTTAAAATTCTCAGCAAGGAGTGAACCGGGAGTGGGGAGCCTGAGGAGGAGGAGCAGAGGAGGAAATAAATAGCACCAAAATGGAGAACCAGAGCTGTGACAGGTTGGAAATGAGACAGAAGGGATAAACCTGATCATCATCAGAAATTTAGGATGCTCAGAATTATTCTTGTACTTTCACAGAAAGAACTTCTAAATCCAGCTCATAGACAGGCCTGTTGTCATTCAGCCCAGGATCACAGGCCATTCACAACCTTCCCCAGTATCCCTTTCCTGTACACAAAGGCCTGTGCCACATCAACACCAGTAAAAAAAATTCCCCAAGGCATGTTTGCTTACTGTGAGGGCAACGTGCGCAACCTGTCCACGCAATTCCCTGGAAACCTCTCTTTCCTCTAAAATAAGAGTGGCTGCATCGAAGAAGCTGTTGGTGGGTTCCATCCTAAGCCTCAGCTACTACCTATCCTTCTCATGGAATTGCCTGAGATACAGATAGTTTTGGCCCCAGGCAAAAACTGCAGTGGAAAAAACCTTCTATGCTAACAATTCAACAACATGGAAAATATTAAAATCTGTGGATTGGAAAATAACAATATCTCTGGATCTGTGGATGATATTAGGATGTTTGCACTGCATGTTTTTGTTTGCTGGTATGGAAGTAGCCTAGGTCCTACAGTCTGATTGAAAACATAGCTGTAATTTCTAATTTAAAAGAGGAAAAAAAGGAAAGGAGAATGGAAAAGGAAATGGGAACGTAAGAAAAAAGGAAGGTGAAAAGAAGAATTCAGAGAAGCAACCTGAAAAACAAATCAACACAAATTCTGTATAAAAAATGAACTAGGCAGTGGAACGTGCATACTCTCAGATGAAGAAGAGCTCATCTCAAACTACTGTGAGGACACAAATATCTGGCTATGGGCCCAGTAAAAACAAAAATCCTGAAGTTTTGCAATTCTGGGTCAAAGAAAATACTTCTTTCAATGTAAACCACATTGTTATTTGGACTTTAATCTGAGAGACATGATGTGAAGAGATAAACCAGCTTTAAATCTAGTGAGCAATTGCTGAAAAAAAGGTTAACTCTTTACTTTGACTAGGACTCTGTCAATACCTAACACTGTAGATCTCCAAGTGCTGGAAGCTGGAACCTCACACAGCATTGCTGAGAGGCAGCTCTGCACCCCAACATTTGACCACTTGGTTCTTGTGGCTTTACAGTGGGACTTGTAGCTGCACAACTGGAATTAATACACATTAAAAGTGAGTTTTATTATGGATTGGTTCTTTGCTCCCCTCTTCTGTGTGCTTGCACAGATGTTTCTATGGGGGAATGCAGGATCATCAGCCCAGCTCAGGACTGTCTTTTCCCACATTAGCATCGACATAAATCACTTTGGGAGCACATGGATAGGCAGCCAATCCCCTCTCAACAGTGGACGCAGCTCTGGCAGTGTTAGCCCACGTTTGTGGTGCTGTCACCAGTACATTTGTAACAACATTAATAAGAGTAACTAGAAGTTCCAGAAGACCTTTGGAAGATAGTACAAAGAAAAACAACACTTCGATCTCTCTCTTGCCTAATTGCTCACTTTTGGATTCTAATATCACTGCTGAAATAGGGTATTATCACAGGTCAGAATTAGTACCATGGGGGATTAGGTTATGACTGAACACGAGTAATTCATGACACATCCAGCTTTCAGGTTCCCCTGCCAAAAAAGGGGATTGCAGCCCCAAATTGCCTTCCTCTTGCCCCACTTACAGCACATATACAGAGATAGCTCAGTTTTGGCAAGGTTTGGCCCTATTCTCCAAAAGGGCAGTTTCTTACAGCTTGTAGTGCTTCTGCAGCACAGCTCTCTGCTAATTACTGCATCATCAGTTTTCCAAAATGTTCCCTATCCATTTTACCCATCCTTTTTGCCAGCTATTGTCAGGAGCTTTGCATATTGGACAGCATAATCTTCCTTTGCTTACTATTTGTTTTTATTATTATTGTACCATTATAATCTCATTATAGTCTTTTCCAGTTTCAATTATTGTATTTATTTTTTCTGAGTCACTCTAATTGCTTTTAGTTTTTAATAATGTTTAAAATTTTCACTCTCCGAAGCACACGTTATTACTCCCATTATAAAATTCAGTTAAAAGGTTGTCAATAGTCCTGGTTTGCACGAGTCTTGGATTGATCTTTTTGCCATGCGTGATACAACAATCCTGCCTTGCCAATGCCTCCAGCCTACAAAGCAGATTAACTTTTAAACAACAGGCTCATCAGAATATTAGAACTCATAGGAAAGCTGGTCTTCATATTTGTGTGAAAGAGAAATGTTTTATAAAATTCTTAAGGCCTAGGAACATTACAAAGTTATTCTCCAACCCATCCAACTGTGGGAATTAATGGTTTTCTATTCTGGGTGTGATTTGTAAAACTACAACTTTTGACAAGGCTCTGAACTTTTGTGACAGAATGACTATTAAGCTTACAAAACATAATCACTTCAGTGAAGTGTAAGAAAGTAATCCACCTCTGAGAGAAAATAAGAAGACATTTTCCTAATTTCCCAATTATTTCTCTCAAATGTGAAATTAGGTGTATATCCACCAATCATGCACACATGTCCAAAGAAATTAAGTAAATAAGGTCTGAAAATCAATCCTGAAATGTTTTCCTGCACAGAAATCCTGCAATCTCTCAGGAACCCACTTAAAACCAGTACAGCTTTATTTGGTTGCGTGACTTGTCCATGAGAAATGTTTGCCAAAGTGTTGATTCAAATTCTAATGATGCAGTTTTTAAGTTACCAGAGATATCTTTTTACCACATAACATTAAATTAATTTATATGTTACTGATTTACCACTATAGATGTTTTCCTAGAAATAGAACTAAATGCAAAGATACTGTAATACTTTTAAGAACTGAGCACTTCCCTTTTTCAATAGCTTTGGACCCGAATCTATCAACAACTTGGCAACAAGCCGAGCCCTTTATCTACAAACATTATTTAAATATGTACACAAGACCCACTGTAACAATGACAGAATTTTCACCTGCAACAGGAAAAATACTGCACTCTGCTCAGTATTTTCACTGCTTTTGAGAAACATCTCAGCATTTAATCCCACGCAAACCACATTCATCATACATATATCATAAACATGCAGTATTTGCATACTTTTAAAATTTGACTGAATTCAGCAGTTAGGACACAGTACATGCATTTACTTCTGTGCAAAACTGGATTAGAAAATGTTTTGAATATTTTGTGATACAGGATCACTGGAAGTAGGCAAAGATGTATCTAGTGGATGGCTGTACTTCTCAGCAAGGCACAACTTGATAAACCTGTTAATCCTCATTGCACTTCTGATTCATTAGAATTGCTGCTATGAAATTGCTCTTCAGCTTGTTCATCTGCATAACAAGTGATCTCTGATCACTTCAGAGCCAGAAAGATCCATCTATGACAACATCAAAATAAAACTTAAAAGCTCTGACGTCACAGATAGCTGGGAATAATATAGTCATTTAGGTGTAATTTTCAGGAGAATATGCAAGCTACATTGTACAGGTAACAGGATATGATGAAGAAACAATTTCAGCCTGCTCCTGAAGCCCTTAATTACCAGAAAAGCAACTTACATACAGTTCATTGTTTCCTAAAGACCTAGAAAAGATCGTGAAATCTTCTAGTTTAGTCACCATTTCTCCACAGACATGTACATTTTACACAAAAACTCCAGTCAACTTGGTTGTCTCAATCATGACCTTTTAAAGAGGCACACGTTGGGTGTATGTTGGTGTGGTATTGGCAGCAGCCTCTGCACCTTGGCCACTGAAACACCAATGCCCAGAAAAAAATGTACACAATAAGAATGAAAAAAGAGTCTGTAGACAAAATAAAGAGAGGGGAAAAGGAATTTGGATTTTTTTTTTCATTTAGTGCTACAGCTTATATCTAGTTTTATATTTAGCAAAATTGGCAAAGAGCAATTACAGTCTTAAAGGTCATCAGTACCTGCCCCCTGCTATGCAAGTAAATAAGCAAAGTGGCCCAGATGAAGACCATCTATCTGAAGTGCATTAGCAAGGTATTCTAACGACAAGTGCCCTGCAAATTCCCATAAAACAAAGTCAGAAAGTCTAAGAAGCCTGGTGCTCCAAAGGGTTATCATTTGGCAGGGTACCATAGTGCATGGCTCATGCATATTCTAGAAATACACCTCTGACTCAGCAGGCCTGGCCTCTGAGCTGGAAGGGTCAACCCAAAACTCCTCAGGTATGACAGGTATGAGACAAAACAGATATGAGTGGGAGCTGGTCAGAGATGAAGAATTTGCCACGGGAAATAGGTTTCACCAGCCATTTCTATCTCCATTTTCACCATAGCAAAAAAATTGCCTTATTTGTAGCTGTCTTGTTCTATTTTTCTCTGACAACTCAAAGAACCTTGTATTTGACGATGCTTTCTCTCTGGACTGATGCTTATCGGGTTCAGCTGAAACACACCTCTGTTTCTGAAAAGCCAAGGATCAAACTGAGTCTGACTGTAAGGCATTTTACCCAGACCTTAAGGGGTTTTTTCCCTCTTTTTTGCATGCTTATTTGCTCTTCCAAGGTCACTTTAAAAAGACAAGCAAGAAAACTGTCATGTACTAATATCAAGAACACCACTGTAATGCTGAAGCCCTCTCCCTTTTCCCTAGTCTTCTGTTTAAATACTGAATCAGTTACTGAGCCCTTCAACTCCCAGCACAAACCTATAACAGTGTTGCATCCCATGTCTAGCATACACAGAATAGAAGGAGTTGAAATTTCCAAGATAATTTGCTATTCTAGTTTTGTAACCTCCTTTTCTTGGTCTCAATTGGTCATTTAATTTTTCCCTAAAGCAGATGTCCACCTTTGTGGACACGAATGAGATTAATTTATATGTACATGCTAGTCATAGTGTTCTAATTGTTTGTTTCAGATACAAGTTTTAGAAGATTTTTTTTTTATATTTACCTCCAGTTGAGTGCTGAATTTGGCTGAACCTGGTTCCAATTGTTGCACAATCATTTTAAAAACAACCCGTTTTCATTGCCATCACAGCAACCTTTTAAGATCTGTCTTTCAACCAGTATCTAGCCCATAACTCCACTATAAAGGAGTGATGTTTTTAAAATCATCTGCATCAAGTCCGGCAGCTTGCAGCACTCTAGATACATTTGGCTGAAATTAACTGAAGCCTTGAAGAAAACTTCTAGATTCCTGTAAATGTTCAAGCCCATGTTGGACGGAGCTCAGAGCACGGTGGTCTAGTGGAAGGTGTCCCTGCCCATGGCAGAGGGGTTGGAGCTACAGGGCCTTTAAGGTCCCTTCCAACCCAAGCCATTCTGTGATTCTGTGACAAGACCTACAGTCATTAAAACATGTGAAAACACATTACAGAGTCTAAACTTTAACTTCTTGCTAAACAAAAAGATTAGACAGAATTCAGGTTTTATATCGAATTAATCTAATTTACTACTGGAGCAATCCTGGTTGTTACTTTGAATACTTGTATAATATTGACACACTTAGAAAGTTTTAATAGAATCATAGAATGGTTTGGGTTGGAAGGAGCCTTAAAGATCATCTAGTTCCACCTGCCCTGCCATGGGTAGCAAAGTTTTCTCAGCTGTCCTTGAATTATTATAGTATTAACAATGAACCAGAAAACTTTCTAAACCAGCCGTTTCACACACTTGGATGTAAATGACCTAACTCTACAGATACTAATATTATTTATAGATACCACTGTCACAGAAAAACTACTGACTTGCATAATACAAAGCCTTACACCTGAAAAGTAGAATATGGAATAGAAACATTTATTGAAATCCTCTGATTTCTTTTATCATCACCACTATAACTTTCCTCAACCACAATGGGTTCACTCCTCTGCTATAATTTTTTTGTTTCTAAATTGTCTAAAATCCTCTAATGAACTTTTCACTATATTTTTCACTAATGTCTTTGAGGAAAAACACTTTTAAGTGCTTTGCTCTATCAGGTCCTCATAAAGGAAGGAGTCAGATCTACAGAAGCTTTCCTATCTCTCATGAGAGCAAGCCCAGGAGCCAGTTCTGTATCATTTTAATGTACACAGCCATATCTGGAAATCATCTTTGCATTTGTTAGCCAGCTTGAGGTGATCTGGAACAAACTCATTGAACTCTAAAATACTACAGTAATAGATTCCCCAAAATCAGTAGTGAACATCCCAGGCAGAAGATAAAGGTACTTTTGAATTGCAAACAAATAGGCAGTCATAAAATAAAAGGAAAAGGAAAAAAAAAAAAGAGCAAATGCTTCCAAAGACCTCAAGAAGGTAGAGTTCAGCTATAATTTCTTCAGATGGCTTCACTTCAAAAAATCTAACTAGCACACACAAGTTGAAAAAAAAAGTTGATTATGTTTTAATGTTAAGAAATCTGAAGGAGAAAAAAATACCTAGAGGAAAGGCAAGTGTGCAGCCTTTGCTAGATGCATACGTGCTCTTTAATTTATTTGAATAAAATACTTGATGTTGGAAATCATCATTGCAGCAATATGTCTAACTGGATTTATTTATTTTACATAAGAAAACAGGCACTTAACTCCTACAGATTTACTTCCCAGTGTGTAATCTGAATGTGAGTGTAGTAAGTGAAAAATACTTAAGGATTGAAAATAAGGATTTCCACTGGGATGGCAGTTGTTTCAAAAATATATGCCAATATGAAATGCAGAAATGGTCAAGGGTCACTGATGCCAGTTAAGTCATATTTTAGTATGATTTACTTATTGACTGGTGAACTTTAAATATTATAAGTGCATCTCAGAGTCAATATCAATAACATCAATGAAGCTATCCTGTTAATAATTTCAAGGCTGAAATGAATGAAAATAGGCTAAATGTTTTTCTTTACTTCCTGCAGAGATCACTTCGAAATTAATCAATAGAATGAACTAGGTACTACAGTTAAGGAGATATACAGAAATGAGAATATTTTTTAAAGTGCTCATTTTACCACAGATTAAGGGATGGGAGAAGGATAGAAAGGAGGACAAAATTACATTTGAGAATTAAGAAGTTATCATGCCTTAATTCCTGTTTAACTGGAAGACAATCCACAGCTGGATATATTAATTGACTTCTTAAAACTGAGCTTTTAAACTATGACTTTTTTCTTATTCTTCCAATTCACATAAATTAAGCGGGATTATTTCACCATGGTGGCTGTGTTGGCCTACATCATTGGCTTTTCACCTAATATCAGAAATAGAGGCAAATGTTTATTTTAATTTGGCTTTAAAAAATAACTACAACATTCTTGTTATCTAGGAACAGTGATCACATTTTCTTACCTCTGTAAGAAGAAATTTCAATGCAGTCACATCACAGTTTAAGAAAGAAAGAGTACGATGCCAGATTCACTTTTTCCATGGGAGGTTTAGAAAAATATGGTTAAAGGGCCAAGAAACTATTTTAACATCTTCTCTTGGAAAAGAGAAGGATCAAATCAAGGGTGCTAGTTTACAGGTACATCAAATACTATTGCAAAAAGAGGTAAAAATCAAATTTTCTCTTTGTCCATGGTGGAGAGAACAATAGTGAGTTTAAAGTTGCAACAGGGTATATTCAGTTTGAAATATTTTGCACAATATCTAATAGTAAGGTTAATCAAATACAGACCTACTTTGCTTCAGAAAGCTGTGGAACCTTTCACAGGCTGCACAACCATCAGGATTTACCTCCAGAAAGGCACAAATAGAGCTTGCATTGGACAAGGGCAAGAGGCTGTCCAAATTTCAAATCATCTTCCAGACCTAGAGGTCTTCTCTGATTATCTGAATGATTTAAAAAACCTGTGGCCATCACATCAAATAGATACAACTCAAATGAAAAAGGCAGTTTTTTACTGGATTAAGAAATATACCCTCAGGCAGAATTCTTGTATATATTACATTCTCCAAAAAGTCAAAATTATTGTAAAACTATTTCATTAAACTACATACAAAATTAGTTATTAATTCCATAAGAAGTTGTGTGTATAGGTAGACTGTGTTAAAAGTTACCATCCATTAGGAAGATATTAAATATGACAATGTAAAACATGCTAATGAAGAGACAGAGACACTCAACTGTACCAGAGAGCCTAAACTATGGACAACCCTTATCATCATCTAAGAATTTAGGTAATATCAATTCAGGACATCTGGAAAGGAAAAATGTTTCTGAAAAACACATCCCTGGCAACAGCAATAAATTGTGTTAGAGAAGACATGCTGTTTGTGGGAGTCTGGCAACTCAGTTTAAAGAGCAACAACACTATGCCATGACTTCCCTGCCTTCACCTTGGCTGATCAGAGTGCAAGTAGAAAATACAGTGAAGTTAAAAGAACAGAATGCAAATTCCATCTTTAACTTCATTGCCTATCCAGAAAAAAAAAAAAGAAAAAAATCCCTCAAACCAACATACAACAACGACAACAAAAAAGGAGAACTCCTATCTTCATTTTTGCTGAAAAATTATCTCACTCTTGGCACTTCCATACCATCCTATTCACATGGCTTGCGACGAAATTCAGAAACGAACGTGCTGTGCGCACATGCCCAATACCAGGAGGAAGACGAGGGGAATGAAACACCAAAATATTTTTTACTGCAAACTAAACCTCCACAGTTCTCCTGGAATGCTCAGTGTTAAACCAACATCATATTTCTTGAATGGGGAAAGAAATATTTATGGTGCAGTATTTATACCTTAGTCAAGAGCTCCAACAGGAAGGCAACGAAATTCAAGTTAAATAACGACACAGTTTTGTAGGAAGCCATATGTCTTCTATAGTGCCAAACAAAGATGCCAGTAACAGTTGAAGATGCTCTGAATTTTACAGCCAAGCATTACACAACATCAAAAAGCTAAGAATCTTCTAGCCATGAAGACTACATTAATCAAGAGGAAGTATAGTGAATAGCAACCTAGCAGTGTTTCTTATATAATTAAAAAAAAAAAAAAGACAGAAAAAAAAATCAGGTAAGTTATAAAGAACAAAATTAGAAGATCAAAAAGATATGCAGCAAAACTAGAGAGAAAATAAATAAAAAATCCTATGGAGAACTGCAAAACATTAGGCATGAGAATCAGCAAAATATCTAATAAAGTAATAAAGCTGTCAGATTTTTAAAAAAGGATGAAAATAACTACCAGCAATGAAGAATATTTGAGTTATTGGGTATGCTGAGATATGAAAGGTCCTAAGGAAAAGGAAAACACAGAACATCTGTAAATATATCTGTGATCTGTGATGCTCTTGAATGACAACTCAAAAAGACCCAGATGATGAAATGGCATAGGATGTCTTCCACAAGGGCTTAAACAATGGAGTTTCAAAAGAAGAAAGACGACCACAGCCTCCCCACATAAATTACTGGAGTAAAGAAGTTGGAGACCAGCTCTAGAAGAAAATAGTAAATGCAGACCAGCAACTATCGCTTGCAATGATTTCCAACAGAGTAATATCTTCATGCCTGCAAGGTTGATATTTTGAAGAAGGCCAAAATCTGCCTTCCAATATGAAGGTGAATCTCGTGACAATTGAAAGGACAAGCACTCAAATCTAGAGTTTATCCCTTCTTGAATTTTAGTTCAAATAACAAGTAAACCAAAATTTATAAAAACCCCACAGATTCATAAAATGGTTTGGGTTAGAAGGGATCTTCAAAAATCGTCCAGTCCATACCCCCCCTGCCATGGGCAGGGACATTTTTCACTAGATCAGATTGTTCAAAGTCCTATCTAGCCTAATTTTGAACATTTCCAATGATGGGTCATCTACCACTTATCTTCTTCCAGTGCCTCACCACTTTCATTTTAAACAAATTCTTCCTTATGTCCAACCCAAAACTACCCTCTTTCAGTTTAAAACCAGTGCTCAATGCTTACTACAGGCCTTGGTAAAAAAGTGTTTCTCCTTTTTTATAAGCCCCCTTTATATGTTGAATGGTGTATGGTGCAATCTCTCTCTTTTCAAGTAAACACAAGAAATGGGAAGACAAGCATAGGCTTATGGTCTGCCCCTCATGGGAAAAAAAAGGCAAAATGAAATACTTTCACTCCTTCAAAAACATCTCTGCCTATGCAGGCTGATGTGCCTTCATTTGCATCTTGCATTAAAAATTATAAAAAAGCACAAGAGGCTCCCTCACAGAGCCTGTCTCACTGAAGCAGTAAAAAGTGTCTCAAGGGCCCCTGTCAAACCTGATGCCCTGCCTAAAGAGGCTTTCTTTTGGATGATACCAAGACACTTGTGTTTGCACACAAAGAAGTAGATACCTTAAATACCATCCAACAGCTTGCTTCTTATTGAACCTCCAAGTCTTTGAGGAACACCATTTGTCACCATTGTATCCAAAATCCAAAATCCAGATAGATTATCTCAGTCCCTGTTGCAGTAATGATATTCATAATACTGCTAAAGAATCTAAAAGGAAAAACCTAAAAATTGGGCTTTTGCTGTCTACCATTACCATTGCTCATTACCATGAGTACATCAAGGCTTTGAGTGATGATTTGTCTTTCTCTAGATCAACAGCTTTCCTTCATTAGCACACCCATTCCCACCAGTTTCTCTAAAGCCTTTTTAAATTGACTACCATGAAGTAAAGTTATCAACTGATTTAGTTAGATATTTAACACAGCAGGTCTTCAATGAAATAAGCATCATAAACTTTTCATAGCAAATAAAAAGTATGTTTCTTATGATATGGCATTTCTTTAGGTTGCTAAGTTGTATTTAATGCTACAAACTGGATCAAAGGTGAATACCTCCTTGCCATCCTGCAACCCAGGGGAAGAGTTCAGAGTAAATGCCTAGTAACCTGAGTGCCAGCAATCTTTCCAGCACATGAAAACCAAACAGCTTTCTCCATTTCTACCCTTGGCTATTTGAGCTTTGACTTTTAACTCCCCATAAACCACTCAAGGAGTACAGCATATACATAGCATTTATTGACTCATTTGAACAATTTATTCAGTTTTAATCTTTGAAAACCTCCTTATCCTTTTCAGCACAGTTCGTCACCTTGAAACTGGTTTCACAGAAGGAAGGTCCTAAAACAGAAGGCAGGATCAGCAATCTTGCGGGAATTCTGTTGTATTGTCAGGGAATATGAAGTTTGCCACCTCACCTCAAGCTCCCTGGGTTGGCACATGCCTGCAAGACACACAGTCCTCAGCGTTGCAGGGGATGCACTGCCTGCTTCTGCCTGCAACCTGCCCATCCTCCCGGCCAGAGCAGGGGGGGAAGAGGTCCGTGTTTGGCATTCTAGAATGTACAGAGCACTTGTTGCTGAGTAAAATACTTCAAGACTGGAATTGTGCATGGCTCGGGAAGATGACACTCCACTTTTTGCGGTGTAATTTGTTCCACAAAAAGCTAAGTATAATTCTTAGACAGCAGGCTGTACCTTTCCAGCTATGCCCCAAAAGACCATGCGAAATAAGCATGTTCAAATGAATCACAGGAAAAAGAAGCTTTTATTTTCTGCATTAGCTAGCAACAAGTGTACTTCTACACTTTAAGATTTTCCTGTTTCTGAAGCACTTCATAAAAGCACTCACTACTCTCCTCTGAGCTAAGCAAATATTACCAGCAGCAAGCACTGGCACATACCAACTCACCACTGGGTAAGGAAAATGATTTAAGAGCAAGTAAAAGCCCTCAAAGCTAAGAAGATAAGTCTTCAGTGAAAATTAAATAGATACTTTACTGTTTGAATGGTTAAATGAACAATACCTGTCACCAGACAAATTTGGATAGATATTAATAAAATGAATGTCCTGCTAAAGGGGAGATTTATAATACAGTGCATTTATTTACTGTGTCTTATCAGTATTACAGTTTCCATAGAAACGGGGGAGAGAAAATTTTAGCACTGGGCAACAAATTCTAATGATCTTTGGTAAAGAATCGTTATATATATATTTAGTGCAAATACAATAAAACAGAAAGAATTATACTCAGGTGTATGAAGCATTGATCACTAGTCCTAATGGACAGATGTTCATGGCTGTAGATTATTTCCTTTAGAAGTCTTCATGGTAAGGAAAGAAAGGACACATCCTTTAACACACGGTATTAATAGTCCATGCCATACTGATCCTTCCTCTTCAGCTTTTCCATTTTGTATTGCTTCCTCCAACTGCCCTCCAAATTAGACAGGCAGCAAAAAGCAGTGAAGCATTTTCGATATATACATGCCTTTCCCTGAAGCTTATCTTATCCCTTACATTTATAATCACCTGCAGCTTAACCATGATGTCATTTCTTATGCCTTGTGGGCTGATTTCTGTGACTCACGATTTCCAAATATATTTGTGAAGGTGGTTCATGAATGAAACTTCTGTCAGCTGAAGCCTCCAGCATTGTTCTGCCCATGTTCAGTATGGAGGCTCATGGCTCACAAGGTTTAATGGTACAGTACAGAGGATCAGTCCTTGGTTTATAAAGGACATTCAAGAAGCATGACATGAGGTAAGAAAAACTGTAAATGCCCCCATGGCTTTTTGTCATCCCATCGCTATTCTTTGGTAAGTTTAGGTTTCCCATATATACACCACTAAAAATCTGCAGATGATTCATCCCCAGGGTTTGCTGTCAAATGAGCCCAGTTGTGAGTTATGCTTATCATAGTTTCCCTGGTACTGTACTCTTACCCTCACTTCTTCCCTGATCTTAAGCTGTGTCCAGATAAGACCTGGGGAACTCTGGGACAGCAGCTTTGGCCAACTACATATTCAAAGTCCCTCACTTAAGCATTTAACTACCTAAGTCTAGCAAGCCAACATACTTTAATAAAATTAATACAACCTATAAGTAACAATATGCATCTAATCTTGTACAATGATTTTCATAGAGATATACTGAAATATAGCCTCCTTCATGGTGAAACACCTTCACTTTCTCTGCTCCTTCCCTGCCCCAATGATCTTTGTGTCAAGAAGGAAAAGCTAATGTGTCAGGTTTTGCCATTCCCAGGCTCTTGCCCTGCTTTTCCCTGCTTAACAGTGTTGCTTCTCTTGGCTGGCAGGTTGGGAGAGATTCTCTGGAGATACAGCTGGTGTCTTACCCAGTGCACAGTCACACTGAGACAACTAAACCACGTGCACGGAAACATTTGCTACCATGTAATCTCAAATGCAGAGGGTGCAGCACTGCCTCTGGTAATATACTTCTACAATAAGCACCACTAATGGCTTTGGGGATCATATACATAACTGATGCAGAAATGTTTGATATTTCCCATTGGGACAGAAAGGAGACAAGTGGTTAAATTACTTCCTGGTGTGCGTGACTGTAGACATTAGCAGTTGTTATTTATAGCTCCTATAGTATCCCAAAAGGCAGGAGAACCACATCATACAGCATTACCACAAATAAAATCATTCTAGCAAATTAAACCATTTTAAACATAGAGAATATCGCTGTAGAATGGAAAGGATGAACAGCTCAGATGTTTTGATAACAAAATGTATGTTTCAGTACTCCCACCCAACCAGCTAATACAAGAAGATACAGAAAGGACAGGAAGAACTGCAAATTAATAAAGTCAGCTGGAAGAAAAAAGGTACATCTGGAAAAAGTCTCCACCAGTACATCAGTGGAAGTGTGATGTCCTTTTCCAGAAAATGCACAATGAGAATGAAAGAGAGCTCTGATGGTTTTAATTGTGGAGATGTTTGCATGCCACATCTTTTTTAAACTGTTATTCTATCCTAGGGAGTTAAATACTAGTTCAAAACATGAGGCAGACTATTCCAAATTAAGAAACATGCCTTAGAGCAGGCAAAGATTGTTCCGGCATCGTATGAAAATAAAAGTTATCTAACACTGTGGGCATCATAGATACAGAACCCAATTCTCCATACTCTCCCACTCTTCTAGTAAAAAGGGGTGGCGGAGGAGTGGGAGGTGAGTGAAGAAGGACAAAATAAAGCAAATAAGAGTTTCATAAAATAGATTTCTTTTAAGAAGTTAGCAATGTGAACTCCAGCCCTTATTTTTTCTAACTTACATTCTTTTTTCAAGAAAACCTTTATGAAAAATTCCATTATTCCCACAAATGTGAAAAAAAATGTTTTGCTCTTCAAAACCTTGAGGAGCTTCCACCAAATTGGAGGATTGTGATACAAATGATGTGAATGTGGAATAAAAGACTGGTGGTCACTTTCAGTGCTGTTTCGATTGCTTATTCCTCTGGGTGCCTTCAAAGCTCATGAACAGATATCTCTTTAGGATACTAATCTACTTACGCAATTAAATTGTAATTTAAGGAAAAAAGGAACATAATTAAATGTTTAAAAAATGGTAGCAAATAAAACATATCTATTACTTCTATACTTTGCACAACTGACTTATGTATGATTAATGCCTACTAGCCAAGAGGTCTGATCTTTCTTTAGAGGTGCCTCAACATATCAGGAGAGGCAGGATGCTACTGAAGCGAGGAATGCAGATACTTTTGTGTAGGCACCCCTGAGAGCTTTAAAAGGTAAGGGAACAATTTATTTTGGCCTACAGTCAAATTTCTCTAAGGGTAATGAAATATCAGTGTGGTCCACTGAACCTACATAAAACCAATTAATTCAAGAGTCCTCCAGCATTATAGCTGTATTCCTCTGAGACCTATAAGAATTCCCTGTGCTCCTCGCCATTGACTTATAGCTGTTATAGAAAAACATGCTAACATTTTACCTTACTCACTATATGAGTAGAAATGTCTGTCTTTTGATTTCTCTGCTCAATTACACACTTTTTACCTCTACCCACACACTGCACTGTGTTGGCCAAGACATACCTTTTGGCAGTGAACTTCAAAACCATGTTCCTCCGCAAGAGAGTGCCCGTGTACAGTACACTCACAAACCAGAGCCCCTCAGTCCACAAGATTTACATACTGCCTGGGCAACCGTTTCACAAATAGATGAAAGCACGAAAAAAAAAATCCCAAACTGTGGCATATAGAAATCAGTCACTCTACTTACAGCTTTCATTTATCAAGACTTACTCACATTATTAACCTGGCCAGTTATCAGAGCTGCCTGCAGTTTCTGTGGCTGATGATGCACAGTTCTCTCTTCCTTCAGCAGCTGAGCTGTACAAATTGGAATGCTTTACAAAACATTTCAGAATGAAGGTCAAGTAAGCTTTCTTGAAAGGGAGGCTGTTTTCTGGAGAGAATTTTCTTCCTACACACCTTTAGCTACCAGGACTCTTACGATGCTAGGCAAAGAGAGTGCAAACACACATGCTCATGTCTGCCCCTAGAATTAAGCCTCACCAAGTCAGAATTCTTACTTCAGTCCCTGTTCCCCCAACACATATGAGGGTGAGACTGTTGAGAAAGTGCTATTTTACAGCTAATGGTTTACATACAGCCTCGAGAGCACAGGGGTTAGGCAACACTTCCCTTTTGGGGGAGTGTATTTTATCAATCTTGAAACATTTAATGTGACATCTAAATATTAGTGAAGTCTTCAGTGTTTTGGTTTTAAGATTACATAGTTTTGGATGAAGTACAACTGTGACTTCTCGTAACAGTAATAAGAGGGGGAAAACACCTCCCTGGATGAGCTAGTTGTAGTAGAGGACCCGGAGCTCCAAAAGGGTCTTTGTACTGTGCTTGCAACCAACTAGGACACCATGCAAAGACTGAAGCACCAGCTCTGTGTGCTGTGATCATGCTTTTACACTGCAAGCAGAATGGCAGAGAGATCTGTGCCAGCTGGAGCCTTAAAACATTTTTATGCTGACACATATCCAATCTTCTAGCCTGTCCAATTATTTTAAGTGGACAAATATGTGTGGATTAGTTTGTAGCTGTAAGTCTAGATACTGAAGTCTGAGATCCTATTGGTCTTGAGATAATAGACCAGACCCCTGTGAAGTAAGAGTCTACCCCAAACTGCCAATATTTTTGCACACACAGGGACCAGATTTTAGTGGGTCAAGATGAACAATCCTAGGTACATGCAGATCCAATAAAACAAGGCAGTCTTCTGGCTAGTTTGAGCTTATTGCAGATAGACATCTAGCAGTACTAAGTCTAAAATGGCTACTGGGTATTGCCACACATCCTTTCATCAGTTTATTCTTTCTCAGTCCAGTTCAGTTCTTCCTTCTTCATCCTCTTCTGGTGATCCCCAACATCTCTACAGAGTCATGGTAACAGGTATTGCTTGTAACAGCTACAATAATGAGTTTTATTTATTTTTGAATTTGCAGAAGTTGGCGTCATATGCCTATCCAACTAAAAGCAAAACAACCTTGATGCCAAGGTAAGAGAACTTCCGGATTAACTAGAAGATTAAGAAAATATTTATTCTTCCTTTATTTTCACCCCTCTAATTCCCATTTCCATGGAAACTGGGCTGGAATGTACCAGCAGGCAGCCTGCAGCTGAACATCTGAATGAGAATGCTCATGTTTAACTCAGCAAGCAGACAGCAGGTGAAATCTGCAGGAACTGTCTAAAATCTATAGCTACATCTTGAAAGCAAAAGGACAACCTCAGCTTCAGCAAATAACTTCTAAGGAGGATGATATATCACCCTAGTGAATATTCTTGTGTGGCAGCAGTTGATAATCTGACTTCCTGTTGGATAAAAGAGGATATGATAGGAAAAAATTTCTTTATCACAATGGCACAAGACAAAAATTCATCACAATTAATTTAATATTTCAGAATGTTCAGATGGAAGATAACATGCTAGTGAATATGGTAAAGTTTTTTTTAACAGGAATTTAGCTTCTGAACACTATGCTGTAACTCCTTCTGTGCAATCAAACTGGCTGCTGTACAGTTCCTACATACGCACTGCCAGCCCAGTCACCTGGATGGCTCTTCTTACAAACATCCATTGCATTTCAATAAATATATATATACATATATATAAAAATTAACTAGCAGATAGCAACGTATTTGCTAGTTACAAAACACATTGTTTTTGAGCACCAGTTCACACTTCTTTTATTTTAAAAGCTAATAAGGCAATACAGTTGTAGTTAAAGAAAAAAAAAAGCTATGTTAACTTCTTTATCCAATTTAGTAAAGTTTAGTGTAGGAATTCTATTTAATACCATCTTAGATTTTTCTCCTGTTCAATATTTGCTCTTCAAGCAACAGGAAGAAAAGCAAACAAGCAAAGGATGAAACATTGCTGTCTTGGACTGTACTTTACCCAGTGAAGAGACTGGTTATTATTAAATTCCTGGTTTTGTATATAAAGCAATTACCACTCTCTCAAGAAGATATTACTCATTCTTTGCAGAAAGCAGGACATCGGTCACACTTTTTTCAGTGTAATTTTAGGCAATGCAGTGGACAAAAGAGGATGATTATAATGAAGGATTTAACATCTTGCGCAAATTCAATATCAGCCCACAAGAGCTGACCCAAAAACAGGTTATGAAGAAACTTGAGACAGCATCAATCTTTTTTCCTTTTTT
>VZRQ01005556.1:0-41033 GCA_013397975.1 Machaerirhynchus nigripectus | reverse complement strand
TTTTTTTTTTTTTTTTGAGAGTGTTGCTCAAAGTTTAAGAGAGCTATTTGTAAGAATCAAGTCAGCAGATGCTCTTTATTGTACCTATGTTCTCCTTCACTATGAGAGGGGAAATTCAAGATTAAAGCGTCAAAGAATGAATCAGCCCAAGAAGCTGCTAGTGACTACTGATTCATTCTTTCCTTTGGGATCTTCAGCAGAAAAATGAGTTCAAATTTGCAGTCCACCACATATCAAACTCACGGCTATGATGGAAAAGAATAGTATAGAAGCTGTTAGTGCTATTTCTTCACATGACAGAAAACTAATAATTGTGTACAAGAGCACAACAGAGACAGACAAAACACACAGCTATCAGCATCTCCGCAGTGCAAGAATGTCCATTTAACAGCTGCAGCAATGTAAAAATCACACTGAGGGCCCTCTATTAATGAGTCCCATTATGTTTTAGTGCACCAAGTATATTTGTGCTCACCTTGAGGATCATTTATTGTGCCAGACCATGATACAGGGAGCCTTGGGATAAACAAAAATCAAACTCCAAATAATTCACTTACCGCTCTAAGACTGCTTAAACACAGCATATACAAAAGCATAAGCTTTCAGATATATTTCCTCTTTTTATTCGCATGAAATTTTCTACAGCTAAACAACCCACATGTACTGCCTGAAGAGTTCTATTTCAAGCAGGACTGGAAATAAAAATAAATTTTAAAAATACATACATTTAAATAAAAAGCAACACACAGCAGGGTACATTGACTTCTCTGTTTCAAATCTGCATTCCTACCCCTCAGTTTTTGTTTTGCTTAGGAATGCCAAAATATATTGCATTTAGTGGCTATCTTCATTTTGAGGGTAGAAACCAAGAGCACTGCTCATACTGCATGAACAGCTCTCTTATCCATTACGATAAGAAGCATACTAAGGGAGGGAGGAAGGAGAGCCTTAGCATCTGCCTAAGGTTTACAGAAGTGATCCTCCAGTAATGGGAAGGACTTCTGAACTGGCTGAAGATTTCCCAGTAATGGGACGGATCATTGCTGGGAAATATTTATAAGGGGAATATAAGGGTGGTGGATTCCCATCAAAAGGGGTGGGTTATTTCTCCCAGCTGGAGCTGGAGAGAGAGAGGATTATAATTCAAGAAAACGAGCAAGCTGCTCCACACCAGGTCATTAGTACATTCACACTGTTTCCCCTTATGATCTCCTTACTAACTCCTGTACAGAGCATGTAGCTGCTTTTCTTCCAATTAACTCTTGTCCTGGGGCGACATATGCCTATATACCACTGCTTGCTGAATGTCACTGTCACCGTTGGTACCTATGTATGTGTGTATGTGTAAGTGTGTGTGTGTGTAGAGTTAGACTGTATTACTTCGGGCATTAAGCCGACAATATGGGATAAGGGGTGGAATGTCCTGGGGTGACTGTATGGTACTGTATTCCCTATCATCTGCCCTATGCCAGACATGAATCCTGTGCCTTCCTGTGTCTTTAAGTTGTTCCTCAGGAGAGGGGGAGAGAAGCCAGGCAAATTTTTTCAGAGCAGTTTGTATCTCAAGGACGTATACACTCCCCTGCATTTTTTGCTGCTACAGAGCAGAGGAAAGCATCATCCTTTTTTTTTTTTCCCTCAGCTCTCTACAGCAGGGAAGAGAGTGGCATTCTCTTGTTTTTTAGCTAGCTTCTTGTTCATTAGCTAAAGCACGGAGCCCTGGGACTTTGGCTTCTTCTTCTTCTCTTCTGGACTGTTCAGTGACACCAGAACATCACTGGGAGACCCTACACTATGGCCCAGAGGGGCCCATGCTGAACCCCAGCTCTGGAGAGGAGAGAGAACCACACCCACAAAGGACTCTCAAATCTACCCAGGTTCTCTCCACAGCGAGAGGTTTTATTATTTAACATCATTCCTTGTATGTGCCTGGGTGCACTTTACTTGTTAAATAAATAGGGTTTTTTTGCTTTCCTCTGAGGAATTTCTTTCTGAACCTGGTGGGGGAGGGGCAGCTGAAACCTGCCTTTTATCAGAGGACATTCATTTCGGATGTTCCTCCAATTTGTCTCAAACCAAGGCAATTTTATAACTGCTAATGCATCCCAGTTGTTGCTGTCTGTTTAGGAGATGGAAAGAAACTGAGCAGGGCCATCAATACAGTTCTCATACTATGATTATGGCATATAAGATGGAAGTGTAGAATAAAGGTGTCTGTCTGGGATCTTTTTCTTCCTGAGGCATAGAATATGTGACAAATACAGCTTCTGGATAGTAGCTAACACAATAATGTGTACACATTGTGCCAGTGCATGCTATATGAACTTTTAATTAAGTAATGAAAATATCATTAATGGAAAGCCACAAAGAAATTAACACTTAAGAAATGAAACATCACTGTCTGTTAGCAAAGCTTAATGCCAGCAACTTACTAGCTGTATTCAGTGTTTTATTTAGAGAATTAGATTTTGTAAAGGCTTTACATGTTTGAAAATTAATCATTCTTTAACCTTTGAAACACCTAATCTCATTAAATATGTATCTTCTTCCAAAACTGCATTGCTATGGAATGGCTGAATTACATTTTTTATGATCCCTTTTGAAAGTCTTTGCAGGATGTATTTTTATAGTTAAGTTTTAAGCACTGAGAATAACAGTTCGTGGTAGAAGTACTAACACACCATCACCACTGAAAGGAGATCATTGCTCCCGTGTACCCATCTTTCCATGCATAGCTCTCTTCTCCAGTTTACAAATACAGAATACCAATACTGACAAAGTGTGGTCACTTCAAACTCCTACACAGTGTAGGAAGGGACAGTGAGACGTGCACTTTTCTAGAGTACAGGCAATCCAGGGACATATTACTTCTGAGGCTAATTGCATATATTCCCCCAGAATCAAACTCAGGTCTGAAGGGCACCAGACAAAAGGATGGCCTGGCAGCACTGGCTGCACCATTCCCAAGGGCTCATTTCTTTCCCTGGGGTGCAGCTGCAGTGCTGATAGCATGGAAGAGGCTGGTCATGGGGGCACTCTTGAATGAGGAGCCCAAGAACACCAAGCTGCCTACACTTGAACTGTTGAATGGCTGTAAGCGAAGAAACTGCTGCTGCCTCTCTCCCTTTCACTCATCCTTACCCCCTACAGCATCTTGTTTTTCCATAATAGTTTTGTCAGTCTCATTATATGGTTCTTCCCCTCTCTCTTCTCCCATCCCTCCACCTAGTCCATTTCTCCTTATTTTTCTCTGTTTATTAGAAACAACACCCAAGCCTGTACATTGCTCAGTTCCTCCAAATGTCAACAGCTGAACAATCAGGCAATTTTTCTGGGCCCATTTACTGAGAGTGGAGCTGGACAAGATTATGTATGATGTATACATTTGAATGCAAATAGCACATTCCACATTTACACAATTTATCAAATTTCTTCTTTTTATTTTGGACTAGTTGATTTAGACATAAGGTCTGACAAGACAAAGTTTCATTTAATTTTAACAGATGCAATTAATCAAACTGTAATTCAGTCATTCTTTTCCTCCAGAAAGCAGGTGAAAAATCCTCCATGTTCTGTTTGGACTCTCCTTCTCATTCTCTCTACCAAGGGTTTAAACACTGTAAATGGGGGAAGTGGGGGAAAATGGAACACAGATATCATTTACTTTGCACCTGCTGGCAACTCCCCACTAAGCATAGGTAAGCATAAAAAAAAGCATAAAAATAATACTGCAGCAGTCACATAGAAGCAATAGAACTTACAGATATTTTCACACGTAAGTGTGCTTGAGTTGCACAGCAGCTGTTACATAAAAAAAACTGATAGGTTTCCTCTTCAAAGAGCTTAGTTCCAAGTTTTCAAAACCAAACTGTACATTAGCAAGCTCCTCCCTTCTTTTTTATGTCCAAATGAAGGCGCTATTGATGGCGACTGAGATTTTAGATAAATGGTTTTCTTGGTACTGGATGTAAAGTCATTTTATACCCTCTCCAGATAAATGGACAGTGTTATGGCCCAGCTCCAGGCCATCATTTCATGTAACTCTGGCTTCGATATCTACACGATACACTTCTGTGTAAGTTAAGAAGAGTTTGGTTGTCAATGGAATCTGGATAAAGTTCTTATATTACAAATAAAAGGAAAAAAAATGTCACAGGATGTTAGCAAAGGAGCACACAGACTGGGCTGAGGTCATTATACCAAGTCCAATTTTCAGGAAATCTTGACATTATTATGAAGGCCAAAGTCTGGCTGCAATTTGTTCTCTAATTGTAAACTTTCAAATTCTTGCTGGAAGGGGTGTGTTATTAACTATCTTACTAGAGCACTTCTATCATGTTCACAGCTTAAAATGTAAGTCAGATTTTAAATTTCATTTGAACATTGGCACATAACCACAAATCCCACTACAGTTCAACACAGTTGTCAAGTTCTCTCTGCAATTACCCTTAGTGCAAACTGTGCCTGAAATACAGGTAATAGCATGCCAAGGAGCAAACTTGTTAATTTTAATGGTACCTACTGGGGGAAAGGGGATGCAGATTTAAGAGATGCAAGCAATCACATATATTCTAATAAGAAGATATAGAAAAAAGGCTGTATTTTTCCTCCTACTTCTCTGAAATTAGTCTGTCAAATCATACCCAGAGTTGCATATGCAGTCACTTTCACTCAATTTGTAGTACTTTTGTAAGTATTTTAAAACTTATTTTAAAATAAATTGTTTTTTCCTGTATTAAAATAATGCAAATTTAAATCATGGCTTTCTTCTCTTCTAACATCATTCTCATCAACATATTTGTTCTTTCACAAACACATTACTCTAAGTTTCCTCCTGCACAACGACAAGGTATTGTTAGTGATACTGCTTCTGTCTACTCTTTCAGTCTACTCCTTTACTCTGAAAAAAAAGTGTAGGGCAAGGATTTATCTGCAGTCAGAGATATGTGTGACTTAATGCTTAGTACTTTTGTGAATCAACAGGACCAGACTGCAGACTTCAGTATTAAACCCCTTTTCTTGACAAAGTTGTAACCTTATAATTAACAACATAGTAATGCTTCATAAGTTCCTACAAATAATGTTATAAGCAAGACCTGAGAGCAGCCTCTACAACTGTGACACCTCCAGAATGTTAACAGAATACATAAAACCTTCACATGAAAGCAGGTAATTTAAACAAAACATCCAAGTTAACACTCCCTATAAGATAACTTCAATGACCATAAATAGCAAACAAGACTTTTCTATCTAATCTAATTTGTGTTTGTGTTTCTCCAAATCACATTACAAAGTGAATTCATTGAGAAAAAAGTTTACCTGTGTTCCTGTCAGGTAAAATACAGCAATGCTTCTGCAGTATGCCAGGCAGAACCTGTGGCAACAAAGAAACAGCCATTAATGGATATATCATTTCTGTCATATGAAGAAGAGCCAGAGATTGCTGGAATGCTGTGTTTGCTGCATCTGATCAAGCTTTGTGCTCTCAAACTGAATCCAAATTAACTAGCATGTTGAATGCGAATCCTGTTCATTAGGAACTGCAGAGAAGAATCTTACAAAATTATCTGCTTACTGCCTGCCTGTAAAATAAGTTTCACCTTCTCCCATTGATTAAAATATCAAAAGTTGACTAAAAGGACCTAAGACCATAATCAAACATGCTCAACTTAGAAAGATAGTATGTTATCAGTCAGTGATGCTGTTGTCCCTGATTTCACACATGCAGCCCTGGGGTTATGACATGCAGCTTGCTGTAAATCACTCAGGTCCAAGTTCCAAAGCACAGCATTTTCCTCTCCACACAGTCAGTTCCAGTGGACAACACAAAACTCCAGAACCTTGAGTGGGAAACTCAAGGGAATGGAGATAGAGAAGATCCCAGTTTTGTGGTTCACCACATCCACCATGGTGCAATGCTTCCGGCAGCCAGTGAGAAATGCTGCAGAAGCTCCCCACCACCACTGGCCCTTTCCTACAGGCAGGACCTCATCCTTCTTCACAGATTTGCATATTAAATTCACTGATTTTCGTGAAGACAACCAGCTTTGGTACTCCTACTAGCAACGATCTGTACTTAAAGCACCCAATCATTTTAATCTGATTTTTATATCTAGAACTTGCACCCTGGACAATGACATCAGCATCAGTAAAACTGCAGCTTAAAGTTTTTGAGTTGTACAGAAAAAAAAAAAAGGCAAATAAAAGGCTTTTCTTTTGCTGTTTCTGAGAAAAAAAAAACAAACAAAAATCATGCTCTAAGCTGGCTTCTTCAAATTTACCCTTTAAGGTCAACATGCACCCTTTAAAGTCTGAAACTTAACAGAAAAAATCCGGTTAGTTTCTACAAACAGCAGGCCAGCACCACCACTGTCAGGAAATCCTGGGCTTCCAACCCCTAAGACCCCAAGCACCACCACAGCTGGCATTAAGTTCTGAAAATCCAGGAAGTAAAATATATTAGGGAATAGAGACATTTTTATTTTTCCCAAAGACTCCTAGTGCTGTTTGGCCAAGATTAACAGCCAGGGCTGAGACTGCTCAGACTCAGACGCGTACAGCCCCTGTAGCAGTGCTGCACATCCCCACTCTGCCCTGCAGGACTTTTCCAATACTCGCTTTCAGTAGGCCCAGGAGGAGGAACTCCTCATCTTGTGCGTCCTCCAGCACAACAAATTAAAGTCTTAAGAACCTTGCTGCACCATGCTTCTTCCTGAATGCACACGTGCAGAGGCAGGGCCATTGCAAAACACTGCTTTTATTGCCATTATTACTTCATGAGTCAGTCTGTGGCCAGAAAGTCTCCCTGAAGAAAAAGCAATGGGTACAACTGACAGGGATGAGAACAGTCTCCCTATCCAACTCATCTACATTTTACACAAGGCACAGCATTTAAATGTAAGCTCTTACAAAAGCAATTCAGTTGTTTTAGCATTATTCTAAAGCTAAGCTTGAGGATAAAAAGTAAAAAAAAAATCAGCTTGCCTTACCCCACTTCATAAGCAGCAGGCAGCTTGTATTTTGGGAAGAATCAATAGCACAAATAACAATTTTCTGAAAAACCACACTCACCATTCTACAGTGTTTCTCATAGTTTAGAATTTTAAAAAAATCCAATAATTCTTGGAAGTACAATGTCATATGTACAAACTATAGCATTTTCCTTATGGCCATGGATATAAATAACAGCAGTCTTACAGGCATCGAAAGCATAAAAATTAGAAGCAGAGAACAAAGAAATCCTAAAATAAGCAGAGACAGTCTTTCAAAGCAGTATAACACAAAGACTGAATTTTAAAAACATACTGTCTTACTCAGACATAAAGTAACATTTAGTTCCTCAGAAATCTGTCACATTTTCTTCCCCACATTCACAAATGATGAAGAAGCATTATGAATTTATTAGGAGTTCACAGTTAATCAAATTAAAACTGAAATTAAAAGAAGAGACAAGAAAAAAAGCAGGTCTGAAGTAGTAAGACAACTTCAATGGGGAAAAAAAAAATAGTTTACCCTTTCTGGATATAGATAAGAGAACAGACATATGAAAAAACACAAAAAAAAATTGTTTTGTCCCTTTCCTTTGCTCTCTTAAGTGTTAAGAATGCAAACGTATGGCAAAGTCTTAAACAATGCTTCCTGCTCCCCAGCCCTTTAACATGTTTACCAGCACAAAGCCAGTTTCTGGCTGGTAGGAGTTTGAGATCAACCTCCCACTTACTTATCTACAGTATACAGATTTTTACACTGTACCCATCTCCATGGTATCCAAGAGCCTTTTCACACTGCTCTCCTCCCACTTTCTCCCCACTTTGTTTCTCTCCTCCCTAGGGAAACTGACAGGAGAATTCCTCAGCAAAACTGTCACCTTTCCCTCTACAAGCCTCTCCTTTCCCCTGCTGCTTTCCTTTCATTCATTTGCATGCTGTAATACCCAGTTTATTGCTTAAAATGCCTAAAATGCCTTATCAGTCTCAGAGATTTTTCTCTAATTTTACAGAAAATCCTTAGACTATTATTTTCCTTTTGGTTGTTTGAAATTTACCTACACAGGCAATTTAAGGGAGAATCTTTAGCCAAAGCAGACTTGGAAGAGTTTCTGCTGTAGAAATCAAAGCATGTGAGCAACCAGAGGGATTTACATGCAGGGGAGGAAAAAAAAAGGCAAAAGAGAAACAGGTTTCAATGATATTAACTGGTGATTTAACCTTCAATTGTTTTATAAGCTCTCAGCTGGGAGTTAAGGCAGTGCAATACTAAATTAAAAATGGACTCATAGATGCAGAAACAGAATAAATAATACAGCAGGTGGTATGTCCTTAACATCAAGGTGTTTCCCTAGCAGTAGGCAAATTAACTTTGGTCAACAGTATACAGCAAGACAGTCACATGTAGCATGAACAGAGTCTTTGCTTGTGATGCCAAGCTGGAAGCATCCTGAAATCCAGTGAAAAATGCTAATTGTTGTGGTTGGATATTGATTGGGACCTACTTACATTTATTTTCATTATAGGTTGCTGTGCTTAGAGATACATAAATGTATAGCTGTCATAATCAGTGTTCAGATGTAGCTATACGTAATACAGGTGTTCAGAAAGCTCCTCAGAGCAGCACAGGGTAGTTACACAGCTGGTTTTAGTTTAATAGAGATCATATTTTTATAAGTTTGCTTGGAAACTTTCCTTCAATTTCTTTAAAATAAGGTAAGTCCTTTGAGTGTTCAGTACACAGCTTTTTTTTAGAGTGATATAACAAGAACTAGAATTAATTCCTAAAAAAACAAATTAAGTTTGGAAAGTACTAACTTCAAACCCTCTAAAAAAATCCTCACTTTACAGAGAACCAGAAATGTGAAGCAAAATAATTCTTGTGTGCAAAAAGGCCTCTGTGAAATTAATATCTACTCACTTAAAAGGATCTGCTGCACAAAGATGCTCAGGCCTCTCTATGGTACTGAATGATAAAAATGTTTTGCTTTCTACTCCATTTATAATTGAACTGCTAAAATAGCCATAGAAAAGTGAGCGAGATACTATTTTTTCCTTCTCCATATACATTTTTTTCTGCTAAAAAGTAAGTCAACTGAAAATGAATGTTTCACAGGTCCAAATTTACAGCATACCCGACTCAGGAGTCCAAGTACTTGATAAGTGAAATTTAAGGCAGAAGTTAACAAGGATTTATACTGTGATTTGAAAATTGCCAGAAGGAGAGAAGCTCAACTTGAATTTCAGGTCCAAGATGAGACAATATTTTTCTGTTTTTTCCAAGGACTAGAAAGTCAGAACATACTCTTTTAGGGATGCCAGCCACACAGGTCCTGTTTGTGGCCCTTGTGGTCATGTTCAACCATTTCCAAGGACTGCCTCTGAGAGAGCCCCCATGCTCCAAACCTCTCTCCCCAGAAAACTATTACAATTAGCATGTGAAGCATTTTGATTGCATTTTGCATTTTGATTTCCTGAATATGGTTACATTCAGGAAGAAAATGTATCAAAAACGTGATGGGAAAATCCACATCAACTTGTAAAATTTCAGAGAAATGAGATTCCAGAATTTGAGCTTTATTCATGCACTGATGGTTGCAAAGAAATGGTCTGTGGGCAGAGTCAGCCACCAAGTGCGCCTTGCATCTTCTATGGAAGCAGTACAGTACTGGAGACAATTCAGGTTAGATATCTGGGTGTGGTCCAGTGAATTCCTATATTTTTGTCTTTCAAATGTTGTGTCATGTCTTTGGAAAAGATAGGCACCTCCTAGACCTTGCTACCTGCACTGCTCTATGCTAAGCACTGCTGCCATCCTACCATCCGCACAAGCCTCATGGAATGAATTTTGACTGTTTTCATTCTAAGGCGCATATCCATTCTATCTCTGTATTTGCTTTTCCTTATATTGTCTCAGGGCTTTTGTTTTAGGCAAAATTTCTTTGTCAGCTACTACAGAGAGGTTTTGGAATAATGTTTGCAACTAGATCTTAAACCACTGGAATTCTGTGCTCATGCTCCTCTGAATGTCTTTTGTTACCTCCTGTCATTAGAGGGGGTATATTTTATTTTTGTTTTCATTTGTATTATTGTTTCTGTCTATTTTGGTCTGTTATTTTGGTCTATTATTTCTGTCTATTTTTCCTTCATAGCTGAGGATTTTAGATGTTTCTGTCCCATTGGCACTGTTGAAGGAGAAGGAACCTCTCCAGAACCTATTCGCTGATGCTTCTTAAGCAGAAAAGAAGCATTTGGGATTTGGCTGCTCACAGCAGCCACTTATCTGGCAGGTCTGTAAAGGTATCGGACTTCAGACAGCGTGTTAAAAGTAGGCAATGTTTCCTGTTCACAAGCTGTTGGGTGATAGAAACCATCATAAATCTAAGGCTTATCATTACAGCACTACCATAATTCTTTCAGAGCAGATGGGCTCATGAGGGACAAGGGGGAATGCTTTTAAACTAAAAGTGGAGAGATTTAGGTTAGATACTAGGGAGAAATTCTTTACTCAGAAGGTGATGAGGCACTGGAACAGGTTGCCTAGAGAAACTGTGGATGCTCCTTCCCTGAAAATGTGCAAGGTCAGGTTGGATGGGGCTTTGACCACCAACATACTCTAGTGCAAGCTGTCTTTGCCTATGGCAAGGGGGTTGGAACTCGATTGTCTTCAAGATCCCTTCTAACCCAAGTTATTCTATGAGTCTATGATGATTCTATGTAATCAGGTGGTGAAGTGCTGCATCAAGGCTGCTTGCCTTCAGCTTTCTAACAATATGCAGTTGGTTCAAACTACCAAAGACAAATCTAAACTTCATACCACTCCCACAAGCATAATTATATTTGGTTAAGCTTTTTAAGGGGTATCTAGGGAGTGTATCAACAAATATCAGTTATCATTTCCATTCCTGTAAGAACTAAAAAGATAACCTCATTACAAGTGTGTCTCTTCTGTGTCTCACTTGAAGCTGTTATTGATACAACTTCCACCAGCATCAGCAACAGTTCCAAGTTACTCTAAAAATCTGTCCTTGAAATACCTAGCTCTGGCAGAAGAGAGCATCAGGACCAGGGGCACCTGGCCTCCCAGGGCTTATGCCAAAACCATATGTGCTCTCTGTCAGAGCAACACAGACCCCGCTTGCAACGGCAAAGCTGGCCCAAGTAGAACATATTAAGACTTGATTTTTTTTTTGTCTGTCTGGTACTGCTGGAAATAGTAGAGATTTTGCAAGACCTTTCAATCATTTCCTGTGAGCTGTCAGTTCCTCTACCCTCCCAAGGAAACAACCTTTCCTCTTAGCTCCTGATGAGACGCACCCTGCTGCAAAGGCGACCTGTGCCAAAATGTCTCCCACACACAGCGGCGCGAGTGAGAAGCCTGTCTTGTCAGTTTACTTCATTATATTCTGACGAGATGGCCCAGACTTGTCCAATTATGTTTCCTCAAGATTTTACTAGATAGCTATTGTCCAATATCCAGTTTCACATATATGCTGATGAACATCCAATAACCAATTTCACATACACACTGATGTTTTTATTCCTTTTTCCAAAAGCTAATTTAATGTCAAAACAGAACTTGCTAATGATTCATCTACTTTGTGAGGTTTTTAGTAAAAGTATTTTCTTTTATCATCCTCTGCCTTAGCCACCATTCTCAATTAGTTATCAAGAACATAAATAAAACATGATGATTTTGTGGAAAGCAGAAGTTACAATGAAAATAAATAAATCATGTTTGCCATATATCAAACACTTTGTCATTGTATCAATGTATTTATCATCACACAACATATCACATTTAAATACGTATATTGTGTCCTTTTCATTTCAAATAAAAGGAAATGTTAAAGAAAAATAATTTCAAAAATATTCTCAAAATATTACAATATCCATACTAATATGTGTTCTTTCAGATTGTATTACATCTCAAAAAATGCAAATTCTCTACAACCCTTTCTGTGATTAAAGGAAGTACTGACAGCAACAACAGAAGCAACATTTCCTTAGCAGACTTTTGAACAAAAGGTGACAGACACTTAAGTAATGAGGAAATCATTGACTGCATTATCTACTTTTTATATCTCAATCAAAACTGAGTAAGAGAAAATAACTCCACAAGAGGGGGCACAGTGCTACAATAACCCTGGATAACATAGCTGATCGCCTTGCACTGCGATTGGCTTTATTACTCCTATCCAGCCACCACGACAAGTTAAGCTGAAACACAGGCTTGATAAGTTTTTGATGACCCCGGAAAGAAAACATGATAACCATTACAACACTTTTCAGAGTAACATTAGCATGAATCTGCATTAACATTAACTAATTATAATTGCCCACTCATTAACACATACTTATAAACATAAAACTTCTAAAAGTTGTCATCTGAAGTATAATCCACGCCGCTTTCATAAGGATATAATATACAGACTAAATAGAGTAACTAGCCAAGCCTGAGGGGAAAAAAACCTATGTCGACTGGAATTAGCTCTGAAGTGATTCAAAATAATACCTTAAGACAGTCTTTTCATACTTAATACTTACTTAATATTAGGAAAATAAGTGGTGGTACTGGCAACAGACAAAAACCCTATTCATTTCTAACTTCCTCTTCAGTATTTAGACACTTAGAGAACAATAAATCAGCAAGAGCAAAAAACTCTTTTCTATTTGTCAGAAATTTACACTTTTTACTGACAGAACAAGACTTTGCTGTAGTAATACATATACTTGTGACCTCTGGGTCCAATTACAGTAATTGGCAGCACTTACAAGAGACTCCACAACTTATTTAGGATGCCTCAGACTAAACGCAGCATGATAATTACAGGTCCATTTGGAACTCTTCACTTTGTTGTTCAAATAATTGCACCATTGCACCATTGTCCAAAACTATGCCTTCAAAAATATGGAACAAGGAATGTCAAAGTTCTCTGAAGCTGAGAAATGATGATGCTCTCAAAGTGCTCTGAATCTAAGAGATGATGATGTCCTTCCCAGACTAACATTGCTGGGAGGAAGAGGCCAAGACTTTTCGGTTGATGTTTTAATTCCTTTTTCCAAAAGTAAATGAATAGGAGGATAAACTTCAGGACAAAACCAATTGCATTTTCAATTTTCTTTCAGGTGAAGCATTCTTAAGTATCTCATCATTTGATTGACAGCATGCGGACCATGAATCAGCAGTGTGCCCACATGGCCAAGAGGGCCAGTGGCACCCTGGCCTGTATCAGGAATAGTATGGCCAGCAGGACTGACCATTCAGCCCCTGTTGTCGGTACTGGTTAGGTCATACCTTGAGTGTTCTGTCCAGGTCTGGGCCCCTCGATTTAGTAAGGATGTTGAGGTGCTGAAGCGTGTCCGGAGAGAAGCAATAAGGCTGGTGAAAAGTCTGGAGCACAAGCCCTGTGAGGAATGAATGAGGGAGCTGGGGTGGTTTAGCCTGGAAAAGAGGAGGCTCAGGGGAGACCTTACCACTCTCCACAGCTGCCTCAAAGAGGTCATAGCCAGGTGGGGGTCAGTCTCTTCTCCCATGTAAACAGTGACAGGACAAGAGGATACAGTCTTAAGCTGCACCAGGGGAAGTTTAGGTTGGACATTAGAAAGAAGTTCTTCAGAGAAAGACTGTCTGGGCACTGGAATGGGCTGCCCAGGGAGATGGTGGAGTCACCATCCCTGGAGGTGTTTAAGAAAAGACTGGATGTGACACTAAGTGCCTTGGTCTAGTTGACAAGGTAGTGTTAGGTCACAGGTTGGCCCCAATGATCTCAAAGGTCTTTTCCAACCTACTTGATTCTGTGGTTCTGTGATCGGATATACAGTCATTGCACATGTTTAGCAACCAACATAAATAAATTCCCTTTCCTGCAATAAGTTTTGGTGTAAAATAGAAATCATGAACATTTCTTCTATCTCTTACCACCGTGAGCAGCAGTGGGATCTCCTACCTAAAGGCAATAGCCTAGATGCCAGATATCCTGTCTCTGGAGTGATAGGATCATGTGGATTATGGGCACAGAAATAACTGTGGCAGATCACTAATAGTCCAAAAGTCAGCCACAACTTTCCACAGAGCCTCTGCAGAGCTAAGAATCTGAGCTTCATCTTGTGCTGAAGAAGGGATGGCTGGACCAGCTGTCTCTGGAGCTTGCTGCTTGCCTGGAGCCCAGGTCCTACATGTCCTACAGCACTTGCAGAAGTTCACCCAGCCCCTGCATTACACCCCTGAGCTGCACGTCCAGGAGGATCAAGGAAGAGAACACTTCAGCTAACTGGATATAGCAAATCCATGAGGCTGGAAAGAATACATCCAAGGAGTCCAAGGGTGATGACTGTGAGTCCTCTCTCTGTCAGTTTTGGAAGGTGGTCACCTTCTCAGGGCAAGAGGTAGGGGATCCTGAGAAAGAGAAGAAAAGGCTAAAGACATCCCAGAGATTTTTTTTCTTGTGGAACCTTCATCCTTGAAGATTTTCAAAACTCAAAAGAAAAAACCCTGAGAAACTTGCTCTAACTTTGAAAGTAGCCTGCACTGAGCAGAGGCTTGGACTTGATGGTCTCTAGAAGTCTCTTCCAACCTAAGTTATTCCACAGTTTTAATACATTAAATTTAATGTACTGATACAGTCAAATATCACACCAAAATATAAGACTAAAATGCATCAGTTCCTCTATCTTCCTTCAAATATAGTTTTAATTGACATGTAATTTCTATTTGTACTAATGAATCTTAAATTTGAATAGTGAGTACATTCACATCCACCTGCAAAACCCAAAAGCCTTATAGAAGCATAGCAGCTTTAGAAGGCAGCTAAAGACAGGTATTGCCTCAGAAGTTACTAATCACCCCAGGGCTATAATTGTTTAATTCATGGGAGAGTAAGGCGTTGAGAGTTATTTGGCCCAAGAAGTTGCTTATGAAACCCTAACTGAGCTGCTATGATTTATCTTTAAGAATGTGTATTGGGTCTGACTGAGGTAAAGTTCACAGCCCTCTCAGTGCTGTGCTTTGCATTAGTAGCTGGACGGGTATAATACATATATATTTGAGATAATATATATACATATGTATTTGTATATAAATGTTGATAACAGACTGGTGTTTTCGCTACTGCGGAGCAGCGCTGTCCCGCTGACATTCCTTCCCCCACCAAAGAGATGGGAGTGGCAAGATCCTGGGAGGGGACACAAGCAGGCCAGCTGACCCAAATCAGCCAAAGGGATATTCCACACCATATGATGTCAGCTCAGATATGAAAGATAAGGCAGAGAGGAGGAAGAGGGGGCATTTGTGATTCTTCAAAGTTTGCCTCCTGGAGGAACCATTACGCGTGCTGAAGCCCTGCTTCCCAGGAAGTGTCCAAACATCACTCACTGATGGGAAGTAGAGACTGACTTCCCTTTGCTTATGTGTGCGCAGACTCTTGCTCATTTCTTTCTTTCACTGTAATAAAACTGCCTTATCTCACATGCTGGTTGTTCTCCACCTTATTCTCTCCCTCATCCCATTGGAAAAGGGAATGATAGAGCAGCTTGGTGGGCAGCTGGCACCCAGACAAGGTCAACCTACTACAGCATCTCATCGAATTTTGAGGAAATACAAATTCTAGAGCTTGCTATACGTATTTTGGAGCAGAACAAACATCTTCATTTTCACTCTCTAAAATACAAAACAAAGTAACAACAGCTCCTTTTTTTTCCCCTGCACTAGTCTGTTAAGATACAAAGGATGTATGGGCGGGCCTTGCAATGCCTAGACTGCAAAGTCTCCTAGTTGGAGAGGATGGTACTACAGTGGTAGGAATAAACCCTCCGCAGGGAAAACGACACCTTGGTATTACTCTTGTTACTTCGATACCCTGAGGGTACACACCAAAAAGGTGCAGGTAAAAGTCAGTATAGAGCAAGGCTACAGGAAATCACTGAGAAAATACTTTCAGGTTGGGGAATTTCAAGCCTTTTAGCAGATAGGTCCTGGCTACCTCTCCGCACTTGTCACTCATCTGACAGACTGTCAGCATGCACAGACGCTATGCACTGCAGATACCACTGCCACTGTCCCTGACAGAGATTTCTCTTCTTTTATTTCTACTGAGTAGAAGTCCTAGTCCTCCTTATGGGTCAGCTGGGATCCTACATGCCTACCTTCTCTTTCCACAGGGCTGACTTCCTGCCAGGAAGAGCTGAGCTGGGCTGCAACATCCTGCACCACACCTACACGAAGGAAAAAACCCCTCCTCTCTCAGGAACAGTCTCCAGTGAACACACCAAAACCAGTGCTGGAGAAGTGTGGGTGCCCCACCATCAGGGAGAGGGCTGGACCTGGTGGCACCAACCTGCACCATGCCCCTGGTACCTCACTGGGCAGCACTTGACTCCTCTAAGGTTTTGGTAGAGATGTGGGATGCTTCCTTGTTTCTGTCTCACCCACACACCATTAACAAAGCTAGCCACAGCTTGGGCCCTCTCAGGTTTTAGACTGGGAGAGTATTGTGGAATATGTTTTTATTGTGGCTTGATGCAAACTATCTTTTTAATGCACAGTGTCAAAAAATTATGTGATTCAAAAGCACAGATTATTGAGATAACAATAATGTATATACAGTAAATGCCAGGGAATACCAAGTGGTATTTCTCCTTGTTGCTCTGGAACTGTATTTAAGATTTACGCATGAAGCATGTGGATTTTAAATATTTTGATACCTGTACTTGCACTGCAGAAGCAAATCCATTAAATATGTTGTCTTGGGGCAACTTTATGATGTGTATCCCCTATCGCCTGCTCTATGCCCAGATATGAATCCTGTGCCTTTTCTGTAGCTTTAAGGCAGACCCAAGAGAGAGGGGGAGGGAGGAAGCCAGTGGAATTCCTTCGGCGCTGTGTTCAAAAACACAGATAACTTGTTCGCTCGCTTCTCTGCACTCCACTTCTGCAGCAGGGAACAAAGTTACATTCCTTTTGCTTTTTAGCTACTTTCTTGTTCGTTAGCTAAAGCACGGAGCCCTGGGACTTTGGCTTCTTCTTCTTCTCTTCTGGAACTGTTCAGAACCCCAGAACATCAGAACCTCACTGGGAGGCCTTTCCACAGAGGCCTGGAGGGGCCCATGCCGAACCCCAGCTCTGGAGAGAAGAAAGCCACATTCACAAAGGACTCTGAAATCTACCCAGGTTCTCTCCACAGTGAGAGGTTTTATTATTTAGCATTATTCTTTTCCCATGCCTGCATGCACTGTGTTTATTAAACAAATAGGGTTTTTTTCACTTTTTCCTCCGAGGATTTTTTTTCCCGAACCTGGTGGGGAGGGGCAGCTGAAACCTGTCTTCTATTAGAGGTTCTATTTTCCTCCAAATTTGTCTCAAACCAGGACACATATAAAATAGAGTAATGGTACTTCCGTGCATCTTTGTTAGAAAGAAACTAATCTTCATTAAAAATTAAAGTGTATGGTTTTGTGCTAGGACTTGGCAACAAAACTCTCCCAATGGTCTGCTTTATTCTATTGTGTAGGAGTCACATAGATACAAAGACATTCTGTTAAAAAGTTATTAACAAGGTGAGAGTTTAAGTATGTTTAAGTATGAAAGTTACCACAACAAAAATAAAAAAGGAAACATCCTAACTGTTTAGCTGCACTTATGGTGCTGGTATCACAGATCTTTCGTGCTGTGAAGCGAACTCGTACCAGAAGTTGTGAATCATTACTTCAACTATCCAGGAAGTTATCTAATGGTTTATAATTTATTAGTAGTTTAGCTAATACGACAATGTGGTTGCTAATACAATGACATATGGTTGCTTTTCCAAACTATTTGATAAATCAAATTTCAAATTTATTAATAGATAAAAATAGACATCACCTATATAAGTGGGGGAAACTGAAGTCTCCACTGTTTAAGGACCAGAGTCCGTAAATATTTGGTATTACACGTCAAGCGAGGCTTTTGTACATTTCTCACTTTGGAGAAGCTGAGACTCTAGACATAAGTAGCACTTTATCATTGATGGGAGAACCACTGAGATGAATCAGATATCTGATATTTCATCTAGCCAGTTTCCCTGCCTAGACGAAAACTGGGAACCAGGCATAACTTTTCCAACCGCTGCTTTGTTGTTCTATGTAAGTCAAGTCCATTTAGTCACCTTTTGGCCCAACACACAAACTGAAACAGCAGCACATTACAGAATCCATGCATACAGAGACCTGTGACATTTCGTTTTTGATGGACAACTGCAAGTGACAGCAGAAAACCAGAGAATGATGGATTATTTTTAGGAATCCTGATTTCGTAGATTTAGGCTGTACAATTCTTTCATGCCAAGAGAACAAACAGAGAAGGATGCCTGTGCCTCATTCATGCCCTTGGCAATGTTTGATAGCACAGGGGGATATAGATTTCAGAACACAAAGCGACTACCCACACCTCCTTCCCCAGTGAGCAGGCATTCTTATGGAAATAATAGCTTTCTCTTTAAGACAGAAATATTAACCATGTTTCATTCAATGTTGAACAATAGGATAGTTTATTGCAAGCCCCAGTCATCTGGAGAGATTTTGCTGAAGGTGGGATAAAACAAGGATAGGTCTCAGTAAGCAGGTTACAATTTTTTCAGTACCAGTTAAACAGTTATGCTTCTGGTGGGGATTTTAAAGGAAGACAATCATCATTTGTGCAATCAGTTTTTGAGAATACAAAATGGGAAGAGTGGTAGGGCAGTTTTAATCCGTGAGCTGATGATACCACACTGTTAAACCTATGTAGCTTCAATACCTTGCTCTAATCCTTCATCAGTTTAGTGTGTACATACCACTGGGTGACCCAAACATGCACACAGAGAAAGGGCATTTTTGATGCCTATTTAGGTGGAAAGATAGATGTAAAACATGCACAAATATGCCTATTTCTCTGCAGTTGATGCTCCTCCAGTACAGTGGGAGGAGTCAGGGGACCCTGGGGAATCCCCAGGAGTGTTACAAAGCTGGCAATCATAAAATACCTGATACATTCTTGGGTATAGTCTTAAACTGAGCACTGGAGATGACAGTGCTGTCTCACCTCTTGAGAGACAGGCAACAGAGGCACAGCTTATCTCCAATATGGGAGATTGAATTGCAAGTCAAGTATCTGCCAAATAGAGATGGGAGAATCTCAGTTTTTAAAAGGCAGCCATGAGCAGTTATTGTGAGATAACATTAATCTTCTCTGATGAAGATTTTCTTCATTTTGTACAGTTAGAAAAATGTTACTAATGATACTCAGACCACAAAGAGCTCTACAATTTAGCTGTCAGAGGTCTTGCAAAAAAAAAAAAAAAAGTTCCTGCTTCTGTGGTAACACTCATTTAAGTATTTTGTACAAAGCAGAATTACTTTCATAGAAAAATGTCCCCAATTTTAGAGCACTGGAGTGGGAAAGAACTTTGAAATTAATCAGAGTAATATTTGGAACTGTGCCAACTACATCCCAGGACAACACGCTAAGTACTCCCCTATAAAGAAATGATTAACAACTACACTTTTCTTCAGCTCTCTATGTTTTGCGTGTTTTGTAAGGCTTGCAAGGGGCAGTGAGGCTGTACAGAGTTAGCTAGTTCTCTGACCAGGACAAATTTTTTACTTTTTTTAATGATGCTCCTAGAGTTTTCATTTACCATCACAAAAATAAGCACAAGAACTGGTGGAAGGGTATGGGAACATTGTTTTGTTGGTACACGTATATGTGGAGTCACATTTTATGTATCCATTTTCTTAAGTACAAGCTAAAATAAATGTAGTTTGGGGGTCTGTTTTTTCTTTTTGTCTTGACTATCCAGTTGAAAATAGATTGTTTTCAGCTTGTTTGTTTTTAATTCTTCATTTCATGTTGCTTTCAAGGAAATGTCACCTCTCAAGAACAAAAGGTTAAGTCACGCAATGCTGAACTATATAATCAGTCTGCTTGACAAGCCTAGGCTACTGAAAATATTAAAGAATGAGCACCCTCCTAGTAGACAAGTCATCTCCACTGACATAATTTCCTTTTTCAGTGTTTTAATTATTCTCATGGGTCATCCCATCTTCATACACATCAGCATTGATGTTACCTCGTGACTGGTAAACAACAGCAATTTATTTTTTTCAAACCAGAATCTAGAATTTGTAATGAGACTTCCTGAGTCTGTCCCAGTTGCACTGGTGTGATGAAAGACTAAAGAGCCCTGTCACTCAGCATTTGTGACATTGCTTATTCTAGCCAAAATGCTATTTAAAAAGCTACCAAAAATGTTTGACACAGACAAGATTCCATAGTATAAATGGCCTGTTTATTTACACAAATGTTCTGTACAACTAATATCAATATCCCACTGAATTTCAGACTGCCTTAGATTGATGAGTTTTTGTTATTTAAACACACAAAAAGCCATGAGGTAACTGCAGCTAATTTGCTGTTTGGAGTGCTTGGAGAAAAGTGGCAATTAATTTTGTGGCTCTTATTTAAACACCAAGAGAAGATATTGTGATCTGTGAACTAGAGCAGAAACATTATTTTTATGAGAAATAGTGTGGAATTTTATACCAGTGCAAATGTGGGGGGGAAATTGTTAAACAAAATAAACTACTGCTTCTATATCTGTGGGTATTTTCCTTTGACCCATCTTCAGGAAAGGATGCTCCTTTAAATTCCGTATTTATTTTTGTGGCAGAGAAGTAAATGCTTTCTACCTTTCAAAGGTGACCTGCTATTTGCTGTCCATATTTTTTCATATTTAAAATAACGAGACCAGGAAGAATTGAAAAATTATGTACATGATCATAGAAGGCAGTATTTTCTACACTGTGTTACTGATGAAAATATGTTTGAAGACCTTCTTTGTATTCGCGTGTTTGAACAAATAATTAATTCATGCTGAAGCCTATTCAAATGCATGGATATGACATTGTCTACTCTTGATCACAAAGAAAATAGCATGAATGCTGGTCCACTCTGCAGTGCTTGGTTCCTCACTGACATGTACTGTGTGCTTGTCATTCTTCGTAACTATGAATTCGAACAATTGGAAATGGGAAACAGACACTCAACATTCTTTGCTGGAAATCAGACATTTAAAAACATGGAAAACTGAAAGTCTGAATTTGATTACAGATTTAACTACAAGCACCTGGGTGAAAAAATATACCAAGCCTTTGTTTGAGGTATTCTCAGAATAAGGTCAGAACAGTGTAAGAGTCACACAAATTTCCATACAACTTGACGAAACAGAACAAAATAGCATTAATTGGCCTCAGATTAATAAAATAAATACTCCAGGGGTCATGTGTATTTGCTCTTTGACTTGGCGCACAGATGCTCATTACGGTTCAGCATTTTGTTGTGATTAATATCCTTTGACAAGTCAAACCCTGATTCAGTGGTATGTTCACATCTAATCACATATTGAACTACAAAATATATACTTTAGTATTTTGTTGGGTTGCAGCATAGACATAATTACTACTAAATCTATTATTAAATTAATTAAGATTTAAATTAGTGAATCTAATAATATTTGCTACTCACAAATTTGCGTCCTAACTTCAAAACCAAGGTGTATGGGTATTTCAGCTGAAAAATTTAACACAGAAGTACATAATACGAAAGGTAAACAATGTAAACAATGTCCCCATTTGTTACCATTGCATATACATTGATAGCTATGGTGCTGTCATCAGCTCCCATGCAGTTTATATGTTTGGCATTCCCTGCATCACACCGTACATCCCAGCCTGTCCTGCTGTAGCCCTGAGCATGGTTTATTACTCTTATGACATTTTTAGAGCCTTCTGCTGAGAAAGAGAAATACCAGACTGGACACCAGAAGATTACAGCTAATTGTCTACTGGTTGGCTTGGTCAATATCTTTATATTTTAGTGCCTCAGGGTAAAAGTCATCCTTCAGGCACTGCTTTGAGAAAAGAATGAGGAAAAGTCAGTAAAGCAGAAGCAGAAGCGGATGCTCCACAACTCCGGAATTGCACCAACAGCAAGACTGTTTCTGCTGACTCAGCTGCACTGGGGCAAGTGGGTTTGGAATAAGAGTATAGGCTTTGCCAAGGGTATAAAGGAAAACAGGAATATATAGTGTATGTTCCAACACATATTTTTATCGTTTTTACTCCAAAGTTTTTTACTAAAGAAAAAAACGAGGGTGGAGATGTTATAATTAACCTATTTATCATTTTTAAACTAATGCTAGTTATATTGAATAATATAACCAATGCAAATGAGATGGTAATTTGGCCCTACTCTGAAGAGTTACAACAATATAGAAAATGCAGTACAGAAAATAAAACCTCTAGCACCATTCTTGGGATCTGAGAAAAAATGCTTTGCTCCCTGCTGCTTTGTCTGGCACCACAAGCACAAAAGAAGAAAAAAAAAAAAGCCGTAAAGACCAAATAATTCAGTGGTCAAACTTGGCTCTATCAAATGATGCAAAACAGTCTTTACCAAAACTAACTAGAGCACAAAAATTAATCTAAATGATTCAAAGTAACCCAGTAGTCTTTCACAGTATAAATACTTTACTGTTGACATTTATTACAGTAACAGCTAGTAATAATAACCTTTTGTTCTTCAAGTTTACACAGGACATTTTGGATTTACTATGGGGAAGGATACTACAAAAGACTAGTGGTGGTTTTTTTTCAAAGGGAGGTGATTAGGTAAACCAGAGGAGCACATACAATGCAAATGCACAACCTGAAACACCAGAATTTATCATGCTTTCTGGTATTTCATGTGTTTTCTCCAAACATGTAACTAGCTTATATATTTCCATATACACCTTTACATTTAACATGGTATCCTATATGTTATTCAATAAACCCTAAAAATAGTAGTGTAAATAGAAAAAACAGTAACTCCTTCATCTTCCCACATTTTTAAACTGATTAGACAACATTATAGCTTTCACAGAAGCAAATACTATAATTAAGTCAATCAATTTCACTACAACTTCACTGTTTTCACCTGCTCATCCTCCTTCTCCAGAATTATCCTTGTGTAGCTCAATTCATCCAAAATAGCATCTGGAATGTATCATTGTAATTGGGGCTTATTGTGAATGCTGTTTTTAGAGCGTCCACTAAAAACATATTCATCCCTGTGAACTGGGTGTAGAGGGTCAAAGAAAACAAAGAGGTGCTCGCATGCAGCCTTGGAGATGGACCGCCTTGGGAAGGCTGTTGTGGTTCCTGCGCCTTGGTACCCACGCTGTCCTTGTTGCAGAAGTCACACCTGCATGGGAGGTAGCTCAGCTATCAGATCACACAGCAGCTGCTGAGCAGCCCTTATCTGCAGCACAGAGAGCTGGGAGGTGACTAAAAGCCATGAGATGATGCCATGCTGCTGCCAGCAGAAGAGGCTGTCCACTCCTGCCTGCTGCCGAGGCACCTTCTCATATGCTCATTTGGCTGCTTACCCTGCCCGTTCAGTTCACCGACCTGGCAGAAAAAAAATCCAGAAATAAATTAATTTTTAAAAAGTTAATTTCTGCTGGCATATTGAGCTAGATCCTGGCCTCAGAGAGAGAGAGGAGCTGCACACCCAGGGATGAGGAGCATATGAGGCAGAGCAGAACCCCCCCATCTTACGCCAGCAGGATCAGTGGCTTGAGAGAGATCAGTGCTCTCTTCTGAACTCACCCTGAGTTAACCAACTGCCGATTTCAACAGTAAACAGTTTTCTTAGATGTTTAAAAGTTAAACTAAGCCCTTTAGAGAGGACAGGTCCAGAAGTGAGGGGACAATAATCTCAGTGGGAGGCTGAGGACAGCAGGCAGGCAGCAGCAGGCCAGGGCAGGGACCCCGTTGCCTGTCTGAGTTGATTCTCAATAGCACCTCCTCTCTTGAGAGAAAGTTAAGAGAGCTTAAACTTAAAGCATCAAAATGTAGCAGGAAAGGTAAATAGTTACTTTGTCAGAACTGGAGACTAGAGTGAGGAGAATTTTCAGCTGAAACTTTTTGCTCAGTTCTATGAAAAGCAGCAACTGGATGCGATGGCATCAAACACTCGTAGGAGGAACCCATGTCAGAGTCCTCACACAGTCAGCTACACTTTGATGAGTACAAAGGTCATTTCTGAAACTACTGATATAGCCAATAACAATGTATTTCCAAAAATTTCTAACTAAAAATCGAGTTTCTAGTGAATCACCTTTGCCCAGTACTAAGGCTGTCATTTCTCCTTAAAACATACCTGAATTTTTTCAGCCCCCCAGGACAGTGAAACTACTCTGCATGAATGATTCCTTCATGCAAAAAATTCTCCTATACTTTCTAAGCATAAATGGAGTTCGGAAGTTATGTCTGACAAAGAGGATGTCCCTCATGAGACTGCCAAAGGAATTTATGTGCAGTTTATGAAATGTGGGTGATGTTATAAAACTGTCATGCCACTGAAAGCCTTTCTGTATGTGAAATCTGCTATTTCTGGTAGCATTTCTGTCATTTAGCTCCCAGTTCAGAGATGGTGAGCAAATTCTTACATGGAGAAGACATACCCAATAGGTGAGGTTGAGAAACACAGGACAGGATAAGGACCAGGCATGACTTGTTAAAGCAGCTCCCTGCTTTTTAATTTAGAGCAAACATTAGAGGCAGAGAAAGTTCCCTGGATGTCTTCCAGATTCTGTTTGGTGACTATCTAAATAAAAATAACCAAGGCGCTGCTGGAAGCTGGGATCAGAACTACATGCCTTTGCTCCCAGAGGAGAGCCCTGAACAGACAGCAAAATCTCCTTATCTTCTCCTGGAGAACAGCCGAATTGCAAAAGAAACACAGTGCAGAGTTTTTATTCTCTAAAATGACCCATAAAAATTACAAGATTTATTATGACTCATGTTTACCCCTCCAAAGGCTGAAAATCAGACTTCTTCAGTTGCCAGGGACAGAAGCAACTTCAAACTAAGCTGAGGCTTAGATATACCCTGTGACTTTAGCTCCCAGAGACCAGAGTTTGGGTCTTAACATCAGCTAAGTGCATTTCCTCGGCTGCACTTACCTAACATTTTTCCTAAGTCAGCTGCTCCAAAGCTGGTCTTGTTCTTGTACCTCACACAAAGACCGTTCTTCTTTAGGCAGTTCGTTCTTGAATTTAATGTTAGATGTTGTAGTGTATGGACTCATTTGCAGATAAATTCACAATATCTTTTGAAATTCTGGCAAGGGAATAACATTCTGCTCTTTGTACTTTGGCCTCAAGAAGTGTTATTGTTCACTAAGTTAAGTATAATGATGTTAAAATAAATATACTTCTTCTCTCATTCTGTCATAATAGATAACAATTATGGCCTTGCACTAATGTGCTATTTTCCATATGTCCAGGGGTTTACAGGTCTCCCTCATGCTTTGAAATAAGTCTTTACATATACAAAAGCACCATTCTCAGTCTAATCTTATATTGCTTCACCTCTGTTCTTTCCTGAGGCTGCTTTGTTTTCTGGAACCTGACAATGTACTTACAAAAATCTAAGGTACCTCATGCCCATTTCTTTAAAAAATACTGTGTAAAATGGCAGCAGACAGCAATAACACACAGACTTTTCTGTACTAGAAGTGACCCACAAGAGCCACTTTAAAAAATCTTTTTCATTTCTTTATTAGTCAGATAGCTGTTTGAAAGAGGAAATGAGGAACAGTTCTTTAAAACATCTTTAACAATTTTTTGTGGTTCAGATCCAGTCTGATCCAAAGCACTGCTGGCAGCTGCACTATTAATGTGTGTTATCCAGAGAGAGCTGAGCAGACTCCCATTTTCTTTCTTTCTTCTTTTCTCTCAAAAATGCACTGAAACTAATATGGAAGTTCTGATCTCGTGCTCCAGATGGGAGAGCACAGAGGAACACATAATGGCTCACTTGCTACTTACGTGTTTGTGTTTCTGTCCAGGAAACACTGATGGTCTGGCCTGAGTACTCAGTTGAAGGGACTGGGAAATGCTCCAAAATTCCCCCGTTCAGATGTGCCCAAAGAAGGTCTCTTGGCTATATTTACTTTTAGCATCCTTTGCAGTCCCTACTGATGCACACCTCACACTGATTTCAAAGGGAAATTTTATGAATCCATATTGACACTTTCAACAGGGACACTTTCAACACTGACACTTTGAACACACTGACCTTATGCTTTTATAAGTGCAGCATCTTTAGCCCTTCCATTCCTGCATATTGGCTGGAAATAAGTACTTTCGTTACTTCTTTTTGATAGTGCCTTCTGCATGAACTCAACAGGATAAGTTACTCATGCATGTCAAGTGGAAAGGCTGCTGAGATAAAACACTGAGAAGAAATGAATGGGGTGGATAGGAGGCTATTGTAGAACAGCATTTGCAAATGCCATCAAGGAGCCTGGAGGAGATACCTGGTCTAGGCAAGTAGTGGGAACAAATTGTGCTGCAAAGTAAAAAACAAAGCTGACATGCAAGACAGAGGGAGAGAAGCCACTGGGGAGGTGTTCATAGTGCGAGTTTCCAACTCTAACTCCAAGTTAGCTCAGGTGTGACGACCCTGATGGTACTTTGGAGGAGCACAGCAGAAGCCAGCCTGCCTCTTCTCCTGGGGCAGCATGGGCAATCCTTAACTTTCACACCAAGCAACAACTGGGCAAGGTGTGCTGGGAGGCACTGCGCTCTGTCAGAGCCAGCAAGAGTGCCTCAGAGCTGGGTGAAAACACAGCAGGGGTCTGCCCACAGAGAGCTGTAAAACAGGCAGTGCTTGCAGGAGGATGAGCAGACCAAGCAACAAAGCAAGGTATGAGGATAGACCCAGTGTGTGTGGACAGGGCTGGGAAGCAAATTCTGGAGCCTGTCAGGAGACCACATTCCTAAAAGAGTGCTGGCTTTGCTACATAAGCACAGCCCCAAGTCCTGATACTGGGTTTTGTCCTTCCTTAGTCTGATGTCTTACAAGTAAAGAGAGAAAAAAAGATACAGGGATAGCATCTGCTGCCCTCTAAAAACCACTACCAAGAGCTGAGACAGATGGAGGTGTCTCCCTGCCTGTAATGCTTGAATCAGCAGCTTTTGTACAATGTAGCTTCAAAGTTGCTCAAGCTTCAGAGTAGCTTTTTTATGACTGCTGCAACCTTAATGAGAGCTTAGCTTGTAGTGGAAATGTCCAGCTGCCTCTCTTTGTGGTAATGGACATGGAGATGACCAGTTTACTCTAACACAAATGGCAAAAATAGTGGGATATACAACTCTTCCAAAAGGTCACTATTGTGGAGCCTTGCAGTACTAGGCATTAAAAAGAAGGTCTTGGGAGGTGAGGTCTAGCTAGAATTACCTACAGGGACTATTGATGGCTCTGCTAAAGCAAAGCCAATGGCATGTAGAGAAAAAATCTGCTGGAGAACAGAAGAGAGAGAATACTCAGAAGCTGATTAGTACTCCACTGGCTACCATTAAGGATAGGAACAAATCTTCAGAATTTTCAGTTTTGACCAAAAAAAAGGTTGAAATTTTCATTATCTGTGACATAGGTATGCCAAAAGGTTTTCAAAAGACACTGCTGTCATGTTTCTTTATATCTACCACAATATGACTTATATTGGCCCATTGTACTGGAACACTTCTAGCTATAGGTATAGTGAGGGCTTGCCCCTTACTAGGATAGACTGCCTTGAGTTTCTTTGCTGGGTGGATCTACTATGCTGCAATACCTTCAAAATATAGGAGGAACTGCTTATAATTCCTGTTTCTGAAAGAAAGATTGGTTGTAGGGAAGGGAAGGGGTTGGAGGGAAACCTTAGGGGGATGAAGCAAGAGGTTTGACCAAAACCTAGATTCAGTTTGTTTCCAAGGTACGTTCAAGGAATGTATTAGCACAGCAATTAGGTGTTTCAAAGGTAGCTATTAATCATTCTCTAAATTTCTCCAGTGGTCTATCTTGTAAAGAAACCTGCATTGATAATAAGAAGAGAAAACTAGTTTTGAAAGCAATCACCATCTTGGGATTAGGGAAATTTGATAAGAAAGATATCTGTGTGAGTCAAAGGATTTAGTGCAGGGTAGCCAGCAATGAGAGAGATGAAGTCTTACATTGGATTTAAACAGTTCATCTCGGGTTTTGTGCCTTTAACAAGCTGCACTAGGTATTGCTTATAAGGAATGTAAGATAAATCAGACATGACATTTACCATGCTTTCATGCAACTTGGTATTACTTTTACTTAGATTACTTGCTGTAATGGTGGCTTTGTACAGACACTTCCTCCTAGACAAGAGACACTTATAATTTGTAATGAGCAACAGCAAAAAGTAACAGAGTTTAGAACTGACAGCTGCCTCACAGTCATATTTAAAGGGTTTGCAGACTTTGCCCTTTTGTGCTCCTCCACTCATACCCAAGTGGGGTGCAGGTGATTAGCAGCTTGGAGAAGTGGTGAGGGGCACAAGCAAGATAAAGGCTGGCTACTTATCCAGTAGCCTTCTGTCTGGTGCTTTCCACACTTGAAACCTAGACACTGTCTGGTGCCCTCAAACCAAGAAACCCAGAAACCCTCTGTCTGGCGCCTTCAAACCAAGGCGGGTCACAAGCGAGACAACCAGTTCTGATGGCAGCAAAAGTAATTTTTCCACAAGGACCATAGGTGTGAGAGACACCCACCTGGCTGGGAGCAAGGTGGATATCTGGTGCACACCTGAATCCAAACCACCATTGGAAGGAACCCATGGGAAAAGGATGGTGTGAGCTGCCCTACTAAGCAGATCAGGGGTTGGTCACACCTGATCGAGGAGAATTCTTTGCCTACATTAAAGCACAATGATGCTTGAGTGATTTAACAGTTCAAGGATGACAGCTTGTCACTGCAAAGATTTTATTTGCACACAAATACCTGCATTCATATTAAAAGCTCATGTTTTTTGTAAGAGTAGCACAGAGTTTTCTGTGGCTTGAGTTATTGCCAATATGAGTTAGTTAGCCTCCTATATGCACCTTTGTTTTTCTTCCAAATGCTGCAGGGACATAAGTAATAAAACTGGAGCCTAACACTTCTTAGTGTGAAGGCATTTAATTGTTTAAATTTCCATAAATGTGGAAAATTGATGCCTCTGTTCGTCTTTATTTGGTATTCTTTAATGTCCATGTAAAAATTTTTAGTCATTCGATAAGATAACAGAAAATATGGTATAGCACTATCAACTCTTTTTTTAATTTGATTTTATTTTCCCTAATATCTTCTTGAGGATCCAGATCATCAAATCAGGAGACTGCAAAACAAACTTCCTTTACTAAAAAGTGTTCTTATCCAAACTTGCAAATGAAAGATTGAAAATTTAAAGCAAATGAAGCTTAAAGGCTCAAAAGCCAAGTAAAATCAAAACTGCAAAAGTATTTTAATAGAAAAAAAAACCACATAATTTTTAAACAATCCTATGATTTTTTGAGGCTGACTCATGATTCTGTAATGTTTAAAGTTGGCAATACTGATACCCTGTGATTTAGATGACTAATCACAGACTGAAAAGCTGATAATCAAAGTAAGCAGTTTGTGAAGTACCCATAGACTAGAAAATATGTATCTCAACTACTCAGCAAAGGCTTACATATAAATTGACAACAAATAGAATCAGTTTATATAACTGCTTCACAAAGAGAGAAAAGAGCTAATCAGTTAATCAGTTATTTTATTTGTATCACATAATGCTACCAGCTGCAGAACTGAGTGTGAAGAAGGAAGAGCATGAAATGGAGAGAATAACAGGGTAGCGCTTCAGCACTGCATTCACAGGGAACAGGGGAGTGTGGATGGAATTCAGCAAGAGAAATGCAAGAGTAAAAACTGTCTGAAGTAAGGCTGCAGTTACTCTGCACGCCAGATGAGAACATACCTGGGAGAGGGAGGGAGGCAAGCACAAAAGGAAGTCAGGAGAGAAGTGATCTTCTGGCAATAAAGAATTAAATCTGTGTTCAAAATATATTCCACTGAGGATGGCTATGGGGAAGAATAAAGAGAATGAAAGCAGAAGAGGAAACATAATTTGAAGACAGGTGGAGGCAGTAAGGGGTGACTCCTGGTTTCTAGGTGGGTTTTCTGATTAGATCAATGGTTTGTGCACAGTATTTCTCAGCTGGGCTCTTTCCAATCGTTTATCTTATCTGATGGTAAGCAGACAGCAGAAGGAGGTATATGTAGCACGTGCTTGGCACCAGTTGTATTTCCTAACAAGAAGATGGATTTTTTTCTGAAGCTCTGCTCATAGCAAAGTGATGTTGGCAGAAGCTAAAGCAACTACATGTAGTAAAGCTGCTCAATCAGCCTAGTTCCCTCAAAATAGAAATAACAAAGAAGGATGATTTCTAATTTTTAGAACTTAAAGAGGAACTTAAGAAACATAGCTAATATGGCAGAACTTAGTTTATTGACTTGCAAAGGCAGAAAACAAAACCGTTTTGAAAAGAAACACTGCATGTTTCTCTGAATTAGTATTTTTGTTGCTACTTCATTGGAAAATATAAAGAATGTGCAGCATTGGCCCACAATTTTGTATCCTCTTTATATAAAATTTATGTCTTCTTTATATAAAATTTATATTCTCTTTATCTAAAATTCAATAGAGCTGTTAGTAATTTCAGAAAAATTCGCCTGCAAAGGCATATTTAATTACAAGTCTGCCAAATGGGAGTTTCATTTTCTTTTGAAGACCCTGTTTTAGGCAGGGTATTACATTAGCAGGATCTCTAATCTGATCCTGCATGGAAGCTCATGTATCCCTGGGAAAAGGAAAAGACGGCACACACTATTTGAAAATGAAGGGTCAATAAAAGCAAGCAAACACAAGAGATTGGAGTGAATGGAGAAGAATGATCCATCTGTATTAGGGCTTCCTATAGCAGCTGTCACTGATCAGCCATCATTGTAATGTCTAAGGTGCTGCAAAATTGGAGTGGATCCCAAAATTTAAGGGAAGATTACAGACTAAATGGGAAAGACAGAGGGAAGTATTTCACAGCTGTCATCCAGATAGGAAAGATATTCCATTCCTTACTCCAGATGGAGAGCAGCTCACATTTTGATGCAAGGAGTGAGGGGTGACTGAAATGCAGGGATTCATTCATGAGCTGCATGTAAAATGCAGCTCTTTTGAACATGTTGCAGTAATGTACAGGGAAAGGCAGGGGGGGCATCAGCATAATTAATCCCCACATGTAGGAAAACAGGGGTCACTGAAGGGAGCACTCTTGCAGGATACATGCCTCACATTCAGAGCATGTCTGTTTTGCTTTTACATTTACTTTTCATAAATGCCTTAACATTAACTCTAAAAAAAAAACATTAACTGCAGGGGACCATTCTCTGGTGACAACTTTCTGCCTCTGTTGACATAATTTCTTAATTAACTGTAAGTGCAAGATTTACTCAAAAATATAAATATTTTTATAGAAAGGCATGCAAGCACATAAAGGAAAAATTATTTGCATAAATATATTGGGGAGAGTGACAGAAATGTCAGTAACAAAAAGTCCTAACAATGTGTCATGAAAAAAAAATGGAGAACTATACCTCTGCATCAGGCAGAGCATCATCAGCCCATCAAGGGAGGGGACTGTCCCGCTGTCCTCTGTACTGGGGCAGTCTCACCTTGAAAATTGTGTGTGCAGTTTTGGGTGACACAATATAAGAAAGATATCAAGCTAAAGGAAGGCCACAAGAATGGTGAAGGGCCTTGAGGGGAAGCCATGTGAGGAGCAGCTGAGGTCACTTGGTCTGTTCAGCCTGGAGAAGAGGAGACTGAGGGGAGACCTCACTGCAGTTACAACTTCCTCGTGAGGGGAAGAGGAGGGGCAGACACTGATCTCTTCTCTGTGGTGACAAGCCACAGGACCCAAGGATATAGCATGAAGCTGAGTCAGGGGAGGTTTAGGCTGAATATCAGGGAAAAGTTTTATACCCAGAGAGTGTTTGAGCACTGGAACAGGCTCCTCAGGGAAGTGGTGACAGCCCCAAGCCTGACAGAGTTCAAGAAGTGTTTGGACAACACTCAGGCACATAGTGCAACTCTTGGGGTGTCCTGTGCAGGGCTCGGATTTAGACTCAAAGTTCCTGATGCGTCCCTTCCAACTCAGCATATTCTATGATTCTTGATTCTATGAAAAGTACATTACGTGGTCCAAAGTTGCTATAAAGGTTCGTAAGGAGCAACTCACCCTGCAATATACTGCCAATGTGCTGACAAAAGAACCCTGTGTGTTTTCAAGGGGTGTTTTTAACATCCAGAGCATTTCAGTGCATTTATTTTACTGTAAAAAAATAATAATATTCATGCAAAAATGTAAAAATTAAGTTGAAATAAATCTTGATTATTCTGCCTGCGTATATAGACTTTGTAAGGCACATCCTGTATATTCTGTGTTCTTACTATTCATTCTATTTGATATGTGTTTACAAGACATGATATTGTTCCACCCAGCTCAACTCTCCCTAGATGCTTGTAAACTAACATACTGATCTAACAATAGACATTAAATACGACAGTCTGGGGATCTGCCTTGGGGAACTCACACATTTCTATTTTATTTCATGAACACTTTGCAAGCTTGTACCCTTGTTTATGGTTTTTATTGCAACCTTGCATTGTTTGTCTTGCTTTAAGGAAAGGAGATATTGATACATGAGGAGCGGTTCACATGTGCTTCTCTCTTCTATTTTCCCTAAGAATAAAGTCTGATTAATGTACTAAAGGCTTTGCCAGAAGCCTGCCTGTCCCTGACTGAAACTGTCACAGCCTCTGCAGAATGAAACGGCAGCATGGGGAAAATGCAAAGGGATTGTGCACAAGCTGTTATGAGACAGAATCTCAACACAGCTCTGGAGGGAAAGAGGAACAGCACCCCGGAGCTCAGCCCTCTAGAGAGACACAGCCTTGGCCTCTATATCCACAGGAGTCTTTGACTGCTGCTAAGGGTCAGGCCAGAGCACCCAAGGGTTTGGACATAAGTCAGGGAGTTCTGGAAGAGCAAGATAATCTCAGTGGTAGAGGTATGGTTATGAGAAGAGATCAGGACAGCAGGATGCCTTCACTAGAGTAACTAGTCCAACGGCAATGCCTGATGCAGCAAGCTCTGGAGTCATCTTGCAGAGAAGAGGCTCCCAGTAGTGCACTGAAACCCTACCAGAAACTCCTTTATCTCAGGGAACTGCTCTGCTCTTACAATCATTAGCTCATTGCATCTGTGTATCTGTAGCTGAACAATTTATTTCTTCCCTGAAAAACTGTGAAATGTGGATGCATAATGACAACAAAATCCAAAAATTGGAAGTGCTTTATGCATGAACATGAATTCTTGCATTTCAGCCTGCATGACACCCAACAAAAAGCTGCCTCCTATCCACCAGCACCTCCACTTTATTTCACTCTCCATGCTCACATCTCTGCTTGCTATGCAGCCTCTCAGATGACCACTGAAGCCTGCATAAGTAGACTCTTTTGCTGAAGACCTGTTAGCCTCCACCAGATCTGTGATTTTTAGTAGAGAAAGGAAAAACAAGCAGCCACCACACAGTACTGCTTGGGTACATTTGATCTCTGAGAACTGCCAGGATATAACCCACAACTCCCCCACTGATGACAATGCTGTTAGATCCCTGATGCACAACTAACAGACAGTTTAGAAGCGAGTGACTGTGGCCCCAAGGAAAACCTGAAAGCAGACAACCAGCATTGCTGCAGGTAGCAGCTCTGGGCCCAGGACCGTGATGGCGAGCTTGTCACATAGCAGCAGCGGGCCTGGGGACAAGAGAGGGCGGTGGGCGGGAGCCTGCCGGTCAGACAGCAGGGACCCCAACACCACAGAGAGCTGCCAGAGAGGCTGGAAGTACCAAAAAGCCAAACCACCACAGCTGTGAAGGTGCTGCACATATAGCGGATGGGATTCACATGACTCATATTCCTGCTCTCCGTAGGCAACAGAGAGAAGCAGGCACCCTGAGAGAGACATCCAGATGGGTTTCTATGGCAGACAGATGAGCCATCCCTGAAAGCCTCTTCTCTCCATTGACTGCAAAGGCTGACTACACAGGATCCACAGCAGTGTAATCTGTGGCTCAAAATAATTAAAAATTATTTCATCAGAGTTAGCTCTATTTTTCAAATATATACCTCATCTAGGACTTATATATATTCAGAATTTTGAAAACAAATTGTTTATTTCTGCTGCTTTAAATACTACAGTTACCACCAGTCAGTTTTGCATTTTGCTTCTATTACATGATAATAGGCATGAAAGATTTTTATTATAATATTTATAAGTATATTTACACACATTAATCTAGCCTACACATAAACATGTGAATGTGGATTTTTAAAAAATTTTGTTCTCAGTCTTCGCTGTCAAGTATCATTGCTGTTTTAAAAAGCATTCATATGAATATTTACATTTAAAAGTGTGCTACTAGAGATTTACAGTATGCTTTCACATGCTGCATCTCAAATGCATATAATGGTATACATCTTGTTTTAGTCAGTAGACTTGAGCATAGTCTGTTTTATATTTTGCTGGGTTCTTCTGAAACCTTTGAAACAGCAATCAATTAGCAGTGATTGCAAGGGACTTTGGACTGGACTTTGCATTATCTTATTAAGAGAAGTGGCCAGGTTTACTTCTATTTTAAAATTCTCCCTAGGTTGGAAGGCACAGTAATAGCACTGTCACTGAGAAATGCCATACACCTCACCTGAAAAGACATTTGGAGGTGTAACGCACACAGTTGGAAAGAAAACCCTGTAATTGCTGTAAAAGTCACAGTTACTGTGAGGTTGGAAGTGAGAGTAGCAAATGTGGTGGCTGACCTCTGTCGCGGTAGACCTGGATGGTGAAACACCACGACCTTCCCAAAGGCGCCTCTAAGGAGGCCTCTCGGTGCAGCCAGCACACTGCACACACACGGACACACACACCGGAGAGCTGGTGAGACAGTGCAACGAGGAATTAGCAGGAGAGGCCTTCGCGTGGGGTTCTACAGGAGAGACTTTAATGTGTCCGTACTCGAGCCAGGTCTCAGACAAATCCCAGCAGCACAATGGGGGTTCGATTGAGAAACTCTGAGGGTGTATCAGGTAACAAGGGGTGTAGTGGCCAACAGAGCCAACCAGAGAGGCAGAACTGGGGTACATTAACATAACAGAACAGAGCATTCTGGGGGAAGCTGAAAGGAACCTAGGCGTTCCTTGTCCAGCAGGCCCACCGGCCTCCACAGACCTCAGGCTTGTTATCTGCTTCATCCTGCTGTATCATCCACTTCTACCAAGGCTGATGTTCATATTTCAAGCTCTACATAGAGTGGAGGCTAAATCCCCAAGTCCCTCACCAAAACTGATGTTAATTTAACCTAATTTCCAGCTATAGGTTCTTGCTGTGCTTTTGCCTACATGGTAGGAAAGCATGCTTGTGTCAGATCCCTTTACTCTGCTCTAGATTTATGTTCAGTGGTCTGAGGACCTCCCCACCTCCCCTTCCACAGGAACAGACATCCCTGCTGGCATGCCCCTCACAGACCGCTGCGCCTCTGCTGCTGTGAGTCCCCCCCTGGGACCCCCCCCCACCACCTCCATGTCTGCTGGGAATGCCACCAGCAGCCTGCAGCACTCTGACTGCCACCCTCCCACTGGGGACAAAGCTTCATCTCAGCCTCTGCCTCATACTCCTTGCCCATATGCCTTCATTCTTCATTCTCAATTCATTATATTGCACTTAAATTAATGAAACAAAATAATGAACAGAAACTATTTAGAGAAGAATCCACATAATTTTGTAGCATCTATGTGCCTTCTGCATGCTTTACCAGCCATGTTTTCATTTAGACCACTGCCAAAAGTACTGAGCAGCTTTCAGTCAATAACCAGTCTCTGCAGATCCCCCCTAGGAAAAGACAGTCAAACCTGAAAATGAGACAGTTGTTTATTCCTCCTAACACAGTTGTAGGTTTTAATCAAAATACCCTGCGATACCAAGCCAAATACTTCAGAGAAATGAAATTACTTCTGTATCCACACAGTTGTTTCCATCAACCAATCTATAGTCCTGTCAAAGAAACACAACGGATTTATTTGACAAGTCTTCCTTGCCATCAAACCATATTGACTGGCATTATTTATGTTTGTTAACCTATCCTTCCTGTTGAGTCTTCCAGGGTAACTGTTCCAGTATCACAATGGAATCCAGATTCGTGTAACAGGGGGGTGTGCATGTGTTCTAGGTCCCATTTTCTACCCTTGACATTTGAACTACATTACAGCACTTTTTCAAGTTTCTGAAGTCTTCTTAGCTCTCCAGGATTCACACTAGTGGTTCAGAAGCCGCCTCAGCTACTTCCTCCGTAACTTTTTTTGAGGGGATTACTCAGAACTGACAACCTGGAAAAACTTGGAAGACTTCCATTATCCAAGGCAAGCTCACAGCTTTCATGGAGAGCTGTCTGCCTTTTGCCAAGACAACAAGCAGTGCTCAGCCACTTCACAAAAAGGGAGAGCTGGGCTGGAGAAACAGTGAGCGCCCTGAAGAGTCAAGGTTGCTGTGCTTATTGTTGCTACTCCTGTGCACATCTCCTCAACAGAAAATGCACACCTTTATTACCATTTTGCCATTTTCTTCTGAATACAATCATAATTAGTGCAATTATTATGCAAAGAGATGCAAGAAATTGCTGCAGAACAGGCACACTTCCAGATGGGTTTCACAAGGTGAACTGCTGATAGTAATACAATTGCTACTGTACCTCCTAAATAACCATAAATTCAATGGGAGAAAATGAGGCAACCTAACTTGAGCTCCAGTAGGAGAAAATAAGGAGAAAGAACTCAGATTGTATCTCAAGGACAGGGAGGAAATCAAAGGATAATGATTTGTCTTTTGTGTTTTAAATGCAGTATTTTGTCTGTCAGATTCATTCATCTGATACAAAGAAGAGCAATAGCATACACTTCCAAGATAAAATCAATTATGTATTATCTTAGACTTGTACAATCTCATTCTCCACAGACGCCTTAATATGACTTACATATAGCGTAATTCTTATTCCAGATCTCTGAACAAAGCTAAATTTTACTGACAGTTCACTGTACAAATTCCAATTTTAGGGCTTTTCCTGCATTCTCAGAGAGTATAAAATTGTAAAGACTATCTCTGCTTGAAGTAGAATATGAATCTTGAAATATAATTAAAATAAAGGAGCAAATTAAGACTCGTTTGATTTAATTCATTACCTCAGAGCACTTCTGCTTAAAATAACCTCCATATTTTATGTCAGTTTTTTAAATAAGTGAAAAAAGGCTTTGTTCCTCAAAAACTCCCAAACTGTGGTCACGTTAGCCACATTTTAATTAGTTTCTTCATTTATCTCCATTATAAAATAAAATAAGGAAATAACTCTTGTTTCTGTATTCCATTAAAGTGTTTCTTTAAAATTAAATACTATTTTGTTATCATAGCATTCCAAATTTCAAGCAATCTCTTTTTGTAAAAGCTAAAAATAATATATTTCAGGTTATCTTCATTTGCCAAGTTTTGGCAAAACTCACAAAGGTACAGCAGAATTTGCTGGAAAATTTGCAGAGTTTACAATGCTTAGCTCATTTTCAAAGGGAATGGTTTATTTCCATTTCCAAAACGATTCTTTCAGAAACTCCATGCCTTTTTTTTTAAGCATGAGGCATTTCAAGCAGTTGACTTTGAGCTTTTTCTTGACTATCCAAGCTGTCATCATGTTGTGTTTCAAGAGTGTTCTCACTAACAAGACAGTAGCCAGCCTATAAAATATTTCATTCATTCCCTCTGAAGAGATCAATTCCCATTAAGTCATTCTTGTGACATCTCTTAGAGGAAACGGGAATGGAAGGACATCTGCAAGCCAGTGGGACAGTAAGCCACCATGCAGCAGGACATAGAAGATAACGTGTGAAGCACTAATAGGTAATTTCCTAACCTGGACAAAACTTTGCTTTGAGAGCACGGACAATGAAAGGTACAGTTAGTACCTTTCATTCAGTGTGTCCTGGGTTTTACTTTTAAAAGGAGATGTTATCAGAAAAAAAAACCAACCATAATCACTCAGTCTATTGACAGAACAGCTGGGTGGTGTATACACAGATGAAACGTGAAATCTTAGGCAGGAATGAGAGAGGAGTCAAATCACTTATGCAAACCGTGCTTTCTTAACAGTAAACCTGAATTCCTAAACAATTAAATGTTTTCCAGAAGATCCTCAGTGATGGTATTTTATGGGGAAAATATGCACAAAGTAAAGTGTAGCATGTAAGCAATGATCAGAAGAGCATTAATTGTAATGAACAGTACAGAATGATGGTACTCTCAAGTCTACTTGATGTGGGACTATCTGAGGAGGAGATGTTCCCAGCAACCCCTGCAAGCTGGAAAATAGATGATTTATGCAAAACAATCTGGCAGAGACTGATATTCATAACAACCACACAAGTTCAACACAGCTTCTCATGAAGTCTGCACTGAAATGCCATGGTCCAAGTTGAAGAGCCAGATTATTATTGTGTACAGCTTTGATCACGGACATTAGAAAGGCACTACCTTAAGGTCAATGTGCTCAAGCCCAACTGCTTGCTGCCAGCCCTGTGGATAACAAGAGATGTTCCCTCCCGTCTCTTCCCTGGTCTGGCTTCCAGATTCTTTGTCAGAGCCACCACCATGCTTGTGTCATACTTGCTGCCTCTCTGCTCTAGTGTCCCTCACTGGACATGGATCAAGCATATGTTTAGAATAATTTCCCTAACAAGGAACTCTGTATTTTGAATAACTGTGATATTATATAGTCACCATCCACTGAGTGCTATATATTTCATTGACAGATAAGGAGGCAAAATGGGAGATATTTATGGGCCCAGGTGCTGTTAGATTCCACACTCCTCTCATTCTCTTCTGATTACCTACTGCAACCAGAAAAACTCCACTAGGGAACTAGGAATGCATCTTCCCATGAAAACAGTTGCATAAATTGAGAATCACAAGATTGTTGCAGTGTACAGAGGCATAGCCTTCTTGGCTATAGAAATAATTGAGTGAGCAATGTGACCTGAAGCCCAGCTCCCTTAGGCACTCACTTTCAATCTCCTGGACTTTCCCAGCTGGAATTTTCTTCCATACATGACTGCCTATGCTCTTTCTCACAAAATACACTGGAACATTTCAGAGACTGACAGGAGGTAAGGAAATGGGTTTTGTTTCCATAGCTGACTAGAGCTGAGCAACCAGCATCTGTCACTGAGGTAAATGCTCATTAACTTCTTGATCCCTCTCACTACAGCTCTTCCATCTTCAGTGGGAAATTGTTGGGGTTTTTCCTTGGTTTATCGTTTGTTTGGTATTTGTTTTACCAGAGAAGGACAAATACACAGAATGGGATAGTTAAAAATTAATTCTCCTTGTAGTGCATATATAACTGTTTCAGTGAGTATGGAGCACTAAGCATTCAGAACACAGACAGTTCCTTCCTCAGAGAAATACCCTCAGCAACCAGCTTTAGCTTTTTTTTTTTATCTTGCCCCTTTAAGATTTAATTATTTTTGCAAAAGGAGAAACTCCAAAGGACTTCCCCAAAAAGAAAGTACTAAGACACTCAGACCAACTTCTGGTAAACTAGAAGACAGAAGACTGAACCCCTTTAGACAGGAGAGGAATCTGAACACCTTTACATTTAGCTGGTAATGCTGCTGTTGTTTTATTGCTAGAAATTGGGGCTGCTCTCCAGCACACTTGCTTTGTGCACAGTACTAGTGGGAAAGCAGTTTTGCAGAATGAACCCCACAAATAAGTAATTACATATCTTGTAAATTCTAGGATTTAGGCAGGAGATCACAGCTGCTGCAAAATAACTTCCTACTTCTATCACATTTCCTTGAGGTACAGAGCAATTTGGGCTTTAATAGAAAGGAACTGTTTTTGAAGAGCACAGCTGGAGCATGTTTTGTGGGGTTTGCTGCTCACAATACAAACAGGAGAAGGTAGAGGGTAGTGCAGAAATCAAACCCAACAACCCCAGAAATCAAAATGACATAGTAGTTTTTCTTCTTTGCCCTGAGAGACATCTCTATTAGCACAAGGCTGAGTGTCCCTTCAGCAAATGAATGGAGGAACCAGGGCCTTCTTATTCCCATGAGACTTGCTAAGTGAGTTGGGGGTTTTGTATCATTGTTGGAGGGTTTTTTAAATGCCCACAAGAGTTTTTGCTAAGTCAGAGCTCAGAATTAGTACACTCCTTGCTTGATTTCATCTAGGCTCTGATAAAATAGCCTAGTCTCATCATCTGCTGTGCGTTGGTCTGTACACAAGCTAGTTAGCATTTCTAGTGTGGTATAACACAGTACTCTATAAAGGAAGACTAAGTGGAACCAACAGCAATCAAACTGCATTTTACAAATCTTTCAGCATATATATAACAAACATAAGTCAGAAGAACAGAGGCTATGAGGTATATTTACGCATACTCTAGGTTAAATCTACAGTGGAAAATCCCACTTAGAACTAATTTCCTTATTTGAAGCTTAAGAAAATAGCACACAATCCACATGGTATCATACATTCACTGACTGGATAATAGCTGGGGGGAAGACAGCTCACATAGAGATAGATTATAAGTAGTGGTGAATCCTGCGACAGGTACCTTAGCAAGAGGATATATACATTTATACATATATATATACATTTACAAAGTCAACTAGCAGTAGCTATTTGGACTAACTAAATTACCCTAAATCTTTAAAGCTTCAGACCACCTACATAGAATTTAATGAGGCAAAGCGAGACTCTAGGGACACGGTTTAGTGATGGACTTGGCAGTGTTAGGTTAATGGTTGAACTCAATGATCTTAAAGGCCTTTAAATGATTCCTGATTCTATCTCTGCAAGCATGCCATCTAATTCTGTTAAGTAAGCAATCAGGAACCACAGCATTTGAGTTAGATTATATTATTTGAGTACAGGGTACAGCTTGACCATTTATGACAAAATCAGCAAGTCACTTTTCTATTAAAACTTGATGGATATATATATATATATATTTTTT